>JAKSZT010053928.1:37759954-37786117 GCA_026826555.1 Tolypeutes matacus
AAAAAAAAAAAAAGAGGTGCTTAGATTACCCAAAATATTACACGGAACCCACTGGGATTCCCATGTTGCCCACCTCCCACACCTCCCACCACATCCCACACAAACATCTCCCACAGTGTGGCCCACCACCCTCAATGAACTTACACATCCTGGAGCCTTGCCACCAACCATAGACCACAGTTCACACTGTAGACCACACTCTCTCCCACTCAGTTTAATAAGTTTTGATGATATTTACCATGTCCTGTGTCCATTACTGTAAGGTAATGAAAAACCTTTCCCATGACCACTAAATACCCCATTAGATCTTAACTGTTCCTTCCTCCCCACCCCCCTGGGACATATGACACTCCCCTGTCTTGACTCATGGAATGTCAAGATTCATAGTTACAAGCCCTAGGTATTTGAACCTGCCCTTCCTAATCTACCCACCTGTCAACGCTGCACCACCAAACCCAGTAATATCACTACCCATCTGTCCTATCCTTCAATATGCAACTATACTCTATCCCTTTACCATAGATTATGTCCATATGGGTGATGGCTCAGAGCCTGCTCTTCTCTTTCTCTCCCTTGTTAACCTATCTTTCAGACTATGGTTCTCAGAGACAGCTCACTTTCGTCAGTTCAAATCAGTGAGGTCATATACTGTTCATCCTTCAGTGCCTGGCTTGCTTCACTCAACATAAGGTCTTCAAGATTCATCCACGTTATTCCATGTGTCAGCACTTTATTCCTTCTTACAGCTGAGTAATATTCCATTGTATGTATGTACCACATTTTGCTTATCCATTCATCTGTTGATGGACACTGGGGCTGATTCCAACTTTTGGCAATGGTGAACAATGCCGCTATGAACATTGGTGTGCATATATCTGTTTGTGTCTTTGCTTTCAGTTCTTCTGGGTATATACCCAGCAGTGGAATTGCTGGATCATACGGAAGATCTATTGTTAGTTTTCTGAGGAGCCGCCAAACTGTCCTCCACAGTGGCTGGACCATACCACAATCCTACCAGCAGCGGATGAGGGTTCCTATTCCTCCACATCCTCTCAAACACTTGGTGTCTCCTGTTTTTTTAATAGTTGCCATTCTGATGGGTGTAAGATGGTATCTCATTGTAGTTTTGATTTGCATTTCCCTGATAGCAAGTGATGTTGAGCATTTTTTCATGTGCTTTTTAGCCATTTTAATTTCTTCCTTGGAAAAGTATCTTTTCAGGTCACTTGCCCATTTTTTAAATGGGTTGTTTGTCTTTTTATTTTCAGGGTGTAGGATTTCTTTATATATGCAGGATATTAGGCTCCTATCAGATATATGGTTGCCGAATATTTTCTCCCATTGGGTAGGCTGCCTTTTTATTTTCTTAATAACATCCTTTGAGGTGCAGAAGTTTTTAATTTTGATGAGATCCCATTTATCGATTTTTTCTCTTGCTGCTCGTGCTTTGGCTGTGAAGTTCATGAAACCATTTTCTATTACAAGCATCTGCTTCCCTACATTATCTTCCAAGGTCTTTATGGTTTTGGCTCTTATATTTAGATCTTTGATCCATCTTGAGTTTATTTTTGTATAAAGTGTAAGATGGTATTCTTCTCTCTTTCTTTTGGATATGGATATCCAGTTCTCCAAGCACCACTTGTTAAAGAGGCCATTCTCTCCCAACTGAGTGGGCTTCATGGCCTTGTCAAATATCAGATGACTGTATATGCGAGGATCTATATTAGAACTCTCAATTCGGTTCCATTGGTCTGTAGGTCCAACCTTGTGCCAATACCATGCAGTTTTGATCACTGTAGCTTTGTAGTATATTTTAAGGTCAGGTAGTGTGATACCTCCAACTTCATTTTTCTTTTTCAATATATCTTTGGCAATCCGGGGCCTCTTGCCTCTCCAAATATGTTTTGTGGTTAGTTTTTCCAGTTCCTTAAAAAATAGTGTTGACTTTCATTGGGATTGCATTAAATCTGTAGAGTAGTTTGGGTAGGATAGACATCTTGATGATGTTTAGTCTTCCTATCCATGAACAGGGAATATTTTTCCATTTATTTAAGTCTTCTTTGTTTTCCTTTAACAGTGTTGTGTAGTTTTCTGTATATAAGTTTTTTACATCTTTAGTTAAATTTATTCCTAAGTATTTGATTGTTTTAGTTACTATTGTAAATGGTATTTTTTTTTTTAATTTCCTCCTCAGTTTGCTCGTTATTTGTGTGCAGAAATGCTACTGATTTTTGAGCATTGATCTTATAGCCTGCAACATTACTGAACTCCTTTATAAGTTCTAGAAACCTTGCAGGCTTATAGGATCATGTCATCTGCAAATAATGAAATTTTTACTTCTTCTTTTCCAATCTGGATGCCTTTTATGTCCTTTTCTTGTCTCAGTGCTTGCGCAAGTACTTCTAAGACAATGTTAAATGGGAGTGGTGATAGTGGGCATCCTTGTCTAGTTCCCGATCTCAGAGGGAAGGCTTTTAGGATTTCACCGTTGAAAATGATGTTAGCTTTGGGTTATCATATTCAGAAAGTTTCCGTCTATTCCTATCTTTTGTAGTGTTTTTATGAGGAAAGAGTGCTGTATTTTGTCGAATGCTTTTTCTGCATCTATAGAAATGATCATTCTTCAATCTGTTTATGTGGTGTATTACATTGATTGATTGTCTTATATTGAACCATCCTTGCATACCCGGGATGAAACCCACTTGGTCATGGTGTATAATCCTTTTGATATGTTGTTGAATGTGATTAGCAAGTATTTTGTTGAGGATTTTAGCATCTAGGTTCATTAGAGAAATTGGTCTGTAATTTTCCTTTCTTGTGATATCTTTATTTGGCTTTGGTATTAGGGTAATGTTGGCATCATAGAATGAGTTAGGCAATATTCCTTCTACTTCTATTTTTTAGAAGAGCTTAAGTAGAATTGGTGTTAGCTGTTTCTGGAATGTTTGGTAGAATTCAGCTGTGAAGCCATCTGGTCCTGGGCTCTTCTTAGTTGGGAGGTTTTTGATGACCCAGTCTATCTCTTTACTTGTAATTGGACTATTGAGTTCATCTATTTCTTCTTTCATCAATGTCGGCTGTTTGTGGGTTTCTAGAAACTTGTTCATTTCCTCTAAATTATCATTCTTGTTGGCATATAATTTTTCAAAGTATCCTCTTATGATACTCTTAATTTCTGTGGGGTCAGTAGTGATATCCCCTTGCTCATTCTTTATTTTATGTATTTGCATCTGTTCTCTCTTTTTCTTTGTTAGTCTGGCTAAGGGTTTGTCAATTTTATTGATATTCTCGAAGAACCAGCTTTTGGTTTTGTTTATTGTTTCCAGTGCTTTCTTATTCTCTGTTTCATTTAGTTCTGCTCTAATCTTGGTTATTTCCTCCTTTCTACATCCTTTAGGTTTAGTTTGTTGTTGTTTTTCCAATTCCTCCAAGTGTGCAGTTAGGTCTTCAATTTAGCTCTTTCTTCTTTTTTAATATATGAATTTATGGCTATGTACTTCCCTCTCAGGGCTGCTTTCGCTGCATCCCATAGGTTTTGATATGTTGTGTTGTTGTTTTCATTAGTTTCAAGGTAGTTACTGATTTCTTTTGAGATTTCCTCTTTGACCCACTGTTTGTCTAAGAGTGTGTTGTTTAACTTCCATATCCTTGTGCCTAACCTGTTTCTCTGGCCCTTAGTGATTTCCAATTTCATTCCATTGTGGTCAGAGAAATTACTCTGTATAATCTCAATCTTTCTGAATTCATTGAGAGTTGTTCTGTGGCCTAGCATATGGTCTATTTTGGAGTATGTTCCATGTGCACTCGAGAAGAATGTAAATCCTGCTGTATTTGGGTGTAGTGTTCTGTATATGTCTATTAAGTCCAGATCTTCTAATGTATTGTTGGTGCCTTAATTTCTTTATTGATTCTCTGTCTAGATGTTCTGTCTAATGATGATAGTGTTGTGTTGAGGTCCCTGCTATAATTGTAGAGGCATTTATTTCTCCTCTTAGTTTTTCCAGAGTTTGCCACATGTGTTTTGAGGCACCCCGATTAGGTATGTAAATGTTGATGATTGTTCTCTTTTCTTGAGAGATTACTCCTTTTACTAATATGTAGTGTCCATCTTTGTCTCTTACAATACTTTTGCATTTAAAGTCTATTTTGTCTGATATTAGAATAGCTACTCCTGCCCTTTTTTGGCTATTGGTAGCTTATAAAATGGTTTTCCATCCATTCACTTTCAGCCTCCTTGAATCCCTGGGTCGAAGGTGGGTTTCTTGTAGACAGCATATAGATGGATCATATTTCTTATCCATTCTGCCAATCTGTGTCTTTTGATTGGTGAATTTAATCCATTAACATTCAGTGTTATTACTTGTAACGAATTTCTTACTGCAGCCATTTTTTCTTTGGGTTAATGTATGGCATATGTTGTTTTGTTTCTCTTTTTGTCTTTTCAGTTGTTTTTAAACTCTCCTCCAACTCTCTTTCCCTTGTTTTTTCCTTTCAACTTGTAGAGATTCATTTAGTATTTCTTGAAGTGCTGGTATCTTATTGACATACTCTCTTAATTTCTGTTTATCTGTGAATATTTTGAACTCTCCATCATTTTTGAATGCCAGTTTTGCTGGATAGAAAATTCGTGGCTGGAAGTTTTTTTCTTTTATTATTTTGACTATGTCATACCACTGTCTTCTTGCTTCCATGGTTTCAGCTGAGAAATCAGCACTTAATCTTATTGTGCTTCCCTTGTATGTGATGGTTCTCTTTTCTCTTGCTGCCTTGAGTATTTTCTCTTTGTCTTGAGCATTGGACATTTTGACAAGTATATGTCTTGGAGTTGGTCTGTTGGGATTTATACGATTTGGGGTGCACTGTGCTTCCTGGATCTGCACATCCATCTTTCTCAATAGGGTTTGGAAGTTTTCAGCCATTATTTCCTTCAACACTCCTTCTGTTCCCTTTCCCTTCTCTTCTCCTTCTGGGATGCCCATAATCCGTATGTTTGTGCGTTTTGTGTTATCGGTTAATTCCCTGAGTCCATACTATGTTTTTTCTATCTTTTTGTCTATCTGTTCTACTATCTCTTTGATTTCAGCTGTATTGTCTTCCATATCACTAATTCTTTCCTCTGCCTGTTCAAATCTGCTCTTATGTGAATCCAGCGTCTTTTTGATTTCTTGGATTGTGCCATTGTTCACCATCATATCCATTACCTTTTTAGGCATGTTTGCAATTTCTTCGGTATATTCTCCCAGTGTCTTCTTTATATCCTTAATCTCTTTCTTCACTTCTTTAAGTTGGTCCATGATATTTGGATAGCTTTGATTAGTTGTTCGATGTTCTTCATTGCTTCCTGGTTTTTATTTTGTTCGTTGGACTGGTCCATGTTTTCCTGTTTCTCAGAGCCATTTGTATTTTTTTGTTGCCCTCTAATCATCATATTATCTTGATGGGTTTGTTCAGTTGATTAGCTTTTTTCTATGCTCTAGAGTTTTATTTAGCTGGTCGTTCTGCATGTGAGTTAAGTTTTCTCTTTGGCACTTTTTCTTCTTATTTTATTTCCTTGCTTCTTTCTATGTTCCAAATCTCTACCGTTCTGCCCACACCATTGATCTGCGCAGATAGATGTCCCAAGCTTCTCATTCCATGTGGGCACAGCACAGACACCCGGGCAGGACCCCGTCCACAATCTGCCTTGCTTTGGGAGCTTGCAGTGTGTCTACTCCATATATTTTTTCTTTCTTATTGATTAAACTCTATCCTTCTGGATACCAGGAGATCATAATTTACGGGATACAGCAAATGTGATACCCAGACGGAAATTTATAGCAGTGAATGCCGCGACCAAGAGCTGCAGGATTACAGCCCCGAGAGCCTACGGGAGGCGCATGAGGACCAGGTGGACCACGCCCACTCTCCACACCGGGCCAGGACCACCTACTTTTTACTTTTACTTTCCTCAGGTACACTTCCTTGGTCTGCTAGCAGATGGTGCTTTTTGGAAGCCCAGTCAGTTCAATGCCTAGTCAGAGTGTGTGCTGCAACATGGACCAAATCAATTTGATATAGGTTCCTGCCTGGAGGCTAAAGGCCTTACAATTCAAACTTTCTCGGAGACAGTTCTCCAGCCTTCCCTGGCAGCACCCTCCTTTTTCCTGTGTAGGAAATAATTCCACTCCCGTCTGTGTTCGCAACAATCCGCCCTGGTTAGTAGAGAGGGAGAATGAGAGGGTCGGCTCTTTTTAGTTCCAGATTGCTTTAGCCAGAGCTAGCTCCCAAGGCAAAAAATGGCATGGCCCCACCTGGCCTGGAAGGGCTCCTGGGACACAGCAGGCCAAATCTGTGGGTCAAAAGCTAAGTCAGCCTTAGACTGTGTCCCTTTCTCTCCCCTTTCCTGGGGAGGTGGATCTCTGGGACCCCCTTTGTCTGTAGCCAGCCCAGAGGCCTGAGAATTCAAAAATGTCTTTAGTGTGGGGGAGGATGCTGGCAGTAGCAGCTGTAGATTTTAACTCACAATTTTGCCATTGAAGTTCTTTTCCTTTGTCCCTCCCTTCTGGGTGGTGTCCAGCCTTCCCCTGGTGTCCTGAACCCTAGAAGACTTTTTTTTTTCCAGGCTGTTTCTGCCTGTCCTCTAGCTATTTTTCTGGAGAGAAGAGAGTCCCATGTCTTTCTAGTCCTCCATCTTCCCGGAAGTCCTCGAAGTGAGCTTTTTAATACAAACGTGCTTTAGCTTATTGCATTCTTTTCATAACCCTAGTAGATTGGAAACACCTAAAGAAGCTTATATTTTATCCCTACCCTAGTCATTTCACTACAAGTCTCAGCAACTGGGCCAGGAAAACAAACATCAAGGAAACAATGAGAAAGTGATAGAGTACAAATGTATATGAGACCGTTGTGCAGAGTAACTTATGGGGTAAAGCATACTACACCAAATGGCCAGAGTTATCGCCTTCAAACAAACAATGTGCTCCTTGTCAGGAAGATTTGCTCCTAACTGACCTAAAGTGATTTGCTCCTTTCAATTTTGTTTCACCTTATTTACCAGATATAGCTGCAACATTCAGAAGGGAAGCAAAGGTCTCCTCCATGACTATAACTACAAATAGAGAAGCAGCAATAACTTTCTCTAAGTGTGAAATAGAATTGTAGGATAATAGAGCCAGAAGAGACTTTCCGAGGTCATCCGGCCCATCCTTCTGACTTCAGGCTGTACTTAAACCAACGGCACCTAGACAAATTGCTATCTACCCTATTGGGAAGGCCTCCAGGGAGAGACAGTCTAACAACCATTTTTTAATGACACATTCAATGCTTAGCAATCTGTACCACAAACATATATTTGCATTTTATATTATAAAATTCGTCATACCTTCTCAGTTTTCAGCCTTTTCACTCCAATTTTTTGTGTTCCTGTAGCTTCACCATGTTTTTCTTGCACTTCTCCAGATAGCCTTAAATTTTAAAAGTCTCTAAAGTTATAAACCACCCTCCCTGAACTAACCCAGACACAGTCTATTAAATATCTGACCAGTGTCCACTATAATTGGCCATCTTAGCTCCTGAATGCTATAATTCTTCTCTATGTATTTCCTTACTTCTTAGCGTTGCCTTGTTCACTTACACTAATTCAGTTAGGAATTGTGTTTGGCTGTATATAACAGAGATCTTTAAAAGACTATTAGAAATATAGAAGTTTATTTATCTCTCATGTGAAAAAATGTTCAGAGACAGACATTCTGTGGCAGGTAAGGTGATTCCATGATGTTACCCATGTCCCAGACTCCTTATGTATTTCTGTTCTGCCATCCTTGTTTGGCTTCCATCCTCCTGGTAGCCTAGTGGTCATAATATGGCCAATGCAGCTCAAACATCACCTCCACATTCCAGGAGGAAGGGGGAAATGATAAATATCATTACCAAATAGCCAGCCCCCATCCTTAGGAGCTTTTCCAGAAGTCTAAAACAACAATTTATACTTTTTTCCCATTGATCAGAATTTTAACTCACAGTTACCCATGGTTGCATGAAAGGCTGGGAGATGTATTTTTTTTTTTTTCCCAGTGGCCAAACACTGCCACAATAAAATTAGATTTGGAAAGGGGGATATGGAGATTTTGTGGCAAATACAAGTTTATGCCACATATGCTTTAACAGAGTAATCAGAGAGTTGTAGATCTACTATGTTTGCAGCCTTACTTGTGTGAGGTATTCCATTCTACTATGTTTGATAAACCCTATGGGAGTAGCTTAATGGAAAATTAGAGCTGGTCATTAACTAGTTCTGTGGCTTTGACCACCAGTAAAATGAGGTATTTGGATAACATCACTAAGATTCCTTCGAGATATAAAACTGTAAACAATAATAAATGGTTTAATACAGCTGAGAAGTGTAAAAGAAAGGTCATGCTGAGCTGTGACAAAGCATTCCCAAATATCCAGACTGATTTCCATAGATGATAATTCCTGGGGAGTCTGCACAAGCTAATGGCTAAATGAGGATAGTCCCATATTCATGTGGTTTGGGGGTGGTAGCCATCCCCCTTCTTCCCATTCTCTTCCTTTTATTTCCATTCTTCTTCATTTCCTTCTCTCTTCCTCTCCCTACCCCTTTTCCCTGCCCTTTATCTCTAACTTTTTCAGCCTTTCCTTTCTCATTTTTATGCTTCAAATTTAGGCTTCTACTTGAGGCTTTTTAAAAATAACCTTCTGAATTTCAAATCTTTGCTCTTATTTCAAATTTCTGGTCAACCAATCCTGTTCTATTTAATTTTACTATGTGGGTTGTCATTGTGTATATATATATTTTGTTGTTTTATCTGGTATTTTCAGAATGCAAAGTGATGTTAAATTGCTTTATCTTATTCTCTCTCTGATGGTAAGTTTCCTATTTTATTTTGTTTTGTTTTGTTTTCTTAAGACTACTGATACACTACCAAAACTTTTTAAATGGCTGTTGGCTTTTGTTTTGTTTTGGAAGAATCCTTTAATTAGTTTTCCTTTGAATTCCAAATCCCATCAGGTGATTACTTCTATCACATTTTACATCTCCAAATAAATTCCTGTTCCTGAGATCCTAATTAGGAAAGCCATTTTTACCACATGATTCTTGAGAGTAGGCATTATATAGGTAATGGACTAGATCTTAGTATACAGTCATAGTAAAAACAACATATTGGATAGAATGGATAGTATCATTTGATACCCATTACAGTTAGTTCTAAAATTCTGTTTGCTTCAGTAAGAAAAAAGAAAGATAATAAATTTTACATGTTTTGAGGAATCAAAATCGCAGAGAAAAAAAGTTAGTGATTGTACCAAATTTCTTTATGCACCTAATTTACTCATACTATTTTTTTCTCATTTTTAACAATGACAACATACATTAATATGCTTCTCTGTTGAGTGAACAGGTAAAAGTGGGAGGGGCCTCCTTGGGATGAGGCTAAAGGTTTCTTTCACCCAGCCACCCTGTGTTACAAAGACTCATGTGTGTTAACCAGCCAGTACAACATGGCTTGTCTGGTATTAGCAGCTCACATCTTTAAGGAGCCTGGAATTGAGACAAATGATATCGAATTGCAGTCAGCAATATCTGCCAAACTGGAATTGCTGTGTTTGTAGTTCATGCACTGTATTAGATTTCACAGCTTCAAAAGTCAGGGGAAGAAAACAAAACAAAACAAAATAAACAAAAAACAAACAAACAAAAAAAAAAAAACTTGAGGCACATATAAAAATATGGATTGGGTTTTTAAATTATTATTATATCATTACCTTCCATGGTCAAATAGAAATAATCACAAAAAGAAAGAAATAGTGTTCTCACTTAAAAAAAAAAAAAAAGTCCAAATACAGAGACAGTTTTGTTTATTTTCAACTATCCTTGTGGAAATCTGAGGTTATTAGTATTTGATTATTGGATTTTTCTCCCAACATTTATTAAAACACCAATGGATTTTTCCCTTTTCCTTCAATAGCTTTTTCTCTTTTCATTTGTCCTTTATGATTTGGATGTATAATCGTTTCTAGGAAAAATACTTCCTCAAGCAAATATAAATATTTTCAATGCAATAAGTTGCTCATATCTGAGTTCCTTAGAGGAATATTATTGCCATTGATCAATTGCAACAGTTGATCCATCACTTAACAGGGAATCCAGTCATGACAAACTGAATTTTCTTTAGAATCACATTATTTTTTGTTTGTTTGCTTGTTTTCATCTTTGGGTATTAATAAGCAAGAAGTCTTTTGAAAGGTTTTCCAAGTTGTATTTTTTTAGGCCTCTTTCATTTGCAGTTGATCATAAATCCCTAAAATGCCTTAAGCAAAAAAGGATTTATGGATCATGTAACTTCATTCTTGGGTTTCTCTCAGTCATCCTATTGGCTTTCGGATTAAATGCTACTTCAAGAGGGAAAAAGAGCTGTTTTTGTCTATACCTCCACATCCAGTGTCTTGGGTCTGAGTCTCCTCCCTCATTAGCAATTAAGAGGAAGCACCCGAAATTCCTGCTCTCTAGAGCTCACCTCTCTCTGCCTGTGTCAAATTCACTAGGGCTTATCTCATTATGCCCTTTTCCTCATTTTTGTCCATAGCCACATTTTGCTTATAGCCTCAGAACCCCAATCATCACAAAGATTTTACACACTCCTTATTATGTCTTCTTTCAATGTTCCCCAAATTCCTCCAGTGGAACTGGAACTCACACTCCTCTCTCTGCAGAATTGTTTATGTTCTGAAACTAACATCTCAATAGTCCTGATAGCTTTTTGGTATAGAATACCTGACCCTCCCATATGTACAGTCTGCAGAACTCTCAGATGAAGACTGTTTTAGTTTTCCCAACAATTCTCCTACTACTGGGCTTGAAGCTGGGGTAATTTTCCTCTTTCATCCATATACTGCCTTCAGATCATTCCCTCTCTTCCCCAAAAATGTTCAGCTTTGAAACTCATGGCAATAATAGATTATTTCACCCACTATTGCTCATTGCTGTTATTACCTACTGACAACCAGGTCATTCCCCCTTATTTCTCAATGATTGTAATTCCATCTGTCTGATATAACTCTTTTCTTAATTTTGGCAATTTCAGTATAGTTTTAGATAATTCTTCTAATACCTCTCAGTTTATTTATCCAACTCATCTATTCACACTAATGGTCATTCTCTGGAGTCCAGAGTTTGCCATTGGTAATCACTGAAGCCCTTCATAATCTCAATTTTATGCAGCTCTCTCTTTGACTGCTAACAGCTATGCTTCCAGTTTACTATGTTTACTACCTCCACCCCAATGATCCACCACTATAAATTCTATCCACTCATACTCCAAACTTTCCATAGGCTTATACACCCTTGATATACTCATTTCCCTACTTATTCATATTAAATTACATAGCTTATCATTTATTCATTCCATTGCACAGGATGTGCACCTATGCAATGTGTTCCCTTAAATCCCTAGCCACTCTCTTGCTCCCTCATACTCAACTGGTAATACCACAACTCTAACTAAATCTAAGTCTACCTTCTCAATTCTCCCACCCGTGCAACAGCCCTAAATCAAGGAAAATAAGTAACCATGCTGACTGGTTTCACTTTCCATTCATGACCTTAAAACTCAACTGGACCTTTAGGTTATCAGTCAATTGTATTACAAGTTCCTAGTTAATATTCTATGCTAGAAATCCATTTCACATCTTCTCATCTCTTTCAAACTAATATTTCCTTCCACATCCTCACTCTGAATTAATAGTTTTACTTCCTATATGGCTGAGAAAACTGAAGCAATCAGAAGAAAATGTGCACTGACTCCCATCACTACCCATACACATTTTTTTTGGCATGTGCACCTACATACTCTATTTTCTTTATTTGTTACTCTAAATGAAATATCCATAGTCCTGACTGAGACCAATAGTAGATCTTATCTCTTCAACCCTAATTAAACACATTGTTCCAGTTCTCTCTCTCACCAGTATCATCTATTTCTCACATTTACAGGATCATTTCCATAAACATACATTCATTTCATTTTATCTTCCATCTGTTTACTACCCTATTTCTTTGCTGCTCTTCTAGTCATTGTTTCCAAATATCCTATTCCCATTTTCTCTTAAACTTACAGCCATCATGCTTTTCACTTCTACCCTTCCACTGAAACCATTCTCACCAAGGTCACCAAAAACCTCTGTATTGGCATATCCATTGGCCACTTAATTTCCCTAAGGGTAGTTTCTGATATATAAAAATCACTTCCTCCTCCTTGTTACACATTCTTCTTGTTGCCTTCCAGGATACCACATTCTAACTCATAGGTTCCTCTTTTTCAGTCTCCTATACTGTTATTCTATTTTTCCTTAAATCCTTAGTCCTTAGTCCTTCCCTTCCCTTCCCTTCCCTTCCCTTGTCTTCTCTTCCTGATCTCATTCAGTCTCATGACTTTAAATGTTATCTATGTACTAATGACCCCCAATTTTTAAATTTCCAGCCCAGACTGTGCTCCTTTTACATATATCTAATTACCTACTTAACGTCTCCACTTGGATGGCTAACAGTTATCTCTAACTCAACAGGTCCAAGATCTTCCCCATCTCTCAGAAATATTCTACTTAGTTTTCCCCTTCTCAGCATCCCTTTCAGTTTCTCACACCAAAAATATTTGAATGATCTCTGACTTCTTTCTTTTTCACTCTCAACATCTTATTCATCAGGTTCTTTTATTGGTTATACCTTCAAAATATATCCAAAACCCTATCACTTCTCACCACCTTTCTGCTACTATCTAGGTCCAAATCACAATTATTTTATTCTCAAAAGACTGCAACAGCCATATAACTGATCTCCCTTCTTCCACCATTGTCATTCTATATTCTATTCTCAACAGAATAGCAGGGTTTACCTTTAAGAACCTGTATCAGATTCTATCAGGATATACCTCTTTTTGCTAAAACTTAGTCATGAGCCCCCCAGTGACATTCATAGTAAAGGTTAAAGTCCCCCAGTGGCCTATGAGACCCTTCATAATTTGTTCCCTTATTATTTCTCATCTCCAGTTACTGTTTCTCATTTCCACAATTGCTTATTACTCCAAGTATGTTGGCCTTCTGACTATACTTCAAATATGTCAGGCATGCTTCTGCCTTAGGTCCTTTGCTGATCCATTTCCATAAAACAGGTTGGGTGGGGAGAAGAGGTTTTATTTTTTCTATTATCATTGGATTCTTCTGGAATGCTTGTAATCAGAAAGAGCTAAAGGTTTTAATGGGTGATTGCAATAGTAAAAAATTGATTACCTTGGATGTTAATTAGATTGTCATTTTTTTTAAAAAGGAGAAAACACTAACCCTCCAAAAAATGAAATCTCATGCAAGAAGAGCATGAGAAAACATCATGCAAAGTTTTAGTACCTAACCTGGATTTAAGAGGATTAGGTTTCTCAGTGTTTAAATGTGTTTGTTGTAGTGTTTTATTATGCTTTAGAATTCTGTGACCAATTTGGGATCCCATAGCCTTCCAGGGTTTTTATTTTTGTGATTGCACAAATCCTCTTTATCTCACTTGTCTTCTACGCATCCACAACATTCTGTTTTCCTGACACTCATATGGAGAATGAAATCAAAGAAGGTATGCATCCCTTTGACCTTGCTTTCTTTTCAGACACAGAAGAAATTGAAGTCATATTCAGGATTAGGCTAAGGAGCATCTGGCTGCACCCACAATTCAGCCCAAGACATTTATTATCTGTCCATCATGAACTGAGTCATATCAGGAGCCATGAAGAGGCACAGTTATATAAGACAAACGCCCTGTACTCAGAGCTTCCAATTTATTTAAAAGATGGGTCAAGAATCCCCTTACAAGTTCAGTTGCAGTAATATTTTACTTACTTTTTAGGTTGTGCCTCTGTAGCAAAAGTTGAAGGCAGTTGTATAATCCACTCAACATACACCACCACCTGTGGAAACGGATTAGTGGCAGATTCCCCGGGAATTTTTCAGTAGATAGATGCTGAGCATATGGTCCTGTGTAGTTCTGTGAGTCAAACTTTAGCTCAGCCTTATTGATCAGGAAAGGCTGCTCTGAATCAAGGTGCTGCTGGACTGCCACTTTGTCTGTGTTAGGACCCTGGACCCTGACAGCAGCTCAGGCTGGCAACTAACCATAGCCCCAAGGCCTTTTACCCTCTGCAGATTACTATGCAAACAAAGTAGAAATGAATCATCTTTCAGTCTGATAAGTTCAACTACTTATGTCCACTCATACATGAATCTGTATATGAAACATAAAGAAAGAGTATAAGGAGAAATCTTATGAAATAGGACCAGTTTTTTAAAATGTCTGTTCTCTATTTACAAGAAAAACTTGTTCTTTTGGGTAAATAATTAGTTTAGCATGTCTGAATGTTAAGGCAGCTGGTTTGTAAGTCAGTGAGTAATAAAATAATTTTTGGTTAAAAATGGATTGGGGGGATATCGGGGAGCTGCTTATTTTTTAAAAAGCAGGGAACCTAAAATTCTCCAAAAGCTGCAGAAAACAGCACTGAGTCAAACTAAAAAAAAAAAATCACGTTTTCTTTGGATAGGAACTATATACAATCATGGCAGCAGGGCAATTGCTATGTCTTCTTTTTCTACCAACTTTGATTAGACCTTCCTTCTCCTTCCTTGGCGATAATGAGATGAGATTAAATGCCTTGCCAGGATGCAGACAATAGTTTGGAAGCCTTGCAGGACTCATTAACTTTGATTTTGAATGTTGCTGCCCAAGTGTTGATGGTCCATACAGTTCTCCGCCCTTTTCCTAGATGGTGTTGAGAATTCTAATGTTGGTTCAAGAGGAAGAGAAGTAGAAATCCTTCAGTATACCTAAGCATCTTGAACATTTTTTTTCACATTTATTTTTCTCATTTATTTTTATAGAAACCTGGCCTAAACATGGGACCCAGTAATAAGTCATGCTTTCAATATGAGAAGAGTTTTACCATCCAGGAAATGTCCCCTCTCTTCCTATCATAGCAGATTTCTTGGGAAAAAAGAAGCTTAAACTTAGTACCTCTATTTTTAATTCGCAGTGGATGTTTTTAATCAATCAAGAGGATTTCAATTGCAGATTTCCCCTTCTATTATACTACATTGTCTCATGAATTTTCTTGAGCCCTATGGCCATCTAAAAATACTGCTTTACCATTTTTCTCTTCCTCTTTTCACTTATTACCCAGCCCCCATGCTCCTGTTTCCCGAGTTTTCATCTTCTGCCTTTCTCTTCTTAATTTACTATCTTTCTTAATCATCCTATGCATTTTAGCTACCACCTACTTGCTCATGACTTCTACCTCTACTTGTTCCTTCTCTCCTGAGATCTGGGTATGCATTTCTATGACTCTCTCTCACACACTTCACATGGATGCCCCATAGGCATATCAAATCCATGTCCAAATGTGAACTCACCATATTTTATACTTATCTACCATTCATTTGGTTTATCTTGTTTAATTCTATCATGAACTATGTAGTGACCCAAATTAGACTTCTGAAGCCATACTAGAACCCTTTTCCCTCACACTTCCGAAAACAGTCACCAAGTTCAAAGTATTCTCTTCTGCAATCTGCCAGTTTTGGCCATCTAAATAACACTGACTTAGTTCTGCTCATAATAAAATTTTATTAAGGCTAATGTAGTACCACACACATTTGTTTTTCAGTCTCCTATTGTAACTCTTTTCAACCCATAATCTATTTACTTAGTAAAACTATTTTTCTAACGTGCAAATTTTTAATATTTAGTGCCTTGCTTAAACTTGTATATTGCAAATTCTGTAGCAAGTCAAAGCAATCTCTTTACTAAATGGTTCCTGTCTATTTCTCCAACCTTTCTTCTTATGCACCCTAGATTTCAGTGAAACCAAAACTTCTTGGATCAGTTATGATTATTCAGTGGCTTTTTAATTTTGTATATCTTGTTCCCTATACCTGAAGCAACTTTACTATGAGATTTTGTTCCTGTCCACCCAGAAAACACACATTTTTGAATGCTTCTTTGAAAGGATGCACTGATGCCAGACCAGAGATGCTGACAAAGGTATAGAGGGAGAGGAGAAATTCCACATCTTCCCCTCTTCTGTCACTGTTTCTCACTGACTGAGCTCATTCAGAATCCAGTGGACATGGATGCCTTGGGCATGCAGTTTTGAGCCTTGAGTTCCTCTTTTATTAAATGACACAGTACGGTCTACCTTTATGATTAGTGATAATATATATAAAATAACTTTTCACTGGGAAACTGGGTATTCTCTGAATGGTAGAAAATATCATTATCTATTTTCATGTATTCAAATCTAAATGGCAACAGTTTAAAAACTGAGCATTTACTACTCTGCCCCACCTCCTTTGCACTCCTCACATCTAGCATAGTACCTGGAAGGTAAATACTATTCATAGTTATTATTAATTTATTTTTTCATTTATTCAACATAATTTATAGCTTTATGTGCTTAGTTAGATGCTAAGGATATGCAATGCATTCTTGCTCCATGATTCAATAGATCTGTTTAGGTTTCATGATTGGAAATCCCTTGTTCTCATTGTTTCCCAATCCTCAATGTTCTAGTACTTTCTTATAGACTACATTAATAAAACAAAAGAAAAACAAATGCCAGTATAAATGAAAATCTTCTGCAATGTATGCTGTTGCTGCACAGGCCCAAGTTTTCCTGACTGGGACACTTAAGGATGAACTCAAAGATGATTCTCACTACTGAACAAGCAGCAAAGAGAAGAATTCTGTTCCCTCTGGACATGATGCATTTCATCCATTAAAGCAACAGAAGAAAACTTTAGAAATCTACTCTTAGTGAGATATGTAAATTGATTAGGACAGATAAATTTTTCTTCCTTCCTTTCCTTTTTTTTTTTAAACGATCCCTTTGAGATATATATTCAAATGGGTAGGCATGAGATACATTCCATAATTGATTAAATGGATAAACCTTTTAAAAGGTTTTTGAACAGGCATGTATTTATGTATGTATGTAGACATTTCCCCCACATAAAACAAGATCTAGTTTAAATTCATATTCACAAAAGTTCTTGGCAATTGCAGTTCTGTAATGGAAGGTTGAGTGGTCACTTGTGACTAGTAATTTTCTGTCACATTTTGAATGAAAGACTGGTCATGGCAGCTAAAAACAAAGATATTTGAAAAGCTTTAGCCAACATCATTGGTTATTATATGTGAAAGGAGTGATACAAACCATTTCTATAGGGATTTGTGGTCCGAGACAATAACCCTTTGTAAAATAAGAAGGACCTCCTGTCAAGTAAAATTGGTCTATCTTCTTGAATTTCCCAGAGTAGCACTCCTTCTCTCATTTCTGAGATATTTACAGTATAAAGACATTATTCAAACTCAAACGGGGCATAGTTGTCACCAATTGATCCTCACGAAAGCAAAAGCATATAGACTGTACTTGAGAGAGAAGGGAATTGAACTCATAGCAGTCCTGGATGCAAGAGGAATGGTGAGCAAAATACTGGTAAATATGTAGGTAAATCTAAAGCAACATGGTATTAAATATTAATGATATTTCATTTGTATAGTTACAAAGGAAAAAACAGGGCACACCTAAAATATTAAGTGTACACCATGGTGAAGGGGACACTAGAATTAAAATTTTCTTTGATTGGTCAGGACAAACCATTTAAGTAGTCACACTATAGCTGAGTAGGGCAGTTGGCAGAGAAAAGCACCAGGTTTTAATTAAAGGTAAGAAGTTTCTGCCAGCACATCCCTTGTTTTGTCCTTACCCAAGGAGCATCATTTTTTACTCAGTTATGAGGGAGACTCATGCAATTTCCATTCAGAAAGTGTGCAGCTAAAAGAGAAAACATTTTTGGCAGCAAAGTTGGGGGAGTTGTCTAGTCCATTATAAGCAGGTTGTTTTTAATTGACCATTTGGCTTATAGAATTATACTTTGAAATAGACATAGCTTGCATGCTTTAAATGCTAAAGTTTTTTTTCCTACATGAGACAAAAATTAAATGCTAAATTTCCTTTTCATTTATTAAGACTTTAAAAATAAGTGTTTTAAACACATATGTGGGGCAAAGTTAGGGTAAGATGTTTTGATGAAATGCCATGAATAATAGGGTATATTCTTACACTTAAATAATATTTAATTAGATAATTGGTGAGAAGATATTTAATAAAAAGGACAGATAATCAAACTTTTACTACAACAGTTTCAAAATAATTATGTAGTTAATTTCAAGAGATGATATAATACTGTTTGCCAAATTTTATAAGTATATCACTATAGCACAGAACCTGTTAACAATACCTCAATAAACATTCATTGCATGAATGTACAAAACTATTACTAGAGCTCAGATGAAGGTGAGTATAGAAATGGGAAGGGTTTCAGTTAAGAAATGGGATTAAAATTTGTTTTTGAGCAACGAGAGGAAAGAAAAGAGGAAAACATTCTAGATGGATGGAATAGTGTGAACAAAATCAGGGAAATGGCAAAGCAAATTCTTATTTATTTTATTTTTTTACTACATTTCTAAGAGTTTGGATAGTGTGGTGTTTTAAAGGAGGTCTTGTACAAAGCAGGCTTTTTAAAAAAATGCAACATTAGATTCATACAGTGGTAACATCCAGGGGACACAGAAATGGTGAACGTAGAAACAACCCAGAGGTACAAGAAAATGGGATAAGAACTCTAGGCTACCTTCAGGAGAAATAAATTACCTCCTGGAAGAAGTGGGCATTGTTCATTGATATGCCACTAAAGTGTTTGATTTGATTTAGAAGCTAAAGATTATTGAAGAATAGCTACAGCTACAGGGAAGCACATAGATTCTAGAGAGGTGACAAATGTAACAGACACCACACAGGAAACTCCTTTAAATGGGAAAGATTAGAGAAGTTTTTTGGCCTTACTCCAAGATCCCATGCTTGCTATGTGTGGTAGAGGCTAGTTTTAGGGACAGTTTAAGAAATTCATGTCAATGAAGGTGTATCCACCACTTTGAGTAGATGTTAGAAAAAACTGAGTAGAGTTAAGAATCCAAGGATCTGATCTGGTTAATGGAATAATGGACTTAGGCAATTATGGACCAGTGGACAGCAAATGTACTCTATTCTCTCTCCAAGAAATAGAAGACTTCTGGTTATTAAAGGAAAGACCTGAACTCCTACTAGCTATTACCAATATCCAGAATTAGACCCAGTCATCACCACAGTATTTATACCAGACATGGAGGATGCTTATTACTGGGCTTGGGCTAAATTATAGACATCTCTTATGCAACCATGGTAAGATCTCTCTTTTTCTCATTCTCTCTCTTCTGTTCTTCCCCTCTCCCCCACTCCATTAATATTGTATTTATTTGCATATCATTATAGCTGTTTAAACCAGTAGTCCTGAACTGGGGGGTTATTTTGCTATCCAGGGAACATTTAGCAATATCTGGAGACAATTTGCATTGTCATAACTGGAGGGATGCTACTGTCATCTAATAGGTGGAGGCCAGGGAGGCTGCGATATTCTACAGTGGGAAGGACAGCCCCACACAAAGAATCACCTGGTGTGCAATGACTTAGAGCTGATATTGAGAAACATTGGTTTAAACTAAGAAAACTATCACATGACCTCCAGAAAAAGTGTGTGTCTCTCCATATCCTCACAATGAAATTTATTATTCTGTTTAACTTGAAAGAAAATATGTTTTTGACCAAAAATTTTTCTATATTTTTGATAATTCAGGATGTAATTTAACTCCTCTTCTCTGTTCCAACTCTCCTTTCTTGTCCATGTATCTGGGTCAAAAGGATCACTGCTGTTTTTGACTCATCTAAAATATAGAATGGAAACATATGGTGAGAGTAAAGTAGAGTTAGGTAAGGGAGAGATTGAGGAAAAGGAAAAACCAAATGTCAATGGAATCAGTAGTGCAAAAGTTGTGACATTTTGAGGGAGTCACTTAGTCTTCATAACACATAAATTCCTAACACATTTTTCCCTTCGAGCAAAATATTTAAGTAAATTTGTGTACTCAAAAATTTATTCACATTTGCATGCAACTTTCCAAATGCCAATTTCAGTAGTTATATCATGGTAAATGAAATTACATATTGGAAAATCTCATGAAGGTTCTATGCAATGGTTAGCTTCATCATTAACAAAGTCTCTGCAAATAAACATATTGCTCTAAGAGAGTTTAACACCCTTGTTTGGTAAATTGGGTAGCATTCAACATTATGAGCAGCTAACAGGCCTAAAAGTATCTTGAAAATATGAAGATTAAAAGCTCTTAAAAATGTATGAAGATTAAAACATACAGAAATTTCAGAAAATAGTGATATATTTTCCATTGTTCTTCACATGAATTTTAATTTATTTTATCTATTGTGATGTAAAAATAAATATTTTGAAAAATAGTAAGATGCATTAAAAACCTTAACTTTTATTGTTAGTGACATATTTTCCATATATACCTTTATTTGAAGCATCAGGTTGTAGAAAGTAACAATTTATTCTCCTTTTGTAAAGTTGTATATTTCAGAAATATGAAAGGGAAAACACTTCTGATCTTTTAATGAAAGTTATTATTAGACACACTAACAGTCAAGAGAAGAAATTTACAATGTCTTTCTTGAAATATTTTCAAAATTTGGATAGACTCCCATGTACCTGTAAAGATAGGGTAATTGCTTCTGGATGCTGTTTTAAGAGTTCTTTTGACATTATCATTTTTACTTATCCTAAGATAAAATTTATGGATTAAATGTCATAGAAACTAATTGAAAACCTTGATTAACTGGATTTGGATGCTCTGACAAATTGATTGCTCTGGTTAACACAATATTACCTGGAAAAGACTCCTTTGTTTCAACTTGCACTATTGAAAATCTTTCAAGACTGTGATGTTCAATTTCTTGGTTTTCACAATTAGACTACACTTTTCAAAGTGACTCTCCCCTTGTTAATTGATGCTCTTGAAGTGTTCCAGGCTAATTGTTCTATACATCAGTCCCCATTATAGACTATTGCAGATGTAAAATATGTAAAAGCTAGGAATGATTAGTCCTTGGGCAACTTTTTTACACCAAAATTGTTGATGTGAGCCTTTAAAAAATAATTAATGATTTGTCTTATTCTTTTAAAGTATAAAGCAGAAAAATAACTTTAGTTATCAGGACTCTGATTAGTTGGTCTCCTGGTATTTAAGGTTTGAATGTAGTTTTAAGTTACCTGTGATTCACATGGGATTGCTGTAGAGACAGTTCGGATAAACAGGTGTTTCTAATAACCTAGGGCTTCTCAATCCTGCACTAGTGACACTTTTCACCAGATAATTTTTGTGTGAGGGAGGGGGTAGGGATAGGTTGGGTGGCTGTCCTGTGCATTGTACAATGCTTAGCAGCATCCCTGGCTTCTAACCACTAGATGCCAGTTGCAATCCCTCCTTCCAGTTTTACATCCAAAAATGTCTCTAAATATTGCCAAAAGTCCTCTAGGGAGCAAAACTGCGCCTTCTGAGAATCACTGCTGAAACTTGTTAAAATTAATCTTAAGTTTTCACAAAATCAAGAGATATCTGGATACAGTGCATTTTTCAAATGTCTGTCTCTTCGTCATTACAGATCTGCCATGAGAAAAAAAAAAAAAAAAGGGAGGGGGGAAACAATGCTCTAGTTAACCCAGATGGAAATTTAAATCAGGTGTAAAACATACACAATCAGGAGAAATCAGAATGCATGTGATGAAAGCTCTAGCATGTAAGGGTAAATGTTGGAGACCTGGGTATTAAGCCAGGCCTTTTACTATCCGTTTTAGGAACAAGTTACGATGCAACCTCCTGCTTGGGTCTGTGGTTTGTGCCAGGATAACGTAGATGGCTGTTCTACCAGCCCCTTTGTCCTCAACCAGCCCATTCGAACCAAGGGCTTGACAGAAGCAGGTTACAGGAGGAGGCCCGCCTGTGATCCGCAAGGGCGGGAGCGGGAGCGGGACGCGGCCATGTTCCAGCTCGGTGGTGAGGCTTGTGTGAGGAGACCGCCTCGATGGGCGCCGGCAGGGCAGGGGTTTCCAGAGGCCCGAGAAGACACAAGAAATATTGCAGACGGCAGTCTTCTAAATAATCAATCCTCTCAGTAAGTAGAAAACTTTTTTTTTATAGGTCTTGGAGAGGGCGCACGTCCTGCCCCTGGCACCCCGTAGTAGCTTTTCTCAAGCAGCTTGACCCAGGTCTTGTTATTTGTAAAACGGTAACACACATTCCTGTGCCACAGAGAAGGGTTTCTGGGACAAATAATATATGTGATAGAACCTCTAACTTTCAACATGCTGTGCAAAGGCTTATTAAAATTGTTCTTGCTACCGTTACACGTTGACAACTAGAATAGCGCGTGATGAGTGTGAAATTCCGGTGAAGACAGGATCCTCCACGCTTTTGTTTCTTTTTAGTGCCAATATCGCTCCCTTAGTTTTTCTAATAATTGTTCTTTTAGCTGGTGAGACGGAGTCCATGAAATCTCATCCTGGACTATTGCATGTATCTTTTATTAACCTTCCTTTTATTCCTGTTACACAAAAGACACGATCTTGGCTTCTTCTGTAGGGAAACTGAGTCATGGAAGAGTGGGCCTTAACATGAATTAGGTCAAAAGCTATTGAGACAGTGGCCCTAAACTTTCCATAAGAAGATAGAAAATCTTTCTGACCAAATCATTGGATGACTTAAAGATCCAAAGAAGCATATTGGACTGTGATTTAAGATCATATTTTGATGTTTTAGTCTCAGTGAATTTTGTTTAGGTTGTAGTTTAGCTAGCTGTTTTTTTTAATAAAAACAAAATTTTCTACGCTAAGATTTTTAGACATTTCTTATTGAATCAAGAAATTAATATAAAACTTGTAAATTGGTTATTTTAAAAAGTTTTCTATTTGTTTTGTGTATATTGTAGTTATTGCTACAATTCTAAATATAGAATCTTTTAGATTCTAAAGTGGGATTATAAAGGATATCTGTCAGTTTTAAGAGAAAATTAGATTTCTTTTCAGAAACAATTGAGTTTAAAACTTTATCTTACCTTTGATAAACACTACAAGAAAACTGATAAAGGAACAATAATGTAATAGGGAAAGTTTGTGCTAAAAGACATGTAATTCTCAAATTTAGAATGTCTGTTGAGCCTGATAATTTCACAGGCCATGTTAAGGAAGCTGATGTAAAAAAAATTCCATTTTCTTTCCTTAAGGCAAAACTATTAGAATCTTAATATTTTAATGCATTAGCATGTTATGTTGTTTGGGTTGCTTTTTCAAGGTTGTAGAATTTTTAAAGAATATACTAAATTGTTGATATTCTGAATTCCATTCTTTGAAATATTCTAAAATTACTGTACTGTTTTATTCATACAACTCAACATAAAAGATTGAAATGTTGTCATCATAAAGTCAGGAAAGCCTTGTTAAATCCCATCTTTCTTCCTGAAACATGGTAATATGGTTTCTCTAAGATATAAAATACATGTCCAAAAGTTTCTTGGTAAGACCCATTGCTTATCTATGCAACTAAAATCTTACCTTTTAATTTTAATTGTTCCCTGAAACCAAATCTAGCTGTCATTCCTTCTTACTGCATTTTCTTTTTCTTTCTTAATTTACTCCTGGCTCTCATTTGTGTGTACTTCTGACTCCTCATGGCAGTCTGGCTGTAGCCTTTGTGTCTTAGCCCAGAATAGATCTTGTTTCTTGTCTCTGGAGTTCCTATGCTCCTGGGTGAACCTACAGTATTTATTCTGTACTAAAAGTTGAGCTAGTCCCCTACACAAGACATTTCACCCACATCCCCTTCAGCTTCTCTTCCCTAATTGTTAGCTATGCTCTAGGCATACTCCCCCACAAAGGCTGAAGGAAATATGAGGCAACAAGGTCTTTGTAACAAGCCACAGGCACTTGTGTGATTAGAAATAAATAAATGCATTTGTGCTAATTCTGGATCTGCAGATAAATTCTGGATCTATAAGTAGATAAGGTATACAATCCTGGTTAGAATTAGTCAGATATTCATTAATTCACTTATTAATTAATTCCCTCACATATATAATATATACATACTAGGTGCTTGCTATATTTCAAACGTGTGAACGCACACACGCACACATGGTAAAGTACAATGTATGAAAATTGAAATATAAAGATATTATAGAAATATAGATGAAGGAATTCTGAACTTAAAGCATCAACAGTCATGATTTATTTAAACTGTTCAGTGTTCACCATGTACAGAGAAAGTAGTTGCCAAGCTCTAGATTTAAAAATCTACATTAAAATGTTAATTTATAAATATCTTATCTACAGCCTGTAGGGAAATAGTTTAATTTAGGTGTTTCGCCTCCGAATGTTACACAATCAATTCACCCTTGCCACCTAGAATCCCCATGGTGAGAAGAATTTTATGCATGAAGTGTAAAAGTCAGAATACTCCATATTATGCAAATAATTGCTTGCATTTTTAATACAAACTCATTAAGTATTCTTAATGTAAAAGTCTAAGTAGTCAGCCTTCCAGAGGTTCTTAGCTCCAGTAGTTTGCATATATATATATATGAATTGTTTGGGTTTTTGAATATGCTTGGTATGGGGCATGTTCCTTTTTCCTCTCTCCTACTTGAATACCTTGTTATGAAAAACATAGTATATGTTGAGCTGGAATGCTAAGAAGGCAATGCTGATTTTGCTTTTCATGACAATGCTCAACATCAATGTAATCTGAAAAAATATTGTAGTGCTAAGGATTGTTGCCCTGGAATAAAAAGAAATTGATCGGAGCAGATGTGGCTCAAGCAGTTAGGTGCCTGCTTCCCAAATGGGAGGTTTTGGGTTTGGTTCCCAGTGCTTCCTAAAGATGACAAGCAAATGCAATGAGCTGACACAACAAGCACGGAGTGGATGTGGCTCAAGTGGTTGGGCACCCACCTCCCATATGGGAGGTCCTGGTTTTGGTTCCTGGTGCCTCCTAAAGATGAGCAGACACAGAGAGGAGACAATGAGCAGAAACAATGAGCAGACAGAAGAGGGAGCCATCTTGGGGGAAAAAACAAACAAACAAAAAAAGATGCTACTGTTAATGAAAACAATGTATATGAAATCAATGTATTTGGAAATCTGTTCAAGTGGTGACCAAAGTGATTCAGAATACGAATGAAATTATGGTCAAATAAATATGCTCTGATGACCAAAAAGCAATTTCAAAATAATTCAAGATCTTTACACATGGTTCTCATATACCAAGATGGGATTTTTTAAGCCACAGAAACACTTTGAAATCCCCCTCCCTTTTCTCTCCTTCCTGTTTCTTCCATCCAATTTCTTAAAAATTCCTTTCCTTTCGGTACCTACTAGTCTTTTGCCCACCAATCTAACCTTTTCTTTTGATTCTGACTTACCAAAATCCTTGACAGAAACATTTTTACAAGCACTCCAAAGAAGAAAGGGGAGGGAAATAATGGGAATATTCATATATCAGTAATTTTCTTCTGTTGTTATATGTACATCAGTAAGCTTTGCTTTATCATAATTTACTGTTCTTATGCTTAGGTGGGGGAGAAAGGTTTATATTGCTAGGGTTTGTCTTAGAGATTGAGTACCAGTTAATCTAGACCCAGTAAAATGGGGGTCATTGATGCATCCATGTCCATTAATGGGAGTTAGCAACTGCAGCGTGAATCTCATAATTAGATTTACTGTGGTGCCAAGATGAGAAACCCAGTGGTGCATCACAATAAATTATCCTCATCCAAAAGATGCTTTTCATTGTGTGAAGAGACAGATGCCATGTTCTGATAAGAACTATGAATGCAGCTTTAGTTACTAATGTAAATTACTCAATATGAAATGCTGCCAATAGAAGTAGTTTCCTTTTTTCCTATTTATGAGTCCAGACTGTTCCTCAGAGAAACCAAAACATTTATCTGCAAGAATCTAATTCGAATCTTATCACATGAAATAAAATATATCTACTAGTAATTTTCAAGATAGGTTTAGTAACCAAGTAAAATAATAAAATAAAGACCTTGAATAAAAGGGGGAAATGGGAAAGACAAATGAGTTCAAGTGGCTAAGAGACTTCAAAGAGAGTCGGGAGGTCATCCCAGAGGTAAC
>JAKSZT010053928.1:37786517-37810777 GCA_026826555.1 Tolypeutes matacus
ATTAATCTCTTAGCACAACCACAATCTTGTAGGACTTTTAATTATATCTTATATTTACTGTTTATTATATATCTGTTTTAGTATGATTTACTACAAATAAAGTGAATTATAAAAATAAAAATAAAAAATAAAATAAAAAAAAAAATATCTAGTTGGTTCGCCTAGGGAAAAATGAGGCAGACCATGGGGCTCAAGGTGTGGTTGGTGGAAACACTGATTGCTGAAGAAGGTGTTTTTATGTAATAGGGTTGAAATGGAGACCTCCGTAGAGAAAGAAAGACTGAAATGAATTTTAAGCTAATGTGAAATTTTGTCTAAGAATGGTTTTATTTAACTTTATTTTGTACATTTAATATTTGAAAACAATTAAAAACTAAAAAGTAAACATGGATGAATAAATAGATACATTTCTCAATTAAATGTAAAAAAAAAAAAAAACACACACACACACACACAAAAGATGCAGTGAATTAAAAAAATAATCACCTGGGAAAGGCGGAGCTCAGGAAGGAGCTCAGCAGACCCTCTCCCCATCAAAACAATAACTTATAAAAATTATTTTTAAAAAGTCATTGAAAGTCTCTAGAAATTGTCCTAAGGGTATACAGCAAATAAACATTTTCATTCATGGAAATCTACCAAATCTCTGAAAGAACAGCAAGAGTCTGTAGCACCCCATCCTCGTCATTATTCTCCCTTCCCCTTCAGCTCCATGTTACAGAAGCTTCACTACAGGTGTGTTCAGCCAAAAAGGTGGGGACCACTCTTTCCGGATCCCAGTCTTGAGCTACAGTTTCACTCAGAAAGGGCATGCTGCCAGTGTTTCTCATCCTACCCACCCCATATCACAGAATATCTTTTCCAGGCAAGTGTGGCCAAGAGGACTGGCTACAGCAGGCCAAGACTACTGGGAACCTGATTGCCCTTGCTCCAGCCCTATCATATGGTAGAATTTCCATGCTAGGAGGCCAGGCCAAGAAGACCAGAATATGCCACCACCCCCTTGCCCAGTGCCCCTCATAGAGTTGGGTTGCTACACACTTGTGCTGTGGTACAGGGATTCTTTCCAGGAAGAAACGCAAAGCATAGAAGGAGGAGCTCTGAAGCTCTGCCTGAGGGGACTGGTTTCATTTGGAGCAGGTTAAGGAGAACTCCACACCTAAAGTTGTTGTTGAAAATAATGGCTACATTGATGGAGAGCAACTGAGAAAAACCTGGTAGCTCCGTGATATGAGTATACTAGTAAAAGTGCAGAGCATTCGTACTTTTGATAGAGACAACCAGATAAAAAGATAGCTAAGAAGAGCCCTCTGGGAGTTGGGAAAACTGTGTGTATGCATTAGGCTGCACCCACTCCGGACCAATAAGAGCATGTGTAACATGGAACAGACTTGAGAGCATTTCTGAAGATGCACACAATCCATTAGCACAGTTGGTAAGATTTGCTGCCACAAGGGGCTTAAACACAACCTCTGACCAAACACTCTAAACAAAAGCTACTCTGATCCAGGGGTGACTCCTAGGAAGACAGATCTAAAAGTAAAATCACCATCATCCCTGGCGGTCAGTAAAATTGTGTGCATGATCAAGGCTGCACCCTCACAATAATGCAGGAAATCTCTAAGTTATTAGTCCTTGACTGAATTCGGGAACAAAACACTCCCTGATGTGTGAGAGTAGGTACAAGCCAACACATATCCAACGATAAAGGGTAAAAATCTAATTGAGTAAGGGAGCTAAAATTTTGGCTAATAAGGTTGTTTAGCTAGGCTAAAAGATGAAAACAAGGGGGGAAGTTCTGATCAGGGACATAGGAGGTTACATACTGCAGTGAATAGACTTCATAGAATTAGTTCAGCTAAGCCACTAAACAAATGACCAAGTAAAGAACTACTACTTCCTTTTTGAATTAGTATGCAGAGTTGTTATACTGTACTATTTAAAATGTTCAGTTTTTAGCACAAAGTTATGAGACCTGGAAATAGAAAAATATGACTCATATATGGTGGAGAAAACAGGCAATTAAAAAGTACCTTTGAAGGAGCACAGATGGTGAACTTAGAGACAAAGATGTCAATGCAGCTATTATAATATGTTTAAAAATGTTAATATGTTAAAGGAAACCATGATTAAAGAATAAAAGAAGTTATGACAGTGCCTTATCAATAGAAATAAAGAAATAGAAACTATTAAAAAGAACCAAATGGAAAATCTGGAGTTGAAAGGTATAAAAACTAAATAAAAAATTCACAAGAAGGGCTCAAAAGTAGATTTGAGCTGGCAGAAGAAGAAAATCAGCAATCTTGATAACAGATCAAGAGAGATAATGGAATCTGAAGAACAGAGAAAAAAAAAATGAAGACAAATGAACAGATACCATTAAGTGCACTAACATCTTGTAATGGTGGCAGAAGGAGAGCAGAGAGAAAGGGCCTGAGCAAATATTTGAAGAAACAGCTGAAAGCTTCCCAAATTTGAGAAAAACCAATACAGTCTGTATATTCATGAAGCTTAACAAACTCCAAGTAGGATAATGTGAAGAGATTTATACCCAGACACATAATAGTCAAAACATTGAAATCCAAAGATAAAATATTAAAGGCAGTAAGAGATTAAAAAAACAACTCATCATGTACAATGGCACCCCAATAGTACTAATAGTTAGCTTTTTATCAGATATAATGGAGGCCAGAAAGTAGTGGTATGACAAATTCAAAGTACTGGCAAAACAAAGCAAAAACCATCAACCAATACTCTTTTTTTTTTTAAGATTTTATTTATTTATTCATTTATCCCCCTCTTGCTGCTTGCGCTCGCTGGGTCAGCCAACCACGCCGTGCGGGCGGGCCTGCCCTCCCCAGGAGGCCCCGGGAACCAAACCTGGGGCCTCCCATATGGTAAACGGGAGCCCCACTGATTGAGCCACAGCCGCTTCCCAACCAATACTCTTATACTCAAGAAAAACTGACAGAATTCAAGGGAGAAATAGAAAATTTAATAATAATAGTTTGAGACTTCAATACCCCACTTTCACTAATGGTTAGAACAACTAGACAAAAGGTGAACAAGGAAACAGTAGACCTGAACAACACTATAAGTCAAGTATACCCAACAGATACCTGTAAATTACTCCACCCAACAGCAGCTACATTCTTCTCAAGCACACAAGGACCATTATCCAGAATAGACTATATGGTAGGCTATAAAACTCAATATCCTCAATAAATTTAAAATAATGGAAATCATACAAAATATGTTTTCTGAACACAAGAAAGTGGCATTAGAAATTAATGACGGGGAAATTTGGGGAAAAAAAAACAAAAACATTAAACATCATGCTCCCATGTAACCAGTGGGTAAAGGAAGAAATCACAAGGAGTATTAAAAAATACTTGGAGATCAATGAAAGTGAAAAAACTAAATATGCCAGAATTTATGGGATGCAACTAAAGCAATGCTCAGAGGGAAAGTTATAGCTGTATGCAGCTGTATTAACAAAGAAATAAGATCTGAAATTAATAAACTAAACTTCCACCTTAACACACTAGAAAAGGAATAACAAACTAAACCCTAAGCTAGCATCAGGAAGAAAATCATAAACATTAGTGTGGAAGTTAATGAACTAGAGAGTAGAAAACAAAAGAGCAAATCAGTGAATCCAAAAGTTGGTTGATTGAAAGGATCAACAAATTGAAATCAACAAATTTAACTCGGCAAAGAAATAAGAGAAAATGGAATTTATTAAATCAGGAATAAAAGAGGGAAATGCTGCTTACTGACCTTACAGAAATAAAAAGGATTAAAAGGGAATACTATGAACACTTTGTGCGAACAAATTAGGTAATTTAGATGAAATGTCCTAACTCCTAGAAAAACCCATATTACTGACCCTAACTGAGGAAGAAGTATAAATTCTTAATAGGCCTAAACTAGTAAAGAGTTTGAGTTAGAAATTTAAAAACCTCTGTGCCCTGCCCCGGTCTTAGATGGTGGAGTGAGATGCTGCAGGGTTCCATCCCCCCACATCATTGCATGGATAAGCCATTAGAGGCCTTTCTTCCATCCTTGCATATAGCCCTCTGTATCTCAGAATGAACAGTGGCATGTAGAACCCTTCTCATGCCACCATATCTATTCTACCTTCTCTTATTTTGCTGTTTTTCTCTGACTGACTCTTCTGCCTTCTTCTTCTACTTCTACTTTTAAGAGGTCATATGATTACCTTAAATTACCCTGAAAATCTAGGATAATATCCTTGTGTTAAGGTCACCTGATTAGTAATTTGTAATACCTGTAAAAGTCCTTTCACAGCAATACTTTTTATTTTTTTATTATTTATTTATTTATTTATTTATCTATCTATCTATCTATCTATCTATCTATTTATTTATTTATTTCCTTTTATCAGGAGGTCTCGGGGATTGAACCCAGGTCCTTCCATATGGTAGACGGATGCCCAATCACTTGAGCCACATCCACCCACAGCAATACTTAATTAGTGTTTGACTGAATAACCATGTAACATGTGTTGAGGGAACATCTTTAAAATTCTGCCTACCATGTTTTATTTTTTCAGACTGAGGATATAAATTAGAGCTACTAATGTGAGTTCAAAACCTTTCTGAAAAGAATTGCATCAAAAAAGAAAGAAATAATTTGAACCACTAAACAATTACTTTATTAAGTATTTGGAAGATTGAAATTTGCAAATATTTCTATAAAAGTATATCTCATTTTATAAGATTCAGCAAAATATAAAGTAATATCCCTCATTGTTCTGGCTGGTTTATGATAGCTAATTACCTTAAAATTTGTCACAGCCTATTACGTTTTTAAATTTAGTTCTGTCTCATTTTAATTTGGATCATTGCTTTATTTTATATCTTGACTTAATTTCACAAGGGATCTTGAAAGTTAAAAATTGACCATCTACTATAGAACTGGAAATATAAGATTGAGGTTTATTCATCAAATGCTTAGCAAGCTCTAGGTTAATATTTAGCAAGATGTCATAGTTCAGGTGGCATTTATTTTGGGAAACCTTTTGTAGTCCCTGCACAAATAATTTTTCCTTCTTTATATACTTTGTGCATTTGCTCTCTTGAAATTATATATATATATAACTTAGCAGGGCTGTGGGAGGTAGGCTTATACTCAAACAACAGATATAAATTAATCTGTTAATATTGGAATGTTAGAATGAAGCACGTGTGTAGACAGTAGCAGAAGTGAAAGACCAAAAGGCTTCGGACAGAAAGTTTAATAGAGTGGCAGTTCGTGTTCCTGGCCACTTTCCTTCATATTAGTACTTCTTTTTAATAAGTTCCATTATTTTACTTAATCCAGTATTAATAGGCTTCAGTTCCTTTCACCTAGGGGAACCTGAAACAAGACATAATTTTCCCAAAAAATGATCCATCTAGATTTAGTTAACTTCTGGTTAGAGTGTCATGCATTGTCACTTGATATTTAATTCTGCAATTGGTTTGTATTTTACTGTCTTGATTACTTGAGAACAGCAGTAAAAAATAATATATATGGGATGAAAAGGATAGATGTTTTGCTATGGAGTGTTCCTAATAGAGACTGGCAAAAACCATAAGAGAATGTCAGATCCATAACCTGCTGGTACAGTGTCGTATTGATATTTGTGTCTGTATATGTATATGTGTTCACTCCTGGAGAGTCAAAGCATATCAGGACCTGAACTGAGCTATGGGAAGTAGGCATTTTAAAAGGCAACTGAAGAGGAGTTAGGACTAGAGACACTTTCATTAATAAAAGTCACATATGTATAACATGGGTGAAATGTACTTTTTATTTACCTGTCAAAACACATATGAAGTAAGAAAAAAGACCTAGGAATTTAATAGTGGTTTTTTATTAAGGGATTTTTAGCTTGGCATTGAGTTCTGTCACCTTCAATGTTTTGATTTGTCAACGGGCTTTGGTGATCTCAGGAGATGAGCAATAACATCCACTTAATGGAACTGCAAATGCATTACACACAGAGTCAAGTTGAAGGAATTACTCTCACAATTAAATCGGAACGCTATAAAGGAAATGCATTCAGCCAGTGGCCTACTTAATTTATTTAACACATGCTGAAACAAGAAACCATTTTGATGATTATCAAATGAAACAAGAAACCATTTTGATGATTATCAAATGAAAGGCAAAAACAGATACAAAATGGTAGTGACATCAAGACTCTAAAATTATAACACGTGAAAAAGCAACACATTAAAAAAAAACATGACAATGCTAATAGTGTTTTTATTAGAATGATAGCATTCTGAATGAAGGGATTATTTTTTTGGATTTTTAAAAAAACTTTTATAACTTCTCTGATTATATTATACCATTATTAATAGGAAAAAATTACTCTTAAATTTTAAATATTTAACATAAAAAGACATGAGTATTTCACTTTTTCACTTACATGTTGGCTTCCCTCCTGACTTAATTTTGTGTACCACGAGTACAATAATAATAAAACATTTCATGGCTGTTATACTGAAGGGAAAGTACTAATGAGAACAATAAGTGTTTTTCAGCCATTTATTTTAAACTAAAGAAATTATTGAAAATGATTATTTTCATTCATAGTTAATATCAGAAACAATAAAATAAACACAAAACAGCATCTGAAAATGTCTTCTATCTTAAGTAAATATATATTTATTGGTTGAAATACATATTTATATATAAATATATTTGTTGACAGATGCTAGAGAGTATCACCACATTTGCATTACATTACAAGTAGCCACTGGAGTAGTTGGAAATGGTAATTTAGTCAAGGCAGCAATTTTGCCATGAATTTTGCAGACTTCTAATCACGCTGTCATATTCATAAGATTCATATTCCTCCATCCTTGTCAAGGATATATTGGACATTTTGGAATATCTGGAAATACCAGCAGTGTATTTTCCTATTCCTGTGATTTTCAAAGTAAATGTGATTCATTGTAACCTCACTACAAGGACTAATGCCATAGGTCTGTGTTCTGAGTTAATTATGGAGAGATCCATACAATATTTCAATAAGTTTATAATAGATCTGGCTGTATACTGAACCTTTATCTGTAGAACACTATTATATAAAAAGACCCATAGTGAAAACAACAGTGTTCATGAAATTAATGCTAGCATTGAAGGAATGATAGAAATGGTACCTTTAAAATACATTATCCTGCTTAAAATCACAAAGTAATGTTAAAGCATATATTGCAATTATAAATTTTAATTTCATTTATTCAAAGTTCCTTTGAATTAGACCAGATAGAGTAATAAAGATTCAGGAAGCCCAGTGCCTTTTCCTATTCCTGTGAATAGGAAAAATCACTGAGTCTCAACATATTAGAGGTTAAAACTGCTTCAAAAATTGGGGTTCATAAAATAGTCTTTAATGCAGCTGAAGGCTTGTAATGGATAGCTCCATCAAAACTTAGTCTCCTTCTTCTTGAACTTGAATGTATCATCAACCCCATCTGACAGCAATTGCACTATTAGCTCTCTATAGATGTTATGTCTTTTGACTGAAGCATACATTTTTATTTTGAAATATAAGTGATACATCTAAGCCATTGATACTGAGACATATGAAAATTCAATGTAAATACCTTTTATTGTATTTAGTGTTTTTCCCCAAAGAGCCAAAAAAACTTTTACATTTTTAATTAAAATAGGTATTTTATAAATAAATAAAATAGGTAATTTTATAAATAAAATTATAATACATTTATAATTAAAATAGGTATTATTTTACAGACAGGAAACGTATAATCAAAATAATGAAGACAGTAGTATATTAAATAGAATTTAGAGATATATAATCAGTGTTAGCTTCAAAGCATAGATTGATCCACTAAGTAAGAATCAGTACATTTAGAAAATTTTAATCTTTAAGCATAATGTGCTCTGGGTGCTCACACAAAGGCAGCAAGGCAAGGTTTTTGTAGTCACCTCAGATTTGACCAAGTTATATGCCTATCCTTTCATTTAAGTAGCTCTTTAAATATCCAAGCAAATTTTGACTGTAGGGAAGAAGTAAAATGTGTAGACTTCTTTCACTGTAAAGAACAAGCTAAAACACATTTCTTAGGGGTAAGGGACTGGATATTTTGGATCTATTGAAGTTAGTTAGCCATCTTGATGGAGTAGCTTAAATACTACCACATCTTCTCCCAGTGGCTGTGGTTCCAGCCCAGAGCCTGCTGTGGAGGATCATTATTATTGTAGCCAGTTAGTTGTTCTCTCCATCTGTACATCAACTGTAGAAGATATCCACCCCAAACAAAAATCATTAACTATTGCCTGGTGAGATAGCAATTATAAACAGCTACATTCCATGTAGGTACAGTATCATTCTGTCTATCAGCAAGTGCCATTACATATGCATAGTGTACTACCACAGAGACAATTGTCTTCCAGAAGCTAGGGGTTAGGGAGAGTAGTCATTAGAGAGAAAGAATTAATGGGACAGCAAAATTAAAACATCCTTCTTCTCCTCTTAACATTTTACCACTTTCTGTTTCCTCCTCCTCATCTCCCATTTTCATGTTTTTCCCTTTCATATAAAAGAATAGTCTAGAATGTCATGAATAATATTATCACTTTCATCTACAGACCTTTTATTTGCTAGAACAGATTTAATTCAGTTACCAAGCAGAATGATTCCTTCCCTTCTTTCTTTACCATGTCATCTTTAAGTCTTGTAGTTTAGAAATTAGTTACCAACTTAATTTCTATCTATGAAAAGCCCCAGAGATATTCTATGCTATCAAAAAAAAAAGTCCCTTTGATGTTAGAAAATGCCTTGCTATATTGAGAAGTAGATAGCTTTCAACAATGGAACAGAGCAAGATAAAAGTAAAGTGGGGGAGAGTTAGTAAGGGAAGATAATATCATCAAGTCTGATGAGGAAGGATAAGTACAGGGAACTTCTGGGGAATATGGGGGAGTAGAGACCTGCAGGACACATTCCTCCTATAAAAAGAGGTTAGTGAATGGCAGAAACTGTCTGAAACAGTGGTTCTGGGGCTCCGGAATGCCAGGGGAGCATTGTGCAGCATCTAGGAAAGAGCGGGGCAGGGAGACTAAGAAGAAGCAGGAAAAAAAACTGTGTGTGTATCTCTCCATGGCAGTGGCTGGCGCCCAACCCCCACCCTCAAGCTTGCCTCAGGTATGATATGTAGCTGGGGACTGCAAACAGAGAGGGGAGTGAAGACCTTCTTCCCCAGGAATGGGGGGGGGTGGCATGGTCAAGTGCTGAGGTTGGCTTCTGATCGGCGAGTTTGGACTACTGAGTGTTGGCTCAGAAACATGGTTCTAGCTTGCTTGGAATGGGAATCCACATCCCTTGTTTCAACACTGCCAAGTGGAGGTTGATTAAACACAGTCCCTCCTTAGGGCAGTGGGGAATGGTTTGCAGAAAAGCACCATCTGCTAGTCAGGCCAGGAAAGCACAGCTTCAGGGAGCCAGAAAAAAAAATTTTTTTTGGTAACTTTACTAACCCTTAACCCAGGGCCCTTTGGAATAGATCTACACCTTTTTGTGGGTCCCTGCCTGTTTTGATCATTTAAACACAGGCAGTTCTAAAGATGTAGAATAAGTGTCAAAGAAGAGCCTTAACAAAAATTCAATTGATAATAAAACCTTAGGCAACGGTGAGAAATTGACCATCAGAGTAAACTCCTCAAGATAATCAGATGCCTAGACATCAGTAAAAAAAAATTACAAGCCTTATCAAGAAACAGGAAGATATGGCCCAGTCGAAGGAGCAAATTAAAAAGTCAAAGGATACTCAGAATTTGGAACAACTAATTGTAGATGTTCCAACAAATCTAAACCAATTCAAGGAGATTAAGGAAAATATGGGTAAAGACATAAAAGATATTAACAGGACACTGGGTGAGCATAAATAAGAATTTGAAGGCAAGCACAAAAACAACAGAACGTATGAGAACAAAAGGCATGATAGATGAGCTTAAAAATACACTAGAAGTATACAACAGCAGCTCTGAACAGACAGAAGAAAGAATCAGCAATTTAGATGATAGGACATCCAAAGTATTATAGACAAAAGAAGATATAGAGAAAAAGAATGAAAAACTTGAGCAGAGTCTCAAGGAATTGATTGACAGCACAACATGCACAAACATACATGTTGTAGGTGTCTCAGAAGGAGAAGAGAAGGAAAAAGGGGCAGAAAGTGTAATTGAGGAAATAATGGCCCCAAATTTCCCAACTCTTATTAAAGACATAGATATACATGTCCAAGAAGCTCAACATATTCCAAACAGAATAAATTCTAATAGACCTATTCCAAGGTGCATACTAATCAGAATGTTAAATGCCAAAGGCAAAGAGAATTCTGAATGAAGCAAGAGAAAAGTGATTCAATACATACAAGGCATGCTCAATAAAACTAAGTGCTGACTTCTGACCAGAAACCATGGCGTTAGAAGGCAGTGGTTATATTTAGTGGTGATATATTTAAGGTGTTAGAGAAACTACCAGCCAAGAATTCTTTATCTGACAAAACTGTACTTCAAAAACGATGATGAGTTTAAAAATATTCACAAACAGAAACTGAGAGAGTTTGTCACCAAGAGACCTGCATTACAAGAAATAATAAAGGGATTGCTGCAGGGTAAAATGAAAAGATAGGATAGGGAGGCTTGGAGGAGAGTGTAGAAATGAAGATTATCAGAAAGGGAAATGAAAAGGGTAAAAAGACAAAAATAAGATATGACATATAAAAGCCAAAGGATAAAATGGTTGAAGTAAGTACTGCCTTTACAGTAATAACATTGAAAGTTAATTCCTTAAACACTCCAATCAAAAGACACAGCTTGGCAAAATGGATAAAAAATATGTTTCATCTATACGCTGTCTACAAGAGACTCATTTTAGATCCAAGGACACAAATACATTGAAAGTCACAGGTTGGAGAAAGATATTTCATGAAAACAATAACCAGAAAAGAGCTGGGGTAGCTAAACTAATATTGGACAAAATAGACTATAAGTGCAAACTGTTAGACAAAGAATGGCATTATATATTAATAAAAATTATATATTAATATATACTATATATTTATAAAATACCAATCATATATATTTATGCACCTAACCAGGGTGCCTCAAAATACATGAGGCAAACACACTGGCAAAACTGAAGGGAGAAATAGATGTCTCTGCAATTATTATTGGAGACATCAGTATACCACTCATCAGTATGTAGAAAATGTAGACAGAGGATCAGGACGGAAACAGAGAACTTGAATAATATAAAAACTAGACCTAACAGACATATACAGAACATTGCTCCTCAAAACAACAGGATATATATTCTTCTCCACTGCTCATGGATTATTCTCCAGGGATGAATGGGTCACAAAACAGGTCTCAATAAATTTACAAAGATTGAAATTATGCAAAGCACATTCTCTGATCATAATGGAATGAATCTGGAAATCAATAACAAGTGGAGAACTGGAAAATTGTCAAATATGTGGAGGTTAAACAACAGGTTCTTAAATAATCAGTAGACCAAAGAAGAAATTGTAAGAGAAATGAGTAAATAACTCGAGATGTATGAAAATGAGCACACAAAATATCTATACTTATGGGATGAAGTGAAGTCAGTGCATAGAATGAAATTTATAGCTCTCAATGCTTACATTAAAAAAGAAGAAAGAGATAAAATTGAAGATCTAACTGCAAACCTAGAGGAACCAGAAAAATAATAACAAAGTAAAGCTAGCAGAAGGGAAGAAAGAACAAAGATAAGAGCAGAAATAATAGAAATAATCAACAAAACCAAAAGATGGTTCTTTGAGAAGACCAATAAAATTGATAAACTCTTAGCTAGACTGACAAAAAAAGGAGAGAAGATGCAAATAAATAAAATCAGAAATGAGGGGGAGAGACATTACTACTTACCTCACAGTACTAAAAGAGATCTTAAGAGGATACTCTGAGTAACTGTATGCAAACAAATTAGACAACTTAGATGAAATGGACAAATTCTTAGAAACACTTGAAAAACCTAACTGACTCTAGAAGAAATAGAAGACTTCAAAAACCAATCACAAGTAAAAAGATTGAATCAGTCAGAACAAAACTCCCTACAAAGAGAATCCCAGGACTAGATGGCTTCACAGGGGACTTCTACCATTCATTCTAAGAAGAATTAGTAACTCCTGCTCAAACTCTTCCAAAAAATTGAAGAGGTGAAAACACTAGCTTGATCTATGAATCCATCATCACTCTTATACCAAAGCCAGATAAAGATACTATAAGAAAAGAAAATTACAGTCCAGTTTCCTAATGATTATAGATGCAAAATCCTCAACAAAATACTTGCAAATCTAATCCTCCTGCATTAAAAGATTTATGTACCTTGATCAAGTGGGTTTTATTCCAGGTACGCAAGGGTGGTTCAACACAAGAAAATCAATTTATGTAATACATTACATTAACAAACTGACGGGTAAAACCACATGATTATCTCGATTGATGGAGACAAGGAATTTGAAAAAATCTAGCATCCTTTCTTGATAAAACCACTTCAAAAGATAGGAATAGAAGGAAACTTCCTCAACATGGTATAAGTCATTTAAGAAAAACCCACAGCTAATATCATACTCAGTAATGAAATACTGAAAGCTTTCTCTCTAAGATCTAGAACAGGACAAGGATGCCCACTGTCACCTCTGTTGCTCAACATTGTGCCATAAGTTCTAGCTAAAACAGTTAGGCATGAAAGAGAAAGAAAAAGCATCCAAACTGGAAAGGAAGAATTAAAATTTTCACTATTTGCAGATGACAATATCCCAAAAAACTACAATAAATCTACAAGAGCTAATGAATGAGTTCGGCAAAGTGGTGGGGTATAAAATAACACGCACAGATTAGCAGTGTTTCTCTATACTAATAATGAGCAATCTGAGGAAGAAATCAAGGAAATATTCTCTTTGGACTTGGACACAGAAAACTACAAAACATTGCTAAAAGAACTCAAGGAATACCTAAATAAATGGAAGAACATTCCATGTTCATGGATTGGAAGACTAAACATTGTTAAGATGTCAATACTACACAAATTGATTTACAGATTCAACACAATCCTGATAAAAATCCCAACAGCCTTTTTGCATAAATGGAAAAGCCAATTATCAAATTTATTAGGATGGGTAAGGGGCCCTGAGTAATATAAAAACAACTTAAAAAGAACAAAGGTAGAGAACGCACACTTTCTGACTTTAAAACATATTGCAAAGTTATAGTGGTCAAAACAGCATGGTACTGACCTAAACATAGATACACTGATCAATGGAATCAAATTGACAGTTCAGATATAGACACTCCCATCTGTGGTCAATTGATTTTTCACAAGGCTGTCAAGACCACTCAACTGGGACAGTATAGTCTCTTCAACAAATGGTGCTGGGAGAACTGACTATCCATATCCAAAAGAAGGAAAGATGATGACTATCTCATACCTTATACAAAAATGAAATCAAAATGGAACAAAGTCCTAAATATAAGAACAAGGACTATAAAAATCCTAGAAGAAAATGTAGGGAACATAATCAAGATCCGGTGGTAGGTGGTGGTTTCTTAAGCCTCAAACCCAAAACACAAGCTATGGAACTGAAAACAGATAAATGGGACCTCCTCAAAATTAAATAATTCTGTGTTTTAAAGGACTTTGTCACAAAAGTGAAAAAGCAGCCTACCCAATTGGAGAAAATATTTGGAAACCACATATCAGATAAAGATCTAGTATCAAAAATATAAAGAAATCTTGAAACTAAATAATAAAAGGCAACCAAATTAAAACATGGACAAAAGACTTAAATAGACATTTTCTAAAGAGGAAGCACAAATGGCTAAAAAGCACATGAAAACATGCTCAACTCAGTATCTACTAGTGAAATGCAAAGCAAAACCACAATGTGATGCCATTTCACATCTACTAGAATGACCAGTATTAAAAAAAACTAAGCCACAAATGTTGGAGAGGATGTGGAGAAATAAGAACATTTATACACTGCTGGTGGGAATGTAGAATAGTATGGTTGCTGCAGAAGACAGTTTGATGGTTCCTCAGAAGTTAAGTTTAGAATTGTCATGATCCTGCAATTCCATTACTAAGTATATACTCAGAAGAAATCAAAGCAGGGACGGGAACATATGTTTGCTCACTAATAGTCATAGTCTCATTATTCACAATTGCCAAAGGATGGAAACAACTCAAGTATCCAACAAACAGTGAATGGATAAGCAGAATGTGGCCTATACATAGTGTATTATTCAGCTGTAAGAAGGAATGAAGTCCTGATGCGTGCGAAAACATGGATGACCCTTAAGGATGTTATGTTGAGTGATCTAAGCTGGACCCAAAAGGACAAATATTCTCTGATCTCACTAATATGAACTAACTCATGGAGTTAAAATTTAGAATATAGGTTACTAGGACATAGAATGAAGAAAAAGAATGGGGAGCTGATGCTTAATTTGTACAGAATTTTTAATCAGGTTGATTGTAAATGTTTGGAAATGGATAGAGGTGATAGTAGCACATTTTTGTGAGTATAATTGACAGTGTTGAATTATACATGTGATTGTGGTTGAAAAGGAAATTTAGGGTCGTGTATGTCACTAAAAAGAAAGCTAGATGTTGTCTGTAAAAAATAGTGAACCCTGCTGTGGATGATGAATGTGGTTAATAATTAAATATAAGAATGCTCTGCCATTAACTAGAAAAAGTGTACATCACTATTACAAGGTGTTATTAATAGGGTGGTATATGGAAAAATACATCTAATACATACAAACTATGGACTATAGTTAACAGTAATATTTTAATATTCTTTCATGAATTGAGACAAAGGTACCATACCAATGCTAAGTGCCAATGATAAGGAGTATAAGGAATGTGGGGTTTTTCTTTTTGGAGCAATGAAAATGGTCCAGATGTGCAACTCTGTGAAAATACTGAGAACTGTACCCTTTGGACGGATTATACGGTGTGTGAATAAAACTGTTTTTTTAAAAAGAGTAAATATGTACTGTGGTGGCTAGAGGCTTTTATGAATGCAGAGAAGATAATGTCCTTAGATAGAATTAATCCATTCCTGTGGGTGTGAACCTATTTAGGTGAGGCCTTCTGATTAGGTTACTTCAGTTAATGACCTTTGATTAGATTACTTCAGTAAGTCCTGGCCCAGGGTGGGTCTTAATCCTCTTATGGAACCCATTATAAATGGGATGAATATGGAGCAACAGAGGGAAAAGACATAGGAGCTCAGAGAGGAACCTACAGAAGCTGAGAGAGAAAGCCACAGACCACAGATAAAGCAGCCAGAATCTGAATGCAACAGAGCCCGGAGGAGAAGGCAGAGACCGGCAGACACTGCCATGTACCTTCCCATGTGATAGAAGAGTCCATGATCACCTGTAGCCAGTCTTCGGGGAGAAAGCATTGCCTGATGATACCTTGATTTGGACACTTTTCTCAGCCTCAGAATTGTAAACTTACAAGTTCATAAACCCCCATTGAAAAAGCCAACCCATTTCTGGTATATTGCTTTTGGCAGATTTTAGCAAACTAAAATATATACTTAAAATATATAAATTGAAAATTAAAAGTGACCAAAATTAGATAGATACATACATAAATAAACATACATAAATATATACATATATATGCAATAAACCCTTTGTGAAACTCCATTTTATATTATTCTTACAACTTTTCATTAAACAAAAACAATGCCTGTGCCAAAAGGTCTATTATCTTTCTGTTTATGGAAATATGTTGGTGGCTTAAGCTGAAATCCACAGTAAATGTGAAGATAGGAAAACATCCAAGATTATATTTTCAGAAATCATGAAGTAGAATTATAGTAGAGTTCTATCAACCCATAATTTTCATTTGTAGTTGTCTCATTTTTTGCTTAGTTTCCCCTTCATTCAGAAATTTTTTCTGAAAATCAACTGTGTTCCTATAGTGAACATCCACACATGGGAAAGCTAATAATGGTAATAAGAATTCTTAACAGTTAATGAGTGTTTAATGTCTGCTGACTTATTTAACTGTTGTTATAATTATAGTCAGTAGTTGCTATCATTATCCCCATTTGGCAAGTGAGAAAAAGAGTCACAATGAGATTATATCACTTGCCTGAAGTCATTCATTCAAAAATATTTGCTGACCTTCTATATGTCAGACATTATTTTACTAAACACAATCTCTGTTTTCAGAAATTTTACGTTCTGGTGGTATAATGTTTGCCCTCAACAACCAAGATAGAAACTCAAAGATGAAAGAGGTTACTTTCAATTGAGGAAAAATCAGGGATTTCTTCTTGGAAGGGGATGATATTTGATATGGATCTTAAAAAAATAGGAAATCAGTTGTATATGCAGAGATAGAGAAAAAGTCTGTAACTGCAAGCAAGATAATTCCATCCATCTGCCCCGTGGGATCTAAGCCCCTCTCAATTTGAAGCAGACTGGTTACCACCATCCCCAAATCCTCAGGACTGGGGAATGAACAATGGACTAAAGTAGACATTATTATTCTACTAGAGACTTTTAATTATTCTAGCAATGGAAGAACTCTTATCATTCATATAAAGGCAGTGGCCACCAGAGGTTCTGAGGGATGGACAGGGGAAGAATAGGTATAATATGGGGGCATTTTTGGGACATTGGAGTTGTCCTGCATGACATTGCAGTGATGGATATGGGCCACTGTATATTTTGTCATAACCTACAAAATTGTATGGGACAGAGTGTAAACTATAATGTAAACTGTAATCCATAGTTAGTACCAATGCTTCAATATGTGTTCATCAATTGTAACAAACGTGCTACACTAATGAGGGATGTTGATGTGGGAAAGTCGGGTAGGGAAAAGGAGTGGGACATATGGGCATCTCTTATATTTTCTGTGTAACATTTATGTAATCTAAAGCTTCTTTAGAAATAAAAAAATTTAATTAAAAAAATCTGGGAGGGAAAATATCATAGGCATTAGTTCAAGGGGTACGTAGGGCCTGCTCACTTAGTGCAAAGATCACTTAACCCGAAGCATAAAATCAGTAGCAGGTAGAAATATGAGATAAATTTAAGGGTCAAGTAGTAAAATACATTTGTTATATTTTAAAATCAGTCTTTCAAAGGAGGTTGAATGTTGTGACCAAAAGATCTATTTAGCTGAACTAAAATATACATTTTAATAAATTTTAATTAGAGAAATTTTAAAGTGAATTCCTTTAAATATTTAAAAGTAAACTTCAAAATTTTTCCTGTATTAGTAAATATGCCCATGTAAGAATATTTTTTAACTTTAGAAGAATCATGTGTAGGGAAATTATAAATGAGTTTAACACTTTTACATTGGGGAAATAGGCTACCATATATTCCAAGATAAGGCCCACATATGGGGTACTGATTTCATGGGATTGTGTGCCTTACCTGTAGTGTCCACATGCCTCTAGAGCCCTTGGGAGCACCCCTGTTTGAGACTTTGTTTTAAGAATGCTTTAATGTGCAAATGAAATTAAATCCGAGAGGTAAATAAGTTTTCTTTTCCTGTACATTTAATAAGATTTCAGAGTAAAGATAGAAAACTAAATATATTAACTGGAATTTAGTTGAGAATGAAAATTAGTTTCATGAATTCATTTTTGATCATAAAATTTAGTGTTACTCTTTATCGAGGAAAATAGAAAGTTAGCTATAACTCTGGTAATTATTCCATCATCGTTTTCCAACTTTTCCCTTAGTGGAATCTTTTCGTATGAGCTCTTCTGCAGCAAATTCCATTTTGGAAAACAAATTTAAGTAAGGTTGCTCTCCCTGAAAAGTAGGGCTAGGGAGATGATCAGGGCTGCATATATGGCCTTTCTCCCCTTTCCTTGTCCCCAGACTCCACAGAAAATTGTTGGAAAATTGTTGGTAGAAATGTAAACATAATGATCAAAATGATAGCTATTGAATATTGAGAATTTGCTTTCTGGTGAAGCTTTTGATTATGCAGTCTACATGTCTTGCCTAAATTAATCCTCACAACAACTTTATGAGGAAGAGGCTATAGTTGGTGTCATTATAGATGAAAAACAAAGTTATTAAGTAATTCACTACAGGTAATTTATCTGGTGAGTGTCAGCATTTGATCTCAGGCAGCATCATGGAATCTGAAAGCCCACACTCCTAACCACTCTGCTCTATTACCAGACTGAAAGACTCAACCTGGTAAATAAAGCTTCCCAAAGGGATTTTCTGTCCTAAATGATGTTTTCGTTTCATGTATTGATCAAGTGATTCGGTAATTGTCATATTTTCACTTTGCTCTTGAGCCTGTAGACATTTCATTTTAAGGCAGTGTGTCTAATATTAGGTCGTTATCACACCAGTATTAGAGTATTTTCAAAAGATGAATTGTAAGTCTGGAGTTTAATTCAAACTGCAATTTCTATGTTTTTAAAATAAGAAAAGGCATGAATGAGGGGAGATCATTCTTTACAAATAAAAGTTAAAAATGTAGCATCTTAAGATAAAAAAACAGAGCTGAAAGAATGCATGGTAAGTTTCATGTTGAAGAAGGACCCTGCAACCATTTGGCTTCCTGTCAAGTTTCTTCATGAATTGTTCCTCTTGTAAGACTTGAGGAGAGTGCCAGGGACTGAACTTCCCTGAGGGAGAGAAGTATGCAGTGTAAGGAGAATAATATAAAACTAAATTTTGCTTACAATTAAAATTAAAAGAATTTCATCATGTTCTGGCATATTATTATTACTATCATCATCATAGATCTGGGAAAAGTATTTCATTTGGGGCTGTCTGGCCATAATAGTAATGGAATGACCATTAGTACCACCTAATGTATTGTTTTAGATGAACTATTCCCTTGAAAGAACATGAGTGAGAGAACAGTCTTTTTTTTTCATTAAAAATATATTGAAGTATATCATTCATGTGTGAACATACATAAACAATAAATGTATAGTAAAACTTGTGAACATATGAAACAAGCATGCCTCTAATCATACAGGGCTCCCATACTCACCCCACCACCACCATCTTGTATTGTTGTAACATATTTGTTACAGCTAGGAAAGAGCATCATCACAATATTATTACTAATGATAGCCGATATCTTACATTTAGAGAATAGTCAACTTTTGAAGAGGAATAAGAGAAAAAATTTGAGAAAAGTCAAATGGCAGGCACTTATTAGGAGTAAGTCTAAATGTAGAGGGCTGCTCAGTCAAGGAGTAGGTTGTGAGCGAAGGCAGTGTAAGAAAGCATATATCATTTATGTCAGACTTCCCCAACACTATTGGAAGACCCAGATATACACATAGTCATTGAAATGTTGTGTAGATAATTTAGGATTCTTTGGTTGCAAACAGAGACCAGTTCTGGTCAGAAAAACCAACAATAGAACTGTATTATTTGGAAGAATAGCAAGTGGATCATGAATATCCAAGAAAGTTGTATATTAAGGTTTTAACAGAAACAGGATAAAAACCACAATAGTCTAGGCATCTAGACAGAAGAAAATATTTCCCCGTCTCTTTTCTATCTTTGATTGCTACTTAAGAATTAAAGGCCCTGGAGAGAGGGTCCAATTTGCAGGGCTTGGCTAACTTGCCTGCAGCAGGGCAAGGGTTGTTTGGGTTGAGGAAGTGGGGAGGTGGGCAGTAGAATAAGGTACCTGATTTATACTTTCACATAGAGGGTGTGCAATGAGAAACACCTTCCCAAATTTGAGTTTTAAGAGTGGAGAGTGGGTGCTGGGGAGACGAAAAATTAAATGTCTACTTTAGTGTTTCCCACTACTGAAGGACAGTCTTCACATAAGAGCATGCTAACACCACCTACTTCATCTTTTGTAACATCTCATTACAAGGAACAGTATAGTTGGAGGTTTTAGTTTTGAACCTGTGTAACTTTTCTATTGCTGCTCTAACAAATTTACACAAACTTAGTGTTTTAAAACACCACAAATTTAATACCTTACAGTTCTGTAGGTGAAAAACCCAACACAACCCTATAGCACTAAAATCAAGGTGGCAGCAGGGTACAGTCCTTTCTGGAGTATCTGGAAGAGAGTCTTCTAGAGGCTGCCCACCTATTTGGTTGCTTATGGTCCTTTCCTCCATCTTCAGAGTCATCAATGTCACATCTCTTTGACTGTTATTCCATAGTCACATCTCCCTCTGACCATAGCCAGAAAAGGTTCTCTATTATTAAAAAGTCATGTGAATAAATTGAGCCCACCTGGATAATCCAGGATAGCCATCCATCTCCAAGTCCTTAACCTTAATCACATCTTCAGAGTTCTCTTTTTCACTTATAGTAGTACATTCACAGGCTCTGGGGATTAGGACATGGACATCTTTGGGCAGCCATTATTCTGCCTTATCATTGGATACGTTTAACTTTTGGAGATTTAAGATTTATAATACCTTTGCCTTCATGGATTTTTTTCTTTGTTTACTCTCTTTTTTATTATTTTTTATTCCATTTTTTTTTTTTTTAAAGAAAACTCTTAAGAGTTTGGAGAGAGTAAAATCCTTTTGGAAAAATTGTTATGTGCAATAAAAATGTACTTCTAAAAGTTATAATAAAGCATAGGAAATAACTTACTGGTTACTGTGGTCTATACAAAGTAGTGATAACACATAATGCTTAATGATGACAATGCATTAATTGATAGAAAATATCCAACACCCCTCTTCCCTTTGTGGTTATTTGGTGCTAAAGACCTATATGTCTGTGTGTTTCTGCTTAGGAAAGTTACCTTTGAATTTATCAGGAATCATTTTTTATGTTAAAATAAATTATTGCATAGGGCTTTTCAGAACTAAAGAGAAACTGCAGGTGGGAAAAGTTCATTTGTTTGAATTATTTTTCCTGCTGTGGAACCTCAGTGCTGAAATCTGATTAAGAAAATGACTTCAGCAGGCCTTTAAGCTATAAAGGTTCTTTCAGATCAAGTGGTCAGTCTGCCCTGGAATTAAAAGTCATAAGCTTGAGCTGCACAAGAACTTTTGGTATTTTACTCCATTAGCCAAAACTGATTATTTTACAGTTTCTAAATAGTTGCTTGTTGTTGCAAAACTACCTGGTGTTTGCTGATTAGCAGTAGGTTATTGGAAGTTGTTAATTTTGGGCAGCAGAAAGCAAATTTAAAAATAGTGTAATTGTTCTTTTTATATGTCATGATAGCCTCTGGTATGAGGTGCAGTAGTTTATAGAAAACACACTGAAGACCTTGTTCTATTTATGCTCTGGTTCAAAATCAAATTCTCTGCATTTAAAAAAGTATTTTTAAAATTCTTACAGCATTTTTTATGCTTTTAACAAATCAATATATTCTAGTACTCATTTATTCAGCTTATGTTTTTACTCTTTATATATTTAGAGTAATGTTTTCATCAGCCATGCTTTATATTCCATTATTTTTCTTGTCTCTGATAATCAATTTTTGACACTGGAAGTCAGAGGAAGTCAGATGAAAGCCAACTGAATTTGTTGGATCAACTATATTAGCAGCACAGAATACACATACACACACACACATCTTCATTCACATGCACTATTAGAATAGCTGTAAATATTTAAAAATAGCTGAAGTTTCATATTTCATCTATTCAAGCAAGTCTGACACCTGCAAACATATCAATTTAAATCCTGTTTTCACACTAATTCTCATATATTTTGATTCAATGCCACACCTGCTCCAAGGGGACTAATAGGTAAAGAATCCTTTTAAGGTCTTTGACAAGCCTTGACATTTTCTGTTTTTCTCTGACAGGTGTCTCCCCACCTCTTTCCAAGTTCATATGAAATATAAAGAAAAAACAGTGGTGATATTTACACCTGAAGTCAGTCTGTTCCACAAGTCTGAACAGATGTTTCCTTCTTTGAAGTTTTAGTTTACCTTTAAGTTTTCTGGGACTTTATTATTTCTCCATTTTATCATAGGTTGGAGATTCCAAGACCTAACCCTTAGTCCATATGGCTAATTCCTCATTGGAACTATGAGAATTAAATATAATTCTTTAGGTGTCTTTAGTATATTTTATATTCTGTTCCCTTTTCTAAAACTCAGTGATTTATAAGAGTATTAAAATAAGTAAGCTCCTAGGAATGAAAGCTAAAACTGTAGATCTGTAAAATTCAAATGAAGTAAAAATTTCAGCAAATTGTTAACACTTAAATATTCTTTTAGAGGAAAAGTGTGCATAGCTAAGATAGTTTTAAAAAATATAATGAAAGGATATTTTTTAGTACTTATGGATTGATACCCTAATTGAGATACATCATCACAGTAATATAGCTTGCAGTAATGGAAAGCTGTCAAAGAAGGTGTGACCCTGAAAAGTATTGCTAAATCATGATGATTTAATTTGAGGAACAAGAGGCAAAATATTTATTATTACAGTCTTTTATTTTAAATTTAATCTTACTGTAAACAAAATACAACATATGAAATATTTTAAAGTAAGAATTCAGTTTAAAAATGCTATTGCTGAAATTACCGATTGATTTGTTGAATATTCTTCCACATGTTGAAATAGATAAACAGATATTTACCTGTGATTTTATTTTATTATATATTTTATTGCTCTTTTACACATATATTTATTTATGTATGTATGTACAGAGAAAGAGAGAGATGGCCAAAGAGAAGTATATTTTTACATAAATTTTACATAAATTGAATTCAACTGTATATCATATTGTAGCTGATATTTTATTCAATTTGTCTAGATATACATCTGTGTATCTTGCACATAGTAGTTGTGCTATTATACCTCTTGACTAAGTGAATAATTTGCAGGACTGTACTATGGGCCAAAAGGAAAGGAGAAGGGAAGTGACCATTATTGAACATATTTTATGAGCTAGAGTCTTACATAAATTGTCTATTTTAAATCTCATAATAAACCTCTGCTATAGATTTTATTTTCATCATTTTACTAATGAACAAATACATGACTCAGAAATGCTACATAAATTACCCATGCCCATACAGCTGGTAACAGAGCCAAAATTCAAACCCAGGTATTCTTGTATGAAAGGTCTGCAATTTATGCACACTGCCACCTGTTAAACAAACATATTTTGTTGAAGATGGCTTAACATACTTTATTATGTGTCAGGGTTATTGCATATTTTATTCATTTAATTTGGTACTATTAATCACTTGAATAATAGGCATCATTATAGCGTATTTATATATAAAGTAACTAATTCATTGAAAGATTACTAACTCATTTATAACCATGAGTCTAGTAAGTAGAAGTTTGACCTAGGTCAGACTGACTTTAAAACCTTGTATTGCATTGGACTCCATGTAGATAAGTTTGTTGCAATGGCACGCATTACAGTGTAGCTTTATTTGTATTGCTATATGTAATTATGAGAAGAGAAATTCAATGTCTGTGACCAAATACCTTGTTTAATGCAAATATAAATCTCATGGAAATATACAGAATTTTAGTATATATATTTTTATGTCCTGGAAAATAATAAATACATTTTTATATTTAAATGTAAAATGACAAAGAGAAAAGGAAGGTGTGGTGACGTAAAGATATAGTAACTACCTTCCAAGTTGGAAATAATCAGTTTTCATTAAATTATTAGAAATGAAAAGAACCAAAATAATTTATTTTGAGAATTCATTTATCAACATAAAGAACATTACTTAACAGATATGAAAAGACATCGATTTATTTTTAAATCACATTTAGCCACCTTACGCAGAGAAGATTCTCTAGGTGTAATAGTAAATATGGACCTAGCTTACTTAGTTCATGACTGTTTCTTAAGAAGATATTCCTGGAACCATAGAAATCTAAGCAATCCTAAAAAGGTGTTGACCTCATTTCCTTTCATTTCAGGTTAGAAATATATAGCCTAGATAGTTTAAGTAGAACTGTCTAAAGTTATGCAGATGTTAAGAAGCAAAGACAGGTATGAAGATCTCTTCCAAATCCCTGGCTGATCATTTCATTGAAAATTTTGGAATTAGTAAAGTTATTAGGATGCCTTTCAGTTTCAAAATGCATAAAAAATATTTAGAGCCAAGGCTACCACCAAAAAAAAAAAAAAAAAAAAAAAAATAAAAATTTTTTAATAATAGAAAAAAAAAAATATTCTTTTGTTGGAAGAAACAACAAAAAAACAAACTACAAATTAACCCCTGACAAAAAAAA
>JAKSZT010053928.1:37810877-37974648 GCA_026826555.1 Tolypeutes matacus
AAAAAAAAAAAAAAAAAAAAAAAAAATAGAAAGTTTCTATTAACAGTCTAAAACAAATATTCTTCTCTTGGGAGAATCTAGAACTAAAGATCTCACTTCAGATTATCCCTTGACAATCAATTTTCTTGGACTTTGTGGGAAAGAAATATTGGAAATGTGGTCCCCTTTGAAGAAAGCTTCTTTAAAAATACTCTATAAAATGCTTTATCAAATCATGACTTGATTCTAGTTTATGGATTACAAAGACAAGGATATTGTACAACAGCTTTCTCTAAGAATATCCATCATCTGGTAAGTCGATCTTAAAAGCTTACTGCAAATTTAAATATCTGAAATATTTATTAGAAGTTATTGTATCCATTTACCAGGGTTACTTATAAGCTGTGTAGTATAGGCTAGACCTAGGTATAGTATAGATATGATCATTAGGCCTATCTATTGTGGAGGAGTGAACTCATTCAAAGCAAATAATTTAATAGAAGATCCCTGACATGACTACTACTAATTTCTGCTGCTGTAATCCTTTGGAAATTATCCATTAGAATTTTCATAAATATCTTTCATATGCAGGATTACATAATCTTTTGGGATACATAAAGTGATTTGCATTGAAGTAACTGCAGTATCATTTCTTATATGAAAATAAAGTAACTTTTTTTATATCCTATCTGCAAAAACTAATAATACCTTACTTTAGCATGCCTAGGGTAATAGTATGTTCTCATTTACCTGGGAGAGATCCAGTTTATCTCTCTTGTCTCAACTTAATTTTTAAGAGCCTTCTTTCACTCTGAGAAGTATCCTGGTTTGAATGCGAAATTATATGACAATTTTTACCCCATTTTATCATTTATATATCCCCATATTGACAAACTGTGAAAATAACTTCTCTTGTAGTCAAATAAGATAGGCAGTTGGTTTTGATGAAAGACCTTCTGCATAGTGATTAAGAGTAAAGTCTTTGTGCCTCAGTTTTCCCATTTATAAAATGAGAACAATAGTAGTATCTATACCATTTATTTGTTATAAGGATCAGATTGATTTCTTACAAGTCTCTACTTAGAAGGTACTTTTTGAGCATAGAAAAAAATACTCAATAAATGAGAGCTACTTTTACTTTTGTTATAGTCCCCTCTCGTAGGGTTTCAACTTAGCTATTAGTTTATTTCATTTAGTCAGTTAGAATTAGCAGTGTGATCTAAGTGATTAACGTTTCTCATGTGGATGGCTTATACAAAGAATTAAGACCATTTCTTCTCTATCTGTTCTGCTACCCAAATATCATATTTGACATACTTCTTAAACGGTCATTTTTCATAGTAAAATAAATAAATACCTAGAAATTGCACTATACTCTCCACGGGAAAAGCTACACTGAAGAGCATGTGAGGCATAGTATAAATTAATATAAAAGCATCCATATCTAATACTTTTGATATAGTCATGTTTTACAAAACTGACATGTCACTTTACAATAGGGAAATTAAACTCTGGTTTTTATGTTTGTATTACAATAACAAAATGTGTTTCTTATCATGTTGCAGATTTTTAGATTGTCTTATGATGTGATTATATTTTACTAACTCTTTTCTACCCATTTGCAATATTGTACCCACATAATTTGATAAGGAAATCAATACTTATATTAAACAAGCATTGTATTAATAGCTGTTAACTTTTCTTTTATGGTTGATCAAGTGAAATCACATTTCACTGAAAATTTTGGTTCTTCCTTAAACAAAAATTCTCTTTTATTTGTACCCAGACTACAAAATACATAGTATTATCTAACTTTGACTACTAAAGGTATAATAGCAACCATTTAAGTAACAATTTCCTTTTTCAATACTCTTGCACTTAATACGTATAAATTATGTGATTGTGACTCAATTGATACTGTTTGGTAATGAAGTCAATAATTCCAATATGGAGGAACTCCATTAAAATTATCAATAATAGTTTGGTTTTTATATACTGTTGGACATTTTATATGATATTTGCTACAACATTCCAACTGTTCTAAAATGCAGTATTTTCCAAGGTGCTGTGAAATATTATTTTGGGGGATCCAAACAAGGGATCTACTACGTAATTTTACCAGTGTGATTAACATGACCTAATTTTACTTTAGGATCTGAAAATTCCAAAATAAAGATTTTCCTTTTTTCAGATTTTTAACATGGCCAACAAAAATACATGTGACATAAAAAAAGAGAGTTCTCTATATTAATCAAGGATTCTGCACAAAATGATGAGAAATAGTTGCTTTGGTGTCTCACAGGTTTTATGTTAATCCAATCTCTTGCATTTCATTCTTCCTAGAAGTGTTCAAATACACTGACCCTAAAGAAGAGCCATGAGTCACATACTATTAAGACTATTGTTGCAGTACTAATAGAGGAATTGATCATTTATTTCTGTTTCAAATTATGCTGTTATACATTCAGTATTTTTTTTAGTTTGATAGCCTAGAATATATTCAACCCTATGCTGAATTAGCATATTATTCTCCCATCACATCTACTCTCTAAATATGTCTACATATTTAGAAAAAGAATCAACAGTCACCCAAAATCTCAATCCAAAGCTAAAATGCATAACAAATGTAAATGTTAAATTCTTCAAACTTTTTATTGGTCTTTCCTCTTATATGATCTGATTTTCTTTGTCTACTTTCTTTTTAGGATTATTATCATGAGAATTAACTGTAACTTCTGTAAAATAACTTAAAGTACACATGGCAATTGAAAAGAAGAAAAAACTGTTTTACTTAAATTAACTGCTTTGATGCTCATCACATCAAAGAAACTTATAAATGATTGTTGAATTTTCTAACCAGGTATTTCAGTCTGAAGACTAGCCTAGGTTATGTGCACAATGTTATGTGCTATTGTTTGGGACTTTGAACAATTAATCATCCTATGTGTTTGAGACGAAATGGGATTATATTGACAAGTTATTTATTATTTTAACTACTCAGGACAATTATTTAGACATAAAATTTAGAAAAAAATGCCCTTTCTGATGATTCTTTTTATACCACATTATCTACATTGTGTGTAGATTTTCTAAAGGATTTGGAGATCACAAAAGCAAGTATGTCTTATTCCCTGGATTATGAAACAGACTGTCTGCTTTCCCAGATGACTGGAGTGACCTTTAAGATGTTATAAGAACTAGGGCAGTATAACTGCTATTACCCCAGGAGAACAACTGGCAGTGATATTTAAAGTTTGTATATACAGAAATATAAAATGAACCAAATACTCAAAAATGATTTTTGGAATCTTAAATTAGCCATATCTAAGAAAATATTTACTTAAACATTACATATTTAAAATAGGTCTCCTGGCAAACAATGGAATTAGGGATTTTGAGAGAATCTGAAGACAATATCATAAGAGAGGAATTTTTAAAAAAAATTTAAAGTCAAAGTATAATTAAGCCAACTTTCTCATTGAAGTATACTTCACTTAACCCTATTGTTTCATAGACCACTAGCCAATTGTTTTCAACCTCAGCTAAAATCCTAAATTGCATAGTTGCTGAGAAAGGTGGAAACTGATTTTAGTAGTCATCAAAATCCAGCCTCATATACATGAAATGCCAAGAAATTTTATATTCCATAAACATTTAAGTTTGTATGCCCTTAGTATGAGTCTTTTGTAAAACTCAAAGTGTTGAATTAAACGGGGAAAAAATGGAATTACTAAGTTTTTATTTGGTTTTGTAATTTTTAAATGATACTTTTAAAGAAATGCAAAGTAGATACTTATTATTTTAACCTAAAATATTTTAAGCAACTAAGCCTTCTAAAATCTACAAGAAATAAACCCTGTCAGAGTCACATTATCTTAATGAACAAATTTGTTCCCCAAGTAAATGGGTCCCAGTAATTTATTTCTTGAGTTTTAATGCAGGGACTTGATAGTAGCCTCTAAACATTTTCCTTTACGTTCAGTTCTGCAGGACTATGGAATGCATTAATTCATACCATTGTAGCCTAAAATATCAAGATATGAAGGCATTTATCTCTTTCTCAATGTCTTTATTCCACACGAAGCCAGTAATTTGTCCCCTTTCCTCCCCATCTCACACCCAGCACTTAGATGACTAATGGAAAGCCAAGTGAGGAAGAAGTGGTTGGATGTCACTAAAAAGAGAGAAGAGGAGATTTCTTCCAAATCTTATAAAAATAAATAGTTTCGGTATCTTGATATAAGTAAAAGCATTATTCCATAAAAGATTTAGATTTTCTGTAGTAGAATAGATCTTTTTGAAACTTTGCCTCAGTAAATCTCCCAAATTTAAACTAATAATCCAGAAGTTTCTGTGAGCAATCTCTCTTAAACACAGTGATATTAACACTTTCATAATGTTTTGTATTTGAAAATTTCTTGATTATATCTGTACTGTAAAAAACACACTGTAGTGCAGGAAATATCAAAGTGTCCATAAAGACACACCTTCAGTTCATGTTATTTTCCAGTTTCATTGTAATATACTTATTTCTATAGTGATACCCTGGGCTTTTGACCACAAACACTGTTAGAAATGATATGTTGAAAGCTTACTCAGAAGCATTAGAAACTAAACTTCTTGATTAGTGCTTCTGTCTCTGGCCCACTTTTTATTATATTATTTCTACTCTTTTGTGAAACATTTTGGACCAAATGCGTTCTTGTATATTGTTTGAAGTTCATGTTCATTATATAGGTTTTATTTGGTCAGGCTAACATATGCATGAGGGACCATTCTAATTTTAAGCAAAACTTTGACTAGTCCAAAAATGGAAGAAAAAAACACCAACACTTGGTTCAAAACAAAACAAAACAAAACAAAACAAAACAAAATACTAGTCTATACTAAAATATACAGGGCGACATTAGGCAGTTGGAAAGCAAAAAAATATCAGTCCCTTTCATTCTGATTCAATCTAATAGAGATAGTCTCAGGTTCAAAGAACCTTGTGATAAGAGGGTGAAATATCTCATATTGATTATTTACTATCCACAGCTATTAGTGGCAAGACAACTGTGGCTTCTCTAGAAATTAAAGTACAAAAGGAAAGATGCATTCAAATATGTGTATATATATACTGTATGATTTAGTTATACATGTTTAAAAATTTGAAAGATTGCTTAATCCAGAAGGTCAATTGACAACTCACTATAGTCTAGAATATCAGAGAATGGTCAGTTGGACAAAAGTACAACTGGAAGTCCTCCAACAAAGCAGAAAGGAGTGGAAAAAAACAAGTCTTACAGGCCTTGTAACATTGCTGGTGTCGGGTATTTTTTTCCCACTGTATGAAAATGTGACAAATAAATTCGTTATGAGTTACAAAAAAATATCTCCAAAGCCAAGGGTGTTTCCAAGTTGATACTTAACTGAACAAATGCATATTTAGAAATCTATGGTTGTCTTTCTTGTCAGAAAATACAAGAAAATAATGACCACAATGTGAGAATGATTTCCAGTCTCTGAGATCTGGAGTATGAGCTGATGATGTGTGCCTTGCTAGCAGAAACAAATGCAGTGTAACACTTGCAGGCAGGTTGGCTGCAGACATTGACCATCTGCTCAAAACAGACTTTCAAAAGATCATCATGTCTTGTGATGGATAGACATGAATTTCAGTGTCCTGAGAAACCCAGTAATGCAAGGCAGTTACTGATATATTTAAAATAATAATAATTAAAAGCCTGGGTGTTTTTATTATTCCCAACCTACCCTCATATTCTATATAGAGGATTTGTTCTGTTCCATAACCATGTTTGTAGGGGAGTAATAACAATATCAATGACCAGAATTTGTGATAGTTTTTCTTCCAAGTGCATTATACAATAGCTTGTTATATCATAATTGTAAGCAGATAATTGAAACTACTCTCAGAAGTTATTAAAAGCATTAAAGGGTGATTATAATTCAGTGTCTTAATGTTAAGGGAACATTTTGTCACTTTTTATGGACTTGCCAGGTAGGTCACAAGATTAAAGTTTAATTGCTGTTTTTCAGAAAAGTTGATTGCAGCAAAGTACCTTTTCCAAGTTGAAGGTAAACAAGGGTACAGAGATAGAAGGAAGTTTAGACTTACAAAAAAAAAAAAAAAAAAAAAAATAAGCACAAAAACAGATGCATGTTTGAATGGCATGTAGTCTTCATGTTGAAATAGTAGGACATTGCTTGATGGATAATTAAATGTGGGCCATATTATGCCAGGCTATAGAATTTGGCTTTGATATCATGGAGCCAAAGTGGGGCATTGCAATATTTAAGAGGAAAGGAAAGATGCAAATAAATATTTTGATACTCCAAGTGTGGTTTAATTTCAATAATGGAGATACTGAAACCATTTTATCTGAGCAGAAAATGATTGTGATTTTTTAAAAATAGAAGTACGATACTAAGGAATTTGGCTTATTTTAGAGAAAGCAACGTATCAGGGGCTATTCACTCCAAAGCTCCTGATAATGCTCTTCATGGCAGTGTTTAGAGCTAATATTTTGCTCAGATGTTACATGTATCTAGGTAATGTCATTTTATGCCTCAAAAATCACTGATTGTGGACAAATCTCTGTCCATTTCAATAGCCACTACCTTTAGTTTCTTGTTCAACTCAGCAATTTTAGAGGATTGACTTCTGCTTTGAAAATATCTCTACTTGAATCTAATCTCTGCCATTTACTAACTTTATAACATTATGCAAGTTATACAGCTTAACTCCAAGGCTTGATTTTCTTGTCTTTTAATTCATTAAAATAATGCTTAAAACATAAGGTCTATGTGAGTATTAATAGAGATAATAGTAGGTAAAATGCAGTCTCTCACATATAATAGGCATTCAATAAGTGGTAGCTTTCATTATTGCTACACGTGTAGCTGCTTCTGTTCTTGGTCTGTAGTCTGTAGGAACAGAGCATTGTGGTGAAACCCAATGGATTCTAGAGTCAGACAGACCTAGATTCTATTCCTAGTTCTGCAACCTTCTTGCTGTGTGCTTTTAAAACTTTTTTCAAAGCATCCATTTCATTATCTGTAAAATGGGGACAATGATAGTGCCTGCTTCACAGAATTGAGCTGAGGATTGAATGAGAAAATGTCTTTATAGCACTTTGTAGAGCTATTTGTACATTGTTGTTTTAGACAGTTTTTCCTGGTGTACTCGCTTATAATAGACAAGTGTTTCTAAGAGTTTCTGGGTTATAGTCACATTATTTCTTGTGGCCGTCTTTCTGACATATTTTAATTATTTGTATCTTTTGTTCATAGTGTTTGGTGAGCAGCATTGTGAGCCAATTTTGGAAAACACTTGACAGTTCTATTACAGTTGGCATTAGGAGTTTTAAACTTCTGAATGGGTAAATAGTCACTGGATTTACTTGCCTTCTCTTTATCCTTATAAGAAGCCATTTTTAAACATTCACTTTTAATTCACTGCTCCTTCTGTGGCTCTCTCTGGGGATATATCTTTATATACTCCTTTAACAAAGAGTTTTGGAGGCTTCTGTGACTCAGCTTCCATCTAAGAACAGGGGATGTAGGCAGAACAAATCAGACCTGTTCCCATTATTTATTGTGTTTACAGTTTTATTTTGAAGCAAAAGTATAGATTTATGAGTATATGTGTATGCTTTCTTTTTTTAAGGAAAAAGATTTCAAATACAACTTTTTTGGATTTTCTCCCCATTACACTTACTGTGAAATTTTATTGCAGCCCAAAAAGGTTTTATCTCTAAGTATTCTTTCTCCTCCACTAGTTTCTAGAAGGTGGAAACCACATGACCCATTTTATTTGTATGTCTGCAGATCTTTTATGTTTTCAGTAAAGATGTTTTGTCTAATATAAATGTGCCCATTAAAGTAATGTTTATTCTAATTTTAATATGCATATGGTATACCTAGTTCTTTCTCCTTGAAACTAATCTGCTATCCAGTATTTATCAAAATGCCAGCTTAGCATAATATTTATGAAAGAGCAAACCACCATCTACAATTATTTCCAAACTTTATTCTTAAGTCAGAGCATCAGAAAGAAACAAAGGTATTTCATGGTATCTTAGTCCCTCAATGAAATGCCATCATATTATTATGTTTAAAAGTTACATCATTTGCTTTGTCTATAGCTACTACAAATAATGTTTCATTAATTATAGCAATTGCTTCAAAAAATGTTGCCCACTTCATCACTTGGTAATCCCATTAACAATGTGATAAATTTAAAATTCAGTTCTAAACAAAAACTATATTAGGCCCTGGTAATCTCTGTTCTTTTAGTAATGAGAATTAAATTATTGACAATGTACCCTTTTTCACATGACTCTAAGAAAGATCATCCTCAGACTTGAAGATCAACTGAAGAAATTATGTTAGCCTTCCTATGTTTGTTCTCTTTTTCATTGATCCTAGCTTTATATATAGAATTATATTTTGTTATGGTTTCACTATGTTATCTCATGAGTTTCTTTAAATTTATTATGGAACAAATCTAGGAATATAAGAGTGCATGCCAGTATAGATATTCATTTGGGAATCTATAAATTTGACCAAATAATGATAAAAAATAAAGTCTTTCTACATTTTTAAAATTTCTTTTATTATTTATTTATTTATTTTAAGGATACTTAGATTATATAAATGTTACATAAAAAATGTAGGGGATTCCCATATGCCCTGCTCTCTACACCTCTCACATTTTCCCACATTCATAACATCCTTTATTAGTGTGGTAATTCATTGCAATTGATAAACACATTTTGGAGCATTACCATTAAGCATGGATTATAGTTTACATTGTAGTTTACACTCTCTCGCACACAATTCTGTGTTATGGCAAGATATATAATGGCCTGTATCTGTCATTGCAATGTCATTCAGGACGATTCCCAAGTTCCAAAAATGCTTCTGTATTACAGCTGTTTTTCCCTCTCCCTGCACTTAGAACCCCCAGTAGCCACTGCCTCCACATCAATGATAAAATCTTTTTTTTAATTTTTATTTTTTTAAAGATACTTAGATTACATAAATGTTACATAAAAAATATAGGGGATTCTCACGTACCCCATTCTCCACATCTTCCACACTTTTCCCACATTAACAACATCCCTATTTAGTGTGGAACATTCATATCAATTGATGAACATATTTTGGAGCATTGCCACTAAGCATGGATGACAGTTTATATTGTAGTTTATACTCTCTCTCAGACAATTTTATAAGTTATGACAAGATATATAATGGCCTGTATCTGTCATTACAATGTCATTCAAGACAATTCCCCATATTACACCTGTTTTTTCCTCTCACAGCCCTCAGTAACTCCAGTGACCACTGCTTCCACATCAGTGATATTATTTCTTCCATTGCTAGAATCATAATGAGAATATAGTAGAATACCAGTAAGTCTTCTTTAGTCCATAGTTTGTTCCCCAATCCTGAGGATTCTGGGATGGTGATGTCCACTCCACCTCTAATTGAGAGGGGGCTGATAGATGGGACTCTCTTGCTTGCAGTTGTAGACTCTCTTGGTTCCTTGGTATGGTGGTTATCCATCATCACCTCCTTGTTAGTTGTCCTGGGTAAGACCAATGAACTGGAGAGCAGGTGTTGCAACTCCGTTGAGATTTAGGGCCCAGCTGGCACATGGACAACCCAAAGATTTAAGTCTCTTGGACGTACACCTACCAACTTTAGTACTAATTATAGGTTCAGATAGAAGAACAGGAGAGCCGTGTGTAGGGAAATCACAACTGAGTTCAACTCTGTCACACTGGGGAGCATAAATTCCAAAGTATGGCCCACTGGCAAGGCACCTAACTCCTGGCTATCTGCCCTGCCTATAGTGTCTGGATGTCTCCAGAGCCCTCAGGAGTCCCATTATTTGAGGTATTATTTACTTTGACATTCAGTGAGTTCCTGCTGAGATGTGCGTAAGTGAAACCTCTGGGATGACCTCCTGACTCACTTTGAAGTCTCTTAACCATGTAAACTCATTTGTTTTTACCTTTTCCCCCTTTTGGTCAAGGTCTTTTTCCAGTTGCATTGCTAGCTGGTGCTTGGTAGTAATCCCTTGGTGCCAGAGAGGCTCATCCCTGGGAGTCATGTCCCAAGCTGGGGGAAGATAATACATTATATGCTGAGTTCAACTAAGAGAGGGCAACAAGGAGATTCTCAGGAGGTAACTCTTAGGTAACCTATAATACTATGCTAAATTTCAATTTCAAGAGTAAAGGTTCATAAGCACAGTCATCAATATCAAGGGCCCATCAATGGACTATCCTCCTTCACTAGTCATTGCCCCTGAACTCGGGGGATTCTTGCTGTTGCATTAGAGAATGTGGCACAGCTCCCCAGAATGGGAATTCGATATTCTTTTGGTTATTGTGTGAATCTCCACCCACCATGACAATGCTCCGTGAACATTTGAACACATTTATATGCCTTATATGTATGCCCAAGTGAGCTTCCTCCCATGTGTCTCCCATCACTGACACCCCACACCAATGATCCTCCCCTGACACAGTTGTAGCCCTTCTGTGATTCAAAACCTTTTAAAAAATGAAGCCAATAAAATAGCCAAAAACAATAAGAAAATGAAATAATGATAGTTTAAAAAATAAGAAATAATATACAAAAAATTAAAAAGATAAAAATAAAAATATAAAATTTTTGGATAATAAAAAAATAATGAAAAAAGTATTTTAAAAATTGTTTTGACATTTTGCCTTTCATCACTGTAGGATCTGTTCTCCTGTATGTACAGTGACATTTTCTTCCATTTGTTCTCCCAGTGTCTTACTTTTTTCAATTTGTCTTCAAAGAAGTTTTAGGTTACAGAAAACTCACATACCAAATACAAGGGACTCCAATATACCCAACATCGTCCCCCTCTTATCCCTTCCCCTATTAATAACACTGTATATGTAGATGGTATGCTTGTTACAACTGATGTACAAATATTGAAACATAGCTACTAATCATGGTCAATGGTTTACATTATGATTTACATTTTGGGCCATATATTTTATTTAAAAAATTAACAGTCTTAAGCTCTCCAACCTCCAAAATAATTATTTCATTCATGAGTTCCATCAGAGGTCATCTGGTTCATTCTCCCAATTTCAAGATGAGAAAACTGAGTTACATAGCAGTTAAATGAGTTGCCCAGGGCAAAGCTTTGCCGAGCAATTGCATGCTAAGATTCTTTGTTCTGCAGCATGCTATCATTGTTGGAAAAATAAACGGATCTAAACACTATCTAAAAAGCAAATGAAAATATTTTATCAGTACAAATAAATAAGTTTAAAACAAAACAAAATACTTTAAATATTTCCCGTTACTCCCCTTTCATGCTTATGCATAAGTATTCTGAACTGTTTGGCCTTCATGAATATAATATTTGCTATTCTTGTCTCTTTACCTTTGTCTCACATGCTATCTTATCATCCCAGAGTTTTATTTCCTCTCTTTATCTGCCTAGAAAATTTGTAGTTGTCTTTTAATAATCTACTCAAGTTTTTTTCTCCATGGAGGCAGTTGTCCTCATACCAGATGATACAATTAATGCCTCTCTTTTTGGAGTCCTCCATACTACCTTAGAAATTTCTACATGAGTTTTTATTTAAATGCTTTAAAATTAATAGATTATATGTCCATCTCCCTGACTGCAGAGATGTGTCTCATGTTAAATTAATTCACTTTCTTATTAACTGAGAGTTTTGGAGTCAGGCGACTAGTATTAAAGATTGACACCATACATGCAGATACTGTTATTCTAGAACACCAGGAATAATTTAAGCTTGAACTTTAAAACTGAGACCACTGAAAAAGAACATTGATTTGTACCTCTAGGACCAATTATCCTGGTCCCAAATTCTCTTTAACATGTGCTGACATTGATGCATCATTTAGTATTCAAGTCATAAGTATTCTAATGACCATACCTACTGCTGTTTAGATGCCCTGAAGCGTGGGGGGATTCTACCCCTGATGACTTTGTTAAGGGGAACAGATGCCCTGCTGAAAATATAATCAGAAAATGTTAAGATATCAAAAGATATTTTTTACTTATTTCACCAATTGCAATGGTTAAAAGACTGTCAGAATTTCCATTATGAACCAATACATAGGCTTTATTGTCAAAGCAATTTTAAATTATAACTCCTTGCCAGTAACAAAGAAAAATTTTTAAAAGAAAGATGAACCCATTTTCATAATCTCTTAAGACAAAAAATATCTTATTTTTACTTGAAAAGTCCTGAAAGTTGACAGTTATTTAAATATGTATTTTTTAAAGCATCAGTGAGTGCAGTTTTAGAGGAAAGTTTAGATTCTATACTATTTTACGTGAGATGGTTTCTTGTCATTATGCAATTTAAAAATAGAGAAAATGTTAAGTAATATATGGAACCACTGATAGTTGAGGTTTTATTTTAATGATTTTTCAACTTGTAGAGGTGGCCTTAATATGGAAATCAAGTCAAGTACATGGTATACCCACCTTTTACATATTAAATAATTACTTCCATATCTAATAAGACAAATGATGAGCATCATAGTTATGGATTAGATGCATTAAACAAAGTGAAAACACTAGTTCATAACTTTATACACAGTATGATAGTAAGATTCCGATGCTTTTGAGAAAATAAGACTATGGAATATTTCCCACAAAAATATATATAACAAATCATTATTGTTATTTTGTGTTAGCTCAGCATTCAGTGAACATTTTGATTATCATTCAACTTCATTCTTTTGTTGCTTTTTTCTGTATATCTTGTCTCCCAAATTAGAGTATAAATTATACGGTTAAACTGGATTTTATTTCTTAGCACACTGCATATAGGTCAGAGTTCAGTGAATTTTGGTTATAGTTGTCATTTTCTTTTGATCAAATGAATAAATATATTTATAGCAGGAAAGACATGAAGGTGAGTGCTTGATGAGGAAATAATTATTTTTGAAAGGTGAGAAATAGAGATACATGTTTATTTCATGTAATTCACAGCCAGTAAACACATTATTTAAGGAAATTTTAACTGGGCAAAAATGCTAATTGGCTCTAGGAACTTAGAATAAATCAGTTTAAGCAGGGGAAACTAAAATTGTTATATTTACCTGATAATGGTGAACAAGGTAAGACCAATACCTTGTTGCTTGTGGTTGTATAATTAACTCACCTTTGATTGTTGTTAGAGTTTTATAGGCTTTTCCTTAACCCTCTTTCAAATCATCTCCTTCCAAAAGAGATGTGCATGTGCGTGTGCACATCTGTGTCTGCATGTATGTGTGTATATTTTGATGGCAGGATGTTCAGGTTTTGGGAACTTAATATAGAAACTTAACCTATATACTTTAAAGAATCTTGACTTCACAACTTCTGCCCAGTGTATCTTGCCTAATGTTGACCTTTCTTTCAAAATGGCTACTGTACAGAATCCTTGCCAGTTACTATACTAGAAGTATTTGAGTCATAACCAGATGAGCAGGTTTTCTATAATGAGAAGGCAGGGTTCATGGTGCCCCAAAGACCTTAACCTTGATCTATTTCAATGGAAACTGCTGTGCATCTTGTGAAACTGAGAAATTGTTTGAGTGATGTTTATTTGTCGGTGGAAATTTTTGAGGATTGTTCTGGAGCTCGCACTGTGTCCCATAGTCGAGTTCCTAAGTGCTAGCTAGCCATTCACTTAGAACTCATGACTTGGCAGGTTAGAAGATTCCTGTTTTCCCAGAGGTGCAGACTGGGTCTAAGTCCTTCTGAAAGGCAGAATTGTTCATCAGTCTCATGTTGACACTGTGACTCAAAAGTAAATACCGAGATTAAAGGCAGGCTAAAAAAATACCAACCCATTTTGGGCCTTCTCATTTCTGTACCCTGCTTCACTTGCCTGACTGCAGATCTTACCTTGTAGGTACTGTTACAAAGAGTCACAGAAGGTATGCACGGCCAGACTTCTTGAGGCATTTGGTCTCACTCCCTATCCAGCCCCTTCACACTGTTTTCATGAGAGATGTGTTCATTTTAAGAGAGGACAATGCTGGCCATGAGAGCAGCCTGGCAGGACTCTCAAGTCCAGAAGAATGGCTTGATTTTCACCTGCATTTTGCTCTTGCCGCCTTTGGGTTCCAATATCCCATTCAAAATAGTGCTTTCCTTCTCAGGACTCCTACTAAAAAAGTAGCCGTGCTCCTTAAGGTACAAATAATTTGTTCATCTAAATTACATGTGGGGAAGCGGCTGTGGCTCAATCAGTAGGGCTCCCGTTTACCATATGGGAGGCCCCGGGTTCGGTTCCCGGGGCCTCCTGGTGAAGGCAAGCCCGCCCGCGCGGCGTGGTTAGCTGACCCAAAGAGTACAAGCAGCAAGGGGGGGATAAATGAATAAATAAATAAAATCTTTAAAAAAAAAAAATAAATAAAAAAAATAAATAAATAAATAAATTACATGTGGAAGATGGATGTATAATTTATACATGTCTGTAAATTAATACTGGAAACATTCTGTGTAATGTCCTAAAAGTAATAGAGAGCATATTTAAAATATTTAACAAGTGGGGCTGTCATTAGTAACCCACACCCCTAATTACCCTGAGATACCAGTTTAAGCAGCCATTCAGAGGGCACAATAACTTTTAGATAGCTTTTAGGCATCCAGACACCATAGCCTACTCAGACCTCTCCTGATATTGTGGGGTGAGTTACATTTTAACTCCAGAATAAACCTGGGAAGATATTATTTTTATTTAGTTATACATAGATACCATAGAGTACATAAGATGAGTAAAACACACCAAAAAAGATCTCAGGGCTAACAGAAGCATACTGATAGAACCCTCTAGAAAAATTAAGATAATTTATAAAGATTTTTATATTCTGGTATTTGATCCTGTCAGTTCTATCTCCTAAGCTCTCTCTAAGCTATATGTGTTTTTTTTCTGTCTCTACTGCCTTGTTTGAACCCAGGCTACCTTTATCTACATGCTGCATGATTATAAAAGCCTTGTACCTAATTTTGCTTTCCTCCAGTCCTTTTTCATATTGTAACATGTCAGGGTCATCTTTCTGAAACATAAACTTGATCATTTTACTCTTTTCCTACACTTCTATGGCTTTACCATGGCCTTTAAGATTAGGTTCAAATCACTTAACTTGGCTTATAATGATCTTGGCTCATCCTTTTCCTTCCATACTCTTGCTCCTGCCTTACTGAATGTTTTCCAATTCCTCAAACATGCCTTGATCTCTGTTGCCTGAAGGCCTTCATTTGTGTGTTTTCTGTCCCCTCTGCCTGCAATACTGTCTCACACAATCTTAATCTGACGTTCTGTAGATAGGCTTAAATGTCAGGTCACATACCACTTCACCATTCTTTCCTTCATTTATTTCTTCTCTCATTAACTCATTTATTCAACACCTCCTGTAAGTAAGGCAGAAAAACAGAGACTGAAGAAGCCGCGATGAGTAAGACAGCCCTTAAAACAATGGAATTTCTAGCATAAATTCACTCTGCTAAAATTACCTTATACCCTATACTTTGCATTATAGCAACCACCATCTAATCTAAGATAATGTTACCTCAAATATCAATTTCTGCATAGCCCAAGCATTCATTCCCCACCGACTATCCCTCATTAGTTTTTTTTTACTCATTGTTTATGTATCAATTTAAATGTCACTTCCTTACGAATTTCTTCCTGTGACCAAACAGAAGTAGAAAGGATGTAAATTGCTCTATCCTGCTTCAATGTGGTCTCATATTTTTAATCTAAAGATTTAAATAATCTTGCTTAGCTCCTACCTTCCTTACTAGCAGATCTAACCTCAGTCATTTTTCAGGGACCTTCCTTTACTCCTATGGAAACCTAGAAAAATCCTGGGGTTTACTCAATTAGGAAAATTAGGAAAGTGTCTCTGCAGCATTTTATGGTCACAGAGAAGATGCTCATTACACAAATATGTGTGCTCCAATCAAAACCTGGCTGGTCTTCTCATGGCACCTACTCACACCAAACCAGGACAAGTTCACCCAGCTTCTCTGCCTGTTAAATGCACGACACTTAATTTCTATTCCCTGGGCTTCCGTAGATGTCATCTTTGTCACAAGGTTTCATGACTTGCTGAATTGCTACCCCTCTAGGCTACAAGTTTTATAGAAATTAATCCCTCTTCTCCATCCTCTTTTTTCAGTCTATTTTCAATGTTTCAATCTGGAAAATTTCTATCCTTTCCCTCTTTGGAATAATGGGCCCATTTTCTCCTGTTGGTTTGAAAATAAGAAGTTGCCCAGGAAGAAGGAAATTATACATTTACTAATTTTTTTTAAACCTCAGCAATTAATAACCCTGTGACAAAAGGATAGATAACCCAGTTATAGGCTCACAAAGCATTCTGAAACTTTCTTCATAGCACTTACCATAATTGTAATCATCATTAATATAAAATAATGTATATCTTATTGATACCATTTGTCTGTTTCCACTACACCATAATGCTTATATGAGGATTATCTATTTTGTTTACGCCTGAATTCTCAGAATTATCCTTGTGCCAGGCCCGTAGTAAATACTAAATAAATATTTGTAGAAAGAACAAAAGGTTGTATGGTGAATGAATGACTGAATTAATTAACATATGAATGTGAATAAATAAATTTTATGTTCTGTGATACTAAGTTTTATCTGTTTAATTCACCAATATATACCAAGCATCTGCCACATAATAGATACTTAAGAGATATATTTATTGAATAAATAAATGAATGAAAGAGGAAAATGCAGGAACACACTCAGTTCCTTAGTATTTTTTCCTCTCTCCTTCCCTAGACATAGATATTCTATTCTTGACTATTTTAATTTGGTTAGCCTTCTTCCTCTATTTAGAAATTCCTTGGTTCCTATCTCAGCCTAGGGCCACATACCCAATTTGGTTAACATCTTTTAAGTTTCAGCTCCAGGATCATATATGCCAAAATGCTTTTCCTTACAACTGTCCATTGTCCTTTGTTACATGTCTATCAACATTACTCTCACTATATGCATTAGCCATTGTTATAGCTGGTGGTCTCACATTCTGATCTGCATAATGTGCAGTTCCTTTATTTAGTTAAAAGGGTCATGGGAGGAATTTGGGCACCTTTTTTCATGGAAATGAAGATGGAGTCACATGAGTCTTACTTCCTAAAGTCAAAGCATCCTGACACCATAAAATGTAAGAAGTGAATCATGAAGGAACAAGATGTTTTCTCATAAATATTAAGAGTAATTAACTCCAACCTTCAATTCATATCTCCAGTTCTTTATGACTCATTAATGTAGAGTGAAAACAAAAGAGCTTTCACATGAAAGTTGTGAGGCTTAATTTAAAATGAGATCATTTATGTTGAAAGGAGTTTGTAGTCACTACAGTGCTTTTAAGTGCTTGGGGAAAATAAGATGAAGATTATGTGTCTCTGAACAACATCAAATAATTCTGGTTAGATGTAAAAATCTTGTTGCATTTGCATAATATTTTCCTTTTGTTAGGGGTAGATGGGAAACTGTATGTGACTGTGATATTAAGGAAGCCTTGTCTTAAGGAATTTTGCATTGATATGGTTAACATGTTTTAAGAAAATGTCAGACAAATGCATTATTAACTTGAAACTTTAGTGTGAAATTTGAACATTTGTTTACTGCATTTCCAGAGAAGCATTAGATAAACTAATTTGTATTTCACGTAAGGCATTAAAGTGGATCTAAGAATATTCAAGGGAATCCTACAAATGGTCGCTTGGTTCCCCTATCAACAATGGATATATATCTCTTGCCTGACCTTCTTGGTTAACATTAATTCTCTTGTGCGGCAAACTGCAAAGAAAAGTTTGAGGCTAGCAGAGGTTGGTTCATGAGGTTTAAGGAAAGGAGCCATCTCTGTAACATAAAAGTGCAAGGTGAGTAGCAAGTGCTGATATAGAAGCTGCAGCAAGTTATCCAGAAGATCTAGCTAAGATAATTGATGAAGATTGGTACACTAAACAACAGATTTTTAATGTAGATGAATTGGAAGATGCCATGTAGGACTTTCATAGCTATAGAGAAGTCAGTGCTTGGCTTAAAAGCTTCAAAGGACAGGCTGACTCTCTTGCTAGGGGCTAATGCAGCTGGTGATTTTAAATTGAAGCCAATACTAATTTACCATTCCAAAAATCCTAAGAATTATGATTAAGAATTATGCTAAATTTACTTTGCCTGTGCTGAATATATGGAACAACAAAGTATAGATGACAGCACATCTGTTTACAACATAGTTAACTGAATATTTTAAGTCCACTGTTGAGACTTCCTGCTCAGAAAAAAAAAAGATTTGTTTCCAAACATGACTGCTCATTGACAATGCACCTGTATTGTTTGGAGAATAGAACTAATGTTATTCTTTAGTTTTGGTTTTGAAATCTTATTTATTTGACATTCGTGGCTTAAATTATAAATTAAAGAGAATTAAAAAATATGCAAACACAGATTTAGGATTATAATTGAGGATATTTGAAAAGTAAAGTGGTCTTTTGAGGGAAAAGTTTTGTCAATTAATTTGTAAATGGACTGAAACTCATAATAACTTCAACAAACTGGTAGGAAACTAATAGATGAGTTTAATAAAGATAAACGGTTTCTTTGAGTTGTTTATTTTGTTTCTTCCACTTAAGGTTGCAGAATTGGCAACAATTTAAATCTAAGACTAGAAGGTAAGTTCCTATAGTGCAACTTCAGATTTGTTTAAAAACTTCATGAGTGCTTATAAAAACAAAAAGAAGGCATATGAAGTTGCATAATTCTCATTATTAGGAATAAAAGTAGAAAAAAGAAAGAAACAAAGCAGCCATTCAGTGAAAGCACATATTATCCTAATTTATTAAAAATATTTTCATTTGTTGATGCCCTTATGTAGGAGACATTTAGTGATATGAAATACAGTGTTCTCAAAATGTCTGCAAAGATGTTTTTAAAATGTCCTCTTTACAAGTATAGTGATAGTATTAAAATCACATTTCAGTGTAAGGATAAAATATAGGTATATGGCATGCTGTAAAAGTAAATGAAAAGAAATGAATAAATTGGGCTATGTAGCAGTTTGAAAGTATTTATGAATTCCAAGAAGAATATAGATTATGTTTGTAAACTGGTGCATTCCTCTGGTGTGATAACCCTTTGATTGCATTAGATTCAGCTGAGACTTCTGATTAAGATTAGGGTTTTGATCCAACTGCATCATTAGAGAGTGACTCAGCATCAATTCTCAGCCCTATTGGGCTGACAAAATAGACTCTCACACGGAAGTAGACACACAGAAGCAGATAAGTAAGGAAAAAGAGAAGGCTCCATTCGACATTGCTGAGGCCCTGAGAAGAGAGGTGAACCTGACAGTCTACAGCTGACCTTGTGAAGAGAACAGAGCAGCTGAGCCTGGAAAGAAATGAGCCCCGGGAAGAACCACAAGACTTATGCCTGCTTAGAGCTGTGATAGAAAGAAGCTGGGTCCACAGAGATTTAAGAGGAAAGAAGTAAGGCTGAAACCTCACAGACATCACCTGCCTCTTGCTTCACACGTGGCAAAAGACTTTGGGTGAGAAAGTACCTCTTATGGTACCTTGAGTTGGACTCTTCAGGGCTTTGTGACTGTAAGCTTCTACCCCAAATAAATACCCTTTGTAAAAGCCAACAGAGTTCTGGTACTTTACATCAGCAACCCTTTGGCTGACTAATACAGGCTATATACAATAGTTCAATTATTATACCTAAAGAAAGCGTTTGTGGAGGCTAATTAGTTAGGAAATCTTTCAGATTTCAATCTTATTTGAAATTTAATCATGTCAAATGTGTTGCAGATCTTATACTGTATTTTCTAACTGGATAAGATTATATTATGTTTCTAGGTATTTCAGATGTGAGATCAGAGAAGGAAATTATACTTTTCAAATCTTGGTGTAGTAAAATGAATAAGAACTTGTATTCACATTAATGTACCAAAAGATAATCCACAGGCAAAAAGAAGGATAGTACATTCAAAGCAAAAATGAAAGATTTGGTTTATTTCAAGGAAATCAGGTCAGTGAAGGCTACTAAATATTTTCACTGGTGTTGCTAAAAAGAATTGCCTATTGCATGTTTGTGAAATGTACATACTTCTTAAGATTTCCCTAGGAAAGAAGTCACTTTTTTGATTATAACATATATCATAATCAATCTACAAACAAAATGAATGAAAAAGGAGACCGTGTAAGTTCCACGAAAGCATATGCATTACCTGTCTTGTACATTGCTCACATCTTCAAAGTATCTGGCACTTAGAAAGAAATATATAAATGTGTTGAATAAATGAAATATATAGTCTTTCTTTTCAAGAGTTCAAAAATCTCATGAGAGCCAAGAATTGGGTATGGGGCTGGACAAAATAAGAATTTCTGTAAAACATATCTTAAAAATATCTGATGCAAATAAAATGGTTGAGAGGATTGATATTTCATTTTTAATACCATATATTGAGATTGCATATCATATTTTGAGAATATGTAGATTTCCATTATTTAGCTTGATAAAAGTAGGAAGTGGTACAATTAATCAGTTTTTAAATTTTCTTCCAAACATATGATTTTACTAATATCAACATCAAGGTAAAGTGATGCATTATTTTTTGATTTTCTTAAAACAATGCACAGGTTTTTATTTCCTATTTTAAAATTATGAGTTCAGTTAGACCATCCCCCCCCCCCTTTTTTTTTAAGAGTCGTCAAAGGACTAAAGAGTTTAGTAAGAAATAAGAAAAAGAGAAATATACATACCCAAGACTGGAGACATGGGTGTGGGGTGTGCTACAGTGTGAGACATGCGCGTGTGGCCCCGGGGTAGACCTTTTTGAGGCTTTTCTTCCTCCTACCATATTAAGGAGGGATCTCAGCTGTATGTGTCATGATTAGTTGCCTTTCTACCTACATCTGTCAGCTTTTAGGGAACCAATAGGGAGGCCTTTCTGTTTGGAGTTATCCAGAACTTCTTTTGAGCCTGGGACTTTCAAACAGGACCTTGTGACCAGGGTTTTTGTGGGCTTGTCAGCTATAATGGTTATGGTTTTGTTCTCAAGAAGCTACCTCCCCTCAGGGGATTTCTATATGGGGTCCCATGGCTAAGTTCTGACCAGCAGGGTCCCAGCTGTTATAGCTTTATTCTGACCAGCTGCCTTCCCTGTTTCCTATACTAACATGCCTCAATTCTTCCCTCACAGAGTTTATACCCTTATTCTTAAGGGGAAGCTGAAGGATGATGGTCATTCTTCTGTAGCTGCTACCCATTGGTTAGAGCAGTAGTCCCTGCCTGATGGGGTGTGAAACTCTCTGGCTATTCTATTGAAGTTAAGGGAAGGCTGATCTGGCACCATGGTTGGAACTGGATGAAATCCCCACCTGACTAATACCTTGTCTGGCAGGTATTGATTCTGGAAGAAATAAACTTAGAATTTTGAAGATAAATGGTCCTACTAAAAGGATAAAGAAGATGGTGGTAAGCAGCCCCAAAAAGGGGGCCAGTCATGGCATACTGACCATGAGAGTAAGAAATTCCAGGTGCCTCCAGAGGCTACATCCTCCCAAAGCTGGTGGGCTTGATCTTGAAGGTTTTGAATGCTGTCTAGGACTGTTCTGGTGTGATTTACATAGAACCGCAGTCCCCCTTGAGGAACAGGCAGGTTCCCCCCTATGCTGCTGTTAGCATGTTTAGGACTCTGTGATTTTGCAACAGCATAGCAGCAAGGGAGTTTATTTGTTGTCTAAGGACTTGTAAAGCATGGCTAGCTTCCTCTATGCTGTTATTTAACTCTAGGGAGAGATTGCATTGGACCTGCTGGATTTGTTATAAACTGCCAGCCCCAAGTTCTCATGGCAGTTGTTATGCCTAGGACAACTAGGAGAGGTATGAGAGGCACTGCTCTAGACATAAACTCAGAAATACAATATAGGAGTCAACAAGACAAGTGTATGGCAAACAAAATAAAGACAGTACTTAAGAGAGCCATTCTTTTATCTTATAGGCACGTTCATTAATTACTTAGAAAATGAATTGTTTACCAAGATTTTTAACACATTCAATATCCCTCTGCATATGATCTAGAATAGAAGAGATATTATTGTATTCATCAGATATGTAGGTACAGTACTTAAAACTAGTTAATGCACAGATTCCTCTTTAAGCTGCAGTTAATAAGATCTAAGCTCCAGGTTTGCTATGTCATACATGTTTTCTTTCCATGGGAGCAGGCCATAATGCCAATTGTGTTTGTTTAGGTTCTACTCACATTACTCTGGTAATTATTACTCTGCTTGGTATATCCTTCACACAGCCAGCATGCTGCAGTACTGTTGGCCCTTGGAGAGAAGTTCCAGTGTTCCACCAGCCTGGTGTATATTGCCGTTTAGCTCTATGAAACAGAGCCAGTATGGAGGCAACTGACTATTCATTTTAAATTTTCTACTTTGGACTTCCAATAATTAGGAAAAAATTGTGTATCTAGAAACAGATTGCATACTATTTATTAGAGTCTGGGAGCATCATCTGACAACATAATCCTAATTATATTATTAGGGAATCTGTATGTAATCTTCTTTAAGATCAGGGTAATATTTCTCTGTATCCCTGGAAGACAAATAAGTTTATTTCCAGCAAAATCGAGATAAAATTAATATAGCTGTAATATGTAATTTTCCTAAGTTTTAGATAAAAACTTTCTCTACACAACAATATTATTAACATCATGGCACTTGTACTTCAGGTAACTAGGTACATTTCAATTGAACACATCTTCAGTTTAAATTCACCAGCTCTTACATAATAGCTTTCTAAATTGATATGTATGGTTTTATAGTTTAGAAATTGAAGATCTGGGTTAAGTGTTTTGTAAGAAATCACAACTGTGGTACAGCATCATCATTTCAGTAACTAAAATCCTGGGTATCATTTTCAAGAGTAAAATAAAAAAAATAAATAAAAGCCACATATGAGATATCCATTAGACACTGACATTTGGAATCTCTCCCTTATTTGTATTCAGAATACTATATTATACAATACAATATTTATCTGGGATATTTTTCATCCTGATGTGATGTATATGTAGTATGAAAGTCAAGGAACTTCTCTATTGCCTGGGAACTTTACTTCTCAGCATTATAACATGTTTTATAAATGTTTATTCTCTTTATGCATCTTCCTCTGGTGGCATTAATTTTTCAGTGTCATAAATTCCCCCACCCTGCTACCCACAAATAGCATAGTACACTTCTAGGCAGGCCTTGTCTCCAAACTATGTGTAAATTCCCACATCTCAGACATTAACAAATTATATGCATTGTGTAAACAAGAGAACTTGATGAGTAGCTTGATATATTTTATAATTTGTGCTTTGATTAGCTGACTTTTCCACTTAATTTTAGATTATTTTATATATTCTAAAGTAATCATTTTAATCTTACATTTTGTCATCTGCAAAAACCTGATTTTTTTTAAGATGAAGTGCTAATGATTTGGTGGCAAACTAAAGAATCTATAAAAAGACAAAAATCTGTATTTACGGATTGGTGAAGTATAAACATTTAGATTAGCTGTATTGTAATGAAACTTTTATAGCAGTGTTGCCATAAAATATTTCTAGAATTGTTATTAAAATTACATTGTTATTCTTGCTGTATGATGATCTGTTTTGACAAGAGGATATTTTTCTTTGCTAAATATAGTCTTGCATTTTCCAACTACTTCATACTTATAATTAATGAAGTTTATAAATAGGCATTGATGGTTAGGAAATCTCATTTTGAATGTCTAAGCAAAGTCAAAATATTTTAATAATGAAAAAACTGGGATATTTAACTATTTCAGTATTAACTTTTTTTTTTTTTTAGGAGGTACCAGGTATTGAGCCCAGGACCTCATACATGGGAACAGGTGCTCAACCACTGAGCTACATCCACTCCTCAGTATGACTTCTGGATATACAAAGTTTCTGTGTCTAGGAAAATGCTTACATGGCAGATTTTGAGAGGAAAGAAGGTCAAGAAGAGAGGGGAAGTTAAATAGTAGAGTTCCCTTCTTTTTTCCTAATAAAGTATTTAATGAAAATAGGAAACTCACTATCTGAAATTAATGGTGATTTCCAATTAGGTCAAAGAGATTGATCTGCAATTGGACATTGAAAAGTATCTTAAGGAATATGTCAAATAAAATAAGTGTATTTAACTCTTTAAACTGAAGGATAGTCCATGAGAAAATAGCTAACATTTTTATATGACAGTCTTAAGTTTATTTCAATGGCATAATTTATAATAAATATGAAAGTTCAGATCACAGGTATAAGTTGTGTTTTTATGTGATTTATGGACCTCCCTTTAGCTGTCTGAAAGGGAAGATGCAGCTTTTGACAGATTTGAGTAACCCCTTGCACTTTTAACTGAGAAAAACTATTTCCTTATGTATATATGTATTGGATAATCTAGAACCATCAAACTGACTGAATAATCTCTAATTTTGAGATGTATCTGTAGAATAGATTTGTTGCAGCAGCGTGAAAACCACAAAGACAAAGCATTAAAAGAAGAATAACCAATAGTAATTCTGTATTTTTCAAACTCAAAACAATGAGTTTTGTTAATTAATTAATTAATTTTTAATTAGCTGAAATTGCATGAAATTTTCCCTTTATTTAGATACATATAAATAATTACAAAATTTGATTATTCTGAGTATTTATAACATCAGTAGCCTTGAAATGTTTTTACAGTTCCAGATTCAAATTTAACATTTTCATATTTTGTGCTGTAATTTAAGAGCACATACAAACTGATATTAGAAGAAAATGTGCTATTTAGAGGTATTAAATTGGGTGTTTCTATGTTATATTTTGAAGTACTTATTTTCTCCTAAGTATAGAGTTTATAAAATAAAATGTCTCCTTTGTTGCTAAGAATATGGTGATACATGGGAAAATTACAGCTAATGTAACTTATGGATGACAATAATATTGTAATATTTTGCAGCAATGGCAAAAAGACATTATTTCAATACTAAGGGATCGCAATAGTGGGGTATAATGTATGGTATTTTCCTTTTGGAGTAATGAAAGCATTCTAAAATTGACTGAGGTTTTGCCAACACAACTCTGTGATGAAAATTTTCAAGAAAATTTTATTTAAAAAATGTTTCCTTTGTAACAGCCAGATTGAATAGTATATATGTACGAACATTTTTTAAGTGCCTTCGGTGTATTTGCTTAAAGTGGGAGAAGCTGACTTGTCAATCTTTTTAATCCTGATTTCTTCCCCAGATCTTCACAAAAATTACCTGATGGAAGTCCTTGCCATGGTCTGATATTTTTCTATGCTGTTTTAAAATGTAATTTAAAATATAAAATCTTTACATGTATACTGATCATTAAATCCAGATGAGTACTCTGCCTTGAGCTTGTGTCAAGATAAAGGGTTGAATGCTGGATGATTTGCTGGAGGGGCAAATCAAATTGAGTCCAAAAAACCCTAAGAATTTAATTCTACCCTCTTTCAATCATAATTTGAAAAAAATTTATGCTGAATTTATCTTTGTTTAGAAAACATTTATATGTATAATGCATATTTTTAAAAAATTGTACTTGGGGACATTTTTTCAACATTTAAGTAGAAAAAGATGTTTTATGTATTCTCCAACATTTCATAAACACCAACTACCAAAAAAAATACATGTAAAAGAAAAAGCACGTCTAAAGAAGTGAGTAAAAGACTTCCACTAGCAATGTGTTTGATTCATTAGATTTACTGATTAGATATGAAAATATCACATGCTTTTTTCTTTTTATGATCTCAGTTATGATTTTTTTATTCATCAGATATTCATTGAACCCAAACTATGGTTAAGACACAATGTTAGACCTGGGTTGCAAGTAACTGAAGGAATCAATTTAGTTACAGTAATATGTGATTTTGCAGAAAAAAATGTAGTAACTGATCAAATGTTATAATTGACAAAAAAATTTAAAGATAGTATGATGGGAATGGGGAGAATCAGGATATATTCATTTTAAATATTCTGACTGGCTAAAATTGTACAGAAATGTATAGTAGTCCTGGGTGGCAGAAGAGATAGACAAATATGTCTTATTAGGAAACACTAACATGTATGGAGTGTTACAAAGCAGTTACAGGATGTAAGGCTCTAAGATGCTTTGGCATCAGACTGTGGAGGGCCCTATATTTAGGGCTACATAATTTGAACGTTTTTTGATTAAGCAATGAAAAAAAAACAAAAAGATTTTTAATGTGGGTTCTAAAATAATCAGAGTCGTGCTGTAGGAAGATTAAGTTGATGGTGTGTATATGATAAAATAGTGACTTTTCCACTGAGCTCTTAAATAATGAATGCATGTATTAACTCTTCCATTAGGCACAAACCAAAATGAAGCACATTATTATTTAAGGCGTTTTCTGTTAATGTTGAAGGATACTTTAAGGAAGTTCACTTCAGCATTGGTGAATGCTGTCTATTAGTGAACTGGATGAACCTTGACCTCAGTTTCAAAATTGGTTTGTCACTATAATTACTAAAGTTTTTTGAGAGAATGCAAAAGAAGAGAAACACAGTTTGTTAAAGTTGAATTACAATATTGTCTGTGAAAATACTGCTGAATTTTGAACCAAATGTCATATGCAGATTTTAGAAATCACTCTTCCTGACTTGACCAAAAATGTGGTAGTACAAATTCCAGCTGATGCAGTAAGCATCCTACCATATGCCAAGAGGCAAAGTTTTTCTGCTGATCTAGTCACTCACTGCTAACATGGAATTGCCATTCTTCTGTTCTGTCCATCTGCTGATTACCTGGTGGTCCTCTCCCACTGCCATGTCCACCTGCTGACTACTTGCTGATGTCTTCCTATTGCCTCCTAGTGCCTTCTATGCACCTGTTAAAAATGTTCACTCTAGATGCAATGCATCCCATCATTACCAACCAAATTGTGAATTAAACATGCCCCTCTTAGTGGGGCCAAAACAGGTTTCCCTACTGATCAAGTAAATCACACAAGTAACTCAATTAATGAAGGGATTGGTTACAGTGTGATGGCAAGATGCTCAACAAAGTAGTCATGAAAAGGCAGAGAAAAATTAGAAACGTCATTCTTCCTTGTTCTTAGGTACTAAATAGTGATGTTAAGCACTTTAAGTACTCTATACAAGTAATATGGAATTGATTTGTCCTCTTAAAGCTAGCAAATCTTTAACTTTGTATATACCTCAGTTTAGCAGGTTGGTTAAATGATTCTGAAAACTACCCTTTCCCACATCAGATACTTGTGGGTGGCTGGGCCAGGGTGGGGTAGGGTGTGCAACTGTGGAGAGAGAAGAATGAGTGAAAGGATAACATACTTGGGTTCTAGATTTATTCTTTTCAAACAAAAGAGGCATTTGAATGATGCAAATGGAATAAAATGATAGACTTTTTATTTTTGGTAATAATGATCACTTTAAAAGGGGCTATAAAGACACTCCTCAAATAGACCTTTCTAAAAGACTTATAAGATTCTTCATAAAACTACAAATTATTTACTTTGCAAGGCATTGAAAAACATTGTGATGGCTTGAAAGAGTAAGGAAAAACTCCCCACTTAAAACTAGTAAGTACGTCATGCCCTGAAATATTTGCAAGAAATGATAAATTATGTCAAAGAAAAAGATATTTCCAATTCTGAGACATATTTAGGTATATTTTGTTTTTTAGTATTTCAGTTTTCAAAGTTCTTAAAACATCTTCAAGCAATTTATTTTACACAACATTTTTCTCCTATGGAAATTGCTCCTGAGAAATAACAATCTTTATTTAATATAATTTTTAATTGTGAATAATAACATATCTCCTTTAAATATATTAATCTTTCAAATTTTAGTTCATCTAGAATGTATAAAGAACTTTGTATTCATACAAAGAGGATAGAAATAGATGTCAGTTCTTAAAAGGAATAGAAAACACTGATTTAAAAAACAATAATAGTTGTGTTCATGTGTAATAATATGAGCTATATGCTTTGTTAAATAGTAATCTCCAGAATATCTTTATTATAGCTAAATTTGTCATTTATTTTGGTATCACAATTTTAATACTCGTAATGAAACTTTTAAATATTTTATACCTTGTTTTATAGTTCAAAATAAATATGACATTGTGAATGATCTCATTTTCAGCCTCCATTATCTAATATAACAGGTTTCCAAATAATTCTCTTAATATCAATTAATTTGAATGCTTTTTTCACCTAAATCATCCATTTTTGAAGGTACCAATTACAAAATGACTGCCGAAAGTGCAGAGTAAATTTCATTTACTAAGCAAAAAGTTTAAAGAATATATTGTATTCTTATATGCTTATGTGTTTGCATATACCTGATGTTTCATCTTCTTTTATTAAATCACCCTAGCCTTTCTTTCCTATACACCAAATGAAAGGAATATTTAGATATGCTTGCTATAGTGTACATGGACACTATAGATAGTTGCGTCTCCTCCTGCCTGGGAATTGTCCTTGTCTGAGCACCATTCTGGTGCTTTTCTTTCTATTCCAGGCTGAACTTTGATATATTGACTAAGTATTTTGACTCTGAGGTTATATTGGTTTAGTTACATAACCTTTATATTACTTGGAGCATAGATTTTTCTTTTTTACTTGGGGCTTTTTTTAAAAAGAAAAAAAAAATGTATTAGTAGAGTAACAAACAACTCACATTGAAGAACAAGTTACCTATTAGTTTGTTAACAGTTATATCCATATCTATATCCTTTCATGCATATATTTTCACACAAGTATCAATTCACATATAATACACAAGTATGACTTCAAGATAAGTCTGGCGTTAACTTCAAATACAAAGTAGAGTGAAAGTCTTAGCTTTGAGACAAGTATTTCACTGGTAGACCTGATCTGCATACTTGCCCTCTTACATGGCCCTTATTCTTTCACAAGTGGTTCTACAGTTGCTTAAAATTTAGTCAATAAGACTTATTGGCTTTCAACATTGACTCCACGAACTTCCTCAAATACATTTATTTCTATTGCTAAATATTTTTCTGTTCCTATTTGTTACATGCATAAATTACTGCACAAAGAAAAACGTTGTTTGTTGTTTGTACTCCTTTGTGAATGTGTTTGCTGATATATTCTGTAAAACTTCTGTCAGATCTTCCATAGAAGACCTCTGATATTTATAAAAGGACTTTGGAAATTATTTTAGGAGTTTTTATGAACTGTTCTAATGGCTTATGCGCGAAATTAACTGTCATTTAGGCTGACTGCTGCCTACAAGAATGTGCTCCCCTATTGTGTGCACTCCTTTCATCTCTAATGCCTTTCTGTACCTTCCATGGATCAGCCTTTAGAGATAAAAACTATCAGTTTCGCAACTCTACCTTCCCCTGTTTAAATACATGTGGATTTTTACAACTCCTTCACCAATTATTATTTATCAATCATTTCTGTATCTTGGAAAACTCAAAGTGCATATGTTCCAACTATACTTTGGACAAATGATAACTTTTTAGATTCTTTGCAGTGAGTTAATTTAGATAAGGCACTAAGAAAGGTCTGGCACATAAGTGTTCAATAACTATTAGCCAATATATTTATTATTTTATATTTACTTCATTGTTTAAAAAATCAAAATTTAAAAAGTATAAATTTCTTTCATAATGTGGGATTTTTTAAAAATCTCACCAAGATATGCCATGTGGTCACTGAATGTTTCTAAAGCTGACAGTAAGGAAATGCTGTATTACATTTCTCTTTTAAATTTATGAAGATAGTAAAGACAGCACCCTAATTACAAATAAAACTTTTCCTAAGAAAAATCACATACAAATTAGAAATAATTCTGTCACTTGGGCTTGCCCCTAATATTGGAGGAAGTTTTATCTCAATGCTCTGGATATAGGACTGAAAAATAAAGAAGATAAATATTAGAAACAATAGAAGCAACATCAAAATATTAAGATGACAGCCTAAAAAGTATTTACAAAATCAGGCAAAGATCGGGTATGCTTTCATTCACTTAAGACAAAATAACCTATCTGATTTATTATATGTCCTCATTTTCTAAATTTGCCATATTTCTAAGTCTGGCTATACTTTTCTATTTACAAAGATGGAAATATTTATGAATTATTTATATATAATTAATGAATAAAAATAACATCTATTTACACTTAGAAAAATCTCACAAGTCACTTTATAGATAATATGCATTAATAGCATCTACCACTGTTATGTTCTCTATTTTGTGTGTGTGTTGTTGAGCCTCCAAATTAAACTCCAACCTGTAATCATGAGCTATGGAGTGTTCTGCAAAATGCTGTAAATTGCTTTAATCAAATTGAATCTTAATGAAGGACAGTGGACAATTCCCCATCTACGCAGTCAAGAGTTTTATTCCATAAGGCCTCAAGAGAAGATTGGCAGGATTTCTTGTCACTTTAATCTCAGTTAAGAGCCTTTCTTTATAAATGAATCTATGGCTTTAAGTAGCCAAAACTAAACATCACAGTGGAATTTATACACGATATTCTTTGACAGAGAATATCTGAGGCCTCATATAATTTAATATTGTTTAATTTGAAACTAGTTCAGGCAATGAATTACAGAAAGCTGTAATGGGACTGCTCTTTGTCAATGGCATAACAACAGTTTAAAATTCATTCCATATACAGCTATGAGAGTATATGATTCTTAATGAATGTTTAATTTGGGGGATAACTGCATTTTTACAGGGTTTACTAAATGAGTTTCAATTTCACATAAAATGAAGCTGCACTAAAATATAGTTTCCTATTTATTCCTACCCCTTTTTCTGGTTCCCATTCCTCTCTGTTTCCACCTCCATCATATCTTGATGAATAAATGTACTATCTACTTCCTTATACCTCATTGTCATAGCATTATTATATATAAATTTACTCAAAGGCTTCATTTCCCCTAAAATATGAGATAAGACACTTTTTACTTGGACTATTTCGTTAATCCATCATTTTGGAACCTGGGTCAATTTGAGTGACCAGAAACATTAATTAGTGTTGTTTGCTTATGCTTGGCATGTTCCCTATTTCTCTAGAACAATGCAGTCTACTCCAAACTATATATATATATATATATATTTCCCTTTATAGAGCTAGAGAGAAAATTAGGCAGATATACACCTAAGAAAAAACATATATGCACTTGGACATTTATACATCTAAATATTATTCCTTTGCATATTTTTCAAACTTACTGTCAAAACATTTTATTTCAATAAACCTAAGCACAGCATCTTAATACGACAGTTGCAGCCTTAAATATTTTTATAACAAAATGGGGAATAAATTAAGAAAATTTATATACAATTCTGATTCTACCAATCTAAAATGACTAAACTTTTTCTTTCTCTCTTACTTTCCAAAGAAAGCCCCCGTGATCATTTAAATGACCTTTGAAATCCCAAATCATTAATAAATTTTGTTGAATACTAAGTAGTATCTATATTCATCCAAAAACTAAATGAACTAAACTAAGCAAAAATAAATTTAGAATTTTATCATATTTTAAAAGACTAACTCTGATGTATTGCTTTTGTTTAAATTGGTAATAAGAATATGCAATATTTTATTTTTCCTACTACATAACATCAATTCCTTATTTATTGAGGGCAATATTAAACTGAGGATTAAGTTGTTATGGCAGTCGCGATGAGAAACCCAAACCTGCACTCAGAGAAAGAGGAGAAACCGGGCTTTATTATGCTCATGGGCCCAGAGGAAAAGTTCAGTTTCCAAATTCTGGGCCCCTAGCCCCAGTTTTCTGGAGTTTTTATTGGGGTCTGCAGGTTCCTGTTCATTGGCTAGTGAGTTGGCGGGTAGAATTTTCCATTACCTTAGGCAACCAAGCAAGCATGGTTACAGAAGCAGAATTTGCAGGTTAGGAAATCAAGCGGGCAGGGTTACAGAGCCAGTAGTGCAGGTTCCAGTTCTAAGGCGGGAGATTCTTGTCAGGAAAAAGGGGGAGGGGTAGGGCTGCAGTGACTTTTCCTTATCAAAGTGTTGCAATCTTAGACACTTTTTAAATGGAAAATTGGCCTATTAAGTATAAAAGGTCTTACTGCAAGCCTGTGCAAGCAATAGTTTAAGATAATGAAAATTGTCCAAGTTGGCGTTTGCAAGATAGATATGTAGAGGTAGAGATATATTTCTACCATCTTTCTTGAAGAGACCATCTGTGTTTTTTGCAGTTATGAGGAATATTAATACCTAAGGCCAAATAATGCTCTAGATACTTACTACTGGTTACTGGTTTGGTTTTATCTTTCTCAATCTTCCTCTATTTCTCATCCCTTCAGTCTTGTGTAGTTACATCTTTCTGTACTTTCAAATGTCATAATTTTAAAATTAAGGTACTTTTCTTCACACTTGGCTATGAGTACCCACTGATTTAGGCCTGTAGCTCATGACCTGCAGCCAATTTGGAAGTAATTCGCCAACATTATTTACATGTTTCTCAAGGATATATATATATCCATATATATATATATATATATATATATATAAATTAAGTAAATATATATATATATATATATATATATAAATTACCTATTTCTGTTACACTCAGGCAGTTTACTTTCTGTAGTAAATCACTTAATAGATTTTTAGAAATTCAGCATAAATTTGTACTTAGTTTTTATAAAAATTAAGTGTTCCCTCTTCTATTAACTGTAGACATGAAATTTCTCATGCCAACATTTGTTATTTTTCTTTTAAATAAAATTTTTATGTGAGTACTCATTTTTAATAGATTTAAGATTTACCTAGCAATATTGCTTGTTTTTCTGTTTCATTGATTTCTGTGTTTGTCTTTATTATTCTCTTCCTCCTGCTTTTCATAGCATTACTTTGTTGTTATTTTTCTATTTTGTTTAAATTGGTTAAACTTAGCTCCTTTCTTATCTTGATTTTATTATCATGAAACTATTCACCTTCTTTTCAAAGTGTCACAAACTAAAAGTCTCATTAACCAATGGATTCAGCTTTGATACTCTTCAAGGCTTTTATTTGAAAGCCACGTAAAACAATTCTGGGTAAATTTAAGCAGAAAAATGATTTATGAACAGTATACATGGTAGCTCCTAGCATCACTAAGAGGACCAGAGAATCATGGCTTGGAGATCATATAGTCTAGAACAGTGTCTCAGATTCTACCACAGAACTGGTTCAGTGAAGACTTATAGCTGTTGCCATTGGGTACAGGCACACAGCTTGAACCCCCAGCACTACAGACACTGCTCTCTGCCACTCAGGCTGCTGCCTTTGTTTTCTTTGGAAACTAAATGTATCTGCCTCTGCTGCCAGCATCCTTACCAGAAGGGAGCCCATACTCTTCCTGCCTCTTCACATAGCTAGCTGCTGTTCCAAAGTCTGAGGTGGGTGTACTAAATGACAGCACCTAGGTCATGTGATTATGCTGTGCTACAGGAGAGATTGGTTAAATATACAGACTTTTCAGGCTGCATAGTATGAGGAAGGTTCTTTCTGATAATGTGGGAACACAGGAAATGAGTTCAGAATATGACAGCCAGAAAAAAGCATTACAAATATATACTACAGGTGGCGGAAAAATAATCTGAATGAAAGATATGAATAAGGTATAAGTAATTGTAGTAGTATTCAAGATCAGTAATACTATCACTCTCTAAAATCCATCAATTACTAATTCAGGTAAGATTCTATGATATAAGATACCTTTTATGCTACTTGGTACTAGGGATTATATTTTCCTTTGTACATTAGGTTGTACTCTGATAGGTTTATAACTTTCAGTTTTTCTTATATTCACAAACTAAGGATATAAACTAATCTGTAGTTGGTTCTATTACTATTAGTATCCATCTATCCATCCATTGAACCTAATTAAAAATGTGACAATTCCTAAGAATATTATATTTGGAAAATAATATGCTGATATGAAATAAAAATACAGTAATTCTTATAGATGGCAGATTGGTAGACAGATGGCCACACAATCAGGTTTTTTTTTTTTTTTTAATCTGAAATTCATTTAGTTCATGGTGGTATTTTGTCTAAATATATCAATACTCTAATGAGACATACAAATATGAAATAAAAATTCTTACCAGACATCATCAATCATCCTTACCAACATATACATTTTCAGCAGGACTTGTAAAGGTGTTGAATATCCCCAGAAGACCTTCAAATAATAAGAAGAAAATGAATAATAAAAAGTTCTATTTTGCTACTAGTGATAAACTAAATGTAAAATTTGGTTAGTTTCTGCTAATTCTGTTCCTAGTGATCTTATTAAAGATATATGCTATAGAGTTAATGTTGTAAATGACTTAATTTCTAAAATTAGTAGATGTTTCCAGCTTTCCACTTAAAATATTTTTCAATAGTTTTTATTCATAGTTGCTTGATTGGTTGCACATTAATTGAGTGGAAGCTGTTTCTTTGGAGGAAGTGGTACTGCCTCTGTGTTTAACAGTATTTTACTATGCCCTGAAGTGCATATGTTCCCATATTACCAGATTTTTTACCTCCTGTTGTTGCAGGAAATAATGCTAATTATGCATCTCTTGTGAAAACACAATCTCTCTTTTTGTGAATATTCATACTCTTGTACATTGCGGTATTAACAAGTTTTGTTGTGTTGCTTTAATTAATAGTTCTTTTTATTGTGTTTTTAATTAGTGGTTCTCTTTAAAGGCACCTAAAAGATTCTTTTGCTGCTCAAGCTTTGAATAACTAATGCTTTTTGTGTAAACAATAAGCAACAGGTTTAAGTTCGAGCAGCCCAATTATTTATGCATTGTCTCAATGAAGCTCTGAGTGCCACTTACCTTTCCTCTGCTCTGGCTTATTACCATCTCTGAATGTCTTCTGGACACGTTCTTCAAAAAATATTTTAATGTTACTTGATTAGGAAAGTAATCAAGTATTTTTATTAAAAATAATATTTGTTAGCTGTTCACTTCAATTGCAAATTACTTCCTAAAGTTCATTATTTTTACTTTTTAGTTATTATCTCTTCAAAATTCAGTGTGATATAGAATAAAGAAAAACTTTTGTTGAAAGTTAATGATATGAAAGAAGCTATACTGAGAATTTTCTTAATATTCCCAATTAGAATCTTGCATGTTTTGGCTGGTGGATCTATGAATAATGATATGAAGGGATAGTAGAAAGGAAAGAAGGGAAAAAAGTAGATAACAAATAACATTTATTGAGCTCTTACTAAGTGCAAGAAAGATGATATGATTTGTCTATAGTTACAATTAATAATTGGTATTTCTTGGAATTAAATGAAAATCTTGTCTGCTCAAGTTATTTTTCTTATAAACCATTTTATAGCAACTTAGGCATGAGTTACTAGTCTGTGAGCTTGTCTTTAAGTATGTTTTGCCCATTACATACTTCCCTATTTCTAGAATAGTAGGTCATCAGAACATGTTTGCCAAATTGAATGAGGATGTGGACTAATGTTACTAAAACAAATAAAAAAGAAACCTTGGATCTAACATAATTCTCTCAGTGAAATACAGTGTATCGAGATAGGAGAGTGTAACAGATAACACCCCAAAATTTCAGGGTTTGACATAGCAGTTTAATTCTCTCTCATTTAAAAGCCTTGTGTAAGTTGGGTGACTGTCTTTGGTGCCTCTCCTCCAATGTGTTACTTAAAGATGGACCAGGCACCTCCTATCATAAATAATTGGTCATGGTGTAAGGACAAGATTATAAATAATAATACAGTGAGTTAATGTCCTACCCTGGAGGTAGTGTACATCATTTCTATGTATATCCCATTGGCCAGAACCAGTAATACAGCCCTAACCTAATTATAAGGGATGTATAGAATATGATTCTCCTATGTGGACAAGAATAAGAAAATCAAATAGTATTTTTGTATACCATATGTGGCTAACAGGGTGATTTAAAAAATCAAAATTATCTCTTTTTGATATATTTGCTTTTATAGTAAAAAGAATACAGATTGACCTAGAAAAAAATACTACTGCTGATGTTTAGAATTGGCTAAAACTGTGAAGAGCTGCTTAGATTTAATCACTTTTAATAGAAATATGATAAACTGTTCCCTTTAATTTGAAAAGCTACTACCATTCTGATTCTCTTACTACTACTGAGCCATCACTTGAATAGAATCCCATCGTTTCTGGGACTCAAAATGGTGTTTAAAATATAGCACCATGATCTTAAGTAAATTGCATAACACAGTTCTTAGTCATAAGTATTTATAGATTACCTATAGAGCACAGCTGTATACCAGTGGTTAAAAATATCTGCAGACATTTTCCAAGTGTTCTAGTAATAAGTGTTTCAGCAGAAAAATAAAACTAATACAAAAGTGGATCAAAGGTCTAATAACAGATCTTCCTACCTTGATGTTTCCAATTCTAATCACTTTTTCACACAACATAAACTAATCTTTCTAAAGTGGAAAAAAAAATTGAGTACTATCCCCTTTTCCAAGGATAAAGTTCAAACACCTTAACATAGTTTCTAAACCCCTTCATGATCTTTTTCCTGCTTACCTTCAGTCCTCTTCTCTTACCACTCTTCCCCCAAATGCTCTTCTCCATGGCCATGATGAATACTCTTCCCCAAATGCTGGGAACCCTCATGGCTCCAGGACATTTTTTTTTTTTTAACTGATCCCTCCACTTTCCATCTATGATGCTTTTCTCCCTACTCTCACTATCCAGCCTCAAGACCAACTTCATTCTTATCTAGCTAACTCTTACAAGTCATTGGGCCTAAGTTTGCACATCATATCTTCTAATCAATCCTATCACCTGTTTATTCCAGGATGAGATTAGATGTCCCTCTCCAGTCTCCTTGAAGCATATATTATCACGCTATTAAAATAAGTATCGATTATCTATTTGAATTTCCCACTGGACTGGGAGCTCTACGTAGAAGGGGGATTATATTATTGTATTCCCAGTGAATGGCACAGAGCCTGGTACGTAGTAGGCACTAATTACACACTTGATAACTTAATGAATGAATAAAAAACTGCAACTTTTGCAATAGTTTTTTTTTTTTTTTCCCATAAGGGAAATCTTCCTGAAAGAAGTAGGCCTTGTACTGAATTTTAAGGTTTAGGAAGAATATTATAGCAATTAGCATAAGGGACAGCTAGATCAAAAGCTCTGATCAAATGCTCTCAAACAATAATACATTTGAAAAATACTTGGGAAATTAAGGAAAGAAGAAAGGAAAAAGGAACAAAGGAATAAAGGAAAGCATGAGGTAGAATAGAAGGCATGAGAATGGAAATTAAATTAAATAATACACTTTTGAGTTGTAATAACCCTTGGAAACTTCAGCTTATATGTAAGAAAAATTAAATTAATAAATATTCAGTGACTTCTTAAAGGCATATAAGTTGTTAGTGGTAGAATGAGACAAGAACCTTGATTCTTGATTCTCCTAATTTTCCTGATTCTTAATTCATTTCCAGTATACCAACTTTGACAGATTGTTTAGTTGCAATAAAATGTGCAGTTTGATGTGAAGGGACATGAAAACAGCCAGATAAATTAGATCTCAGGAAGGTAAACATGCTTGTAACAATGACTGGATTATTGTCAAACTGGTCATACATTGGACTTAAAATATATTCCTGTTGTATTATACGAAACGTCATATATAGTTACGTGTTTGATATCACCCTATCTTGTAGAGGAGTAAAACAGGCCAAGTCAGTATGAGTGTTTTAACCTCCTTTGAAATGGCTTAATATAACACAGTGAATTGATTTACATTTCCAAAAAATGAGTAGCTTATGCCACATTACTCATTTATAACTTCAGTTAAAAAAATATATGGGTGATTTCATGAGTATTTTGAGGGGTGAAATTATATAAAGCATACCTGATCAGGGAAGTAGAAAATATATTAAAGTGGGACTTAGTTTTTCTAAGATTACTTGCTTGTATTAAAAAATGGTTTTCAACCTGACAAAACCTTGAAGAAGTTATGAAAGTCATAAATTCCTTGGAAAATATGAGCAATATGATATTCCAATTCATTCTAATTTAATGTTTAAATCAGAGCTTTTGAGGCTTTTACCAAAATAGACTCTTTCTCTGATTTCTGATTCTGAGTCATTTGAAAAGATCAGCATCACTCTTAAGCTCTATAAGTGACCCTCCAGAATTCAGGGAAAATGCATCATTCCAGTTTGGAGAAAAGTGGACACTGGCCAGCCTTTGAAATAAATCAGATTTCCTTTCATATCTTTCTTTTGAGTAACATTCTGCTCTGTATCATACCATGTATCTTTTCACTGCCCTCATAGCTTACTAAACACCATACCTCCTCACTTTGGTAAACCTACCTTGGCCTTCTCTATACCCATGTGTGCCCTTTCACAATGCTTCATGATTCAAAACACTTCTACTTTCTTTATTCAACCATGATATTCCCAATATCTTCATTATTATACTCTTTGATAACTATTAAGAAGAAATCAAAGAAAGAACTCACAGCATGTTTTAATGACATTTATCTTAACCCCACTCCCAACAACTATCCTCTACCCTAGAAAGTCATATTTTAAATAGAGTAGTAACTTGCAGGGATCTCTCACTAGCTGAGTTTCAGAAAGTGTTATAGAGTTAGGGAAAATGTTTGGAGTATCAGGGCAATGTATATGTGGGCTTATCTTGCATGGGCATTTGCCTTTAGAACCATCTCTCCTAAGGTAGTTCTTGATCCTGGGGTAGGGTTAGGGTTTGTATTAAAATCATCTGTAGGACTCTCCTAAACTGCAGGGATTTGAGGATCACATTCCTCACTATCCCAAAATTAAGAACTGCTCCCCTCCTGTTTGTTAAACATCACTTTTCAGTATTGGTTCTTCTAATTACTTTGTTCCCTTAATCTACATCAAAAGCCACAAGCCCTTCCATTGACAAAGCTGGTTTTTAAATAGAGACCTTAGAGATAGTGACACTTTAGACTCTAGCATGTGTGCACAGGGATGTTACACTAAAGGAGGGATGGGAGCGGGGGCATGGCCATTTGTATTTATTAGGTATTTAAGATCAGTGTTGGTGAGGAAATATATGACTTTAGAGTTTCATTATAAGTGGATCCAGACCCTTGAGAGTATCCAATAGTCTGATTTCCTTATAACAAGGTTTTTGACCCTCGTGGACACTTCCAAGCCAGACTAATCTTGCTAAAATGAATCATCTAAATCATTACCAAAAAACCAAGACATTAAAACTTCAGTTCTGCCTATATCTTCAGAGAAACAAAATAATTTTATCTTTTTATTTAAATTTTTGTTGTATATCTGATGATGATTTTAGTTACATATTTTAGACTACTAATACTTGATGATCATTTTATCTGGCACCCCTTTGCTTTGAAATCTAATTTACTAAATAAAATGTAAAAAACTACGTGCTTATAAAATAGGATATTTTAATATTATAAAGTAACTGTTCTCTATTTCCACTACACATTTCAAAATCAATTAGTGCTTTCTCCTAAATTCCTACCTGCTCCCCCATACCAAAGATTTCTTGCTTTTTTTTTTTTGGTCTTCAGGGTATATATTTCTCACAAAAATTCCCTTTTACCTAGACAATAGAAAAATTGATGCACATACACAGCAGTTTTTCAGGAGATTTAAACTGACATTCTTCTTTGTATTTACAAACCACAGTGAGTATAAAAGGCACTGGGAGATGTCTGACCATTCTAGGTTTCTATAATCCAATCTGATGTGGATGTAATAGACTACATTTAACTAGATTGGCATTCAGTACATTGATTTGATAGGCCTATTCTGTTTGCTGGACTGCTATACCATTTTCTCAGGAAATATTTCAAGACATGTTATTTTAAGTTCTTATTTCCATTCAACTTTTGGAAGATTGAGATTTCAGGGCAACAATTTGAAATCTTTAATCTCTTGAGTTTAGTTTGTAATCCTCCATTCTTAGTTTGTTATACTGCCAAAAATATTGCTAGATTCAGATTGCAACAAAAACTACAAATAGAATTAAAAATATTAGTGGCTGAATGATTACTCCTCACTAAAAATAAACCTTAGTTATAGTACTCTAGGGTACTGCTACTTTTCTCATACTATCTAAAAAGTAAATTGTATGTCACAGTAGTTTCTTGAATGGGATTGATTTCATTAAAACTTAAAAAAAAATACATTAACTCAAATCTCATTTACATGGACATTTGAAAGCAAGAATATTTTTATATAAACAAGGGAATAGGTTTTTTAAAGGTCAATAACTCATATTGTTTTAAATTATTTTTTTTAATTCCCTGTTTTATTCAGAGAATGATAGGAGGCTACCATATCACTAATTTAACACACACCTACAATTCCCAATAGATAAAATAATCAAATCTCTTTAACCTACTAGATGAAGTATGTCCTTTATTTTTGGAAAGAATTTGCATTGTGTTAGAGTTTGATTTCTGTTGACTTTTTTAGTTATTACAATTTACCACTTAAATTTTATTTTATATTATAAGAATATAAATAAAATGGAAAAATTGATACTTGACTTGGAATGTGGCATGTGTAGGGGAAAGTCACATTTAAATCTGATATAATAAGAATTTAGTAAAGAATGCCCACATGGAGTTAAAAATAAAACAAAGTCATGCATACAAAACTTATATAACTTTTATTTTTATTAAGAAAACCACAAAATCTGGACGCTAGAAAACAGATGGATGATGAATGGTATCTGAATTAAAGCTGAATTCTAAACTGGTAATGAGGAAAACTGAGAATTAGTCCAATTTATATCTCAAAAAGCCTCAAAAGTCTTAGGAATTGTTGGCATAAGATGCTTCTTAAAATATAGTTGAAAAAGGGGTACTTAATAAAATACGAAGGATGGTTGAAAACTGTTTGAACTGGTTGTCACCATGCCCACAGAAGACCAGAAGCATGTTTAGGATGAAGATGAAATACAGGTTTGGTGTGGGAAACCGCTGACATGGTTGATTAGCAGAGCAGTAACACAGAAACATGAAGAATAAGTGAACTTAATCCTGGATTACAAAACCTAAATTACCTAGCTCATTTCTAGTAAGTGTCCAAGAACATTAATAACTAGGACTTGACCTTCTGGTTAAAAGAATGAAAAAGTAATATCTGGAGAATCTGACCAGCTCAAGAAGTAACCTAAAGCTACTGATATTGAATATCACCCAATGAATCAGCTCATCCTCTATTAAATATTCTATGATGTATCACAGAGCTGTCAAGCCCTATCAGTTTGCTCATATTTTTTAAACAACTTTAGGGTGTTTCTCCACTCTTAAATATGAGCAAAACCACTAGGATCATCTGTATGAGGACAGTCTTTCAATGTGAAAAGCTTAAGGCCAAAACAAACTAGGAAAAACATCTTGAAGGAAACAGATTATACATGGATAAATCAACTTTAAAAAGAAAGCTATCATAATAACTTTTGAGAAATAATATGCTGACATCATGAAACAAAAGAAGGCTGCTATTTTTAAAAATGGATATTCAGAGAACAAAAAACGAGCTCTTAGAAATGAATATAAATTAGTCCAAAATAACTGAAAACTCAAAATAGGTGTTGGAAAATAGGATCAAGGGAATCTCCCGGAGAGTAGGAAAAAAAAATTCTAAAGAGGAAGAAAAAAATAAGAAAATTAGAGACCAGTCTAAGAGGTCCATCATCTGAATTTATGTGTTCCAGGAAAAAGAAAATAGATGGAAGAAAATTATGAAAGAAATAACTTAAAATGTTTCAGAAATGGAAGAAATTAAATTCCAGATCAAGAGGTTATATGATAGCCCAGGACAATGAATGAAAATAGAATCATGTCAAATCCTGTCATCATAAATTTAATTTAATAACTTTGGAGAAAATTAGAATAATATACTTCAGTAAAGTGGTATAGTATCACTAGAAGGCAGATTGTGATAAATTAAAGATGTATATTTTAAACCCTAAAGATTCACAGGTTGGATATAAAAGCAAGAGCCAAGTATATACTATCTACAAGAAATCCACTTGAAATATAAAGGTGCAAATAGGTTGAAAGTAAAAGCATAGTGTAACAGTAATCAAAAGAAACATCAGACAGATTATAAAATAAAGACTATTACCAACATAAAAGGATCATTTCCAATGATAAAGAGATTAATTTATCAAGATGTCATAATCCTAAACATTTATACACTTAGTAACAGAGCTTCAAAATACGTAAAAACTGAATGAAACTCAAGCAGAAATAAACAAATCTGCAATTATAGTTGGCAATTCTGAATCCATTTCTAAGTAATTGATAGACCAAGTAGAAAGAACATCATAAGGATATAAAAGACTTAATCAACATTATAAACCAACTTAACCTACCTGATATTTATAGAACATTCCATCAAATGGCGGAATATACATTATTTTCAAGTGCACAGGGAACATTCCCCAAGATAGTCTGAACTCTAGACCACAAAACAAGTTTTAACAGATTGAAAAGGATTAGAGTCATACAAAGTATTTTTTAAAAACACAAATTAGAAATCAGTAACAGAAGTATCTGTGCAAAATTCCCAAATACTTATGAATTAAATGACACATTTATAAATAACTCATGAGTGAAAGAAGAAATCCAAAGGGAGAATAGAAAATATTTTGTGGTGAGTGAAAATTAAAATAAAATACACCAAAATTTGTGGGCTATAGCACTGATATATGTTAGTAATAAGAGAGATCTCAAATTAATTATGTAGCATTCATCCTAAAAAAAAAAAAAAAAAAAAAAAAAAGAAATGAAATCAAAGGACATGGGGAATAAGAAGGATCAGAACTACAAATCAATGAAATAAAAAGTCAGGTAAACAACAGAAAAAATCAATGAAACCAAAAGCTATTTCTTTGAGGAGATCAATAAACCACTAGCCAGAATGATCATGAAAAGAAAACATACAAATTACTAATATCAGGAATGAGAAGGTGACATCAATAAGAAGTCTACAGATATTCAAAGATAAGAGAATATTATAAGCAACATTTTACTAGTAGATTAAATGAATAAAACTGACAAATATTTTGAAAGGCACACTGCCGTAGCTCACTAAAGAAGAGAAAGATAACCTGAATAGTCTTATGTCTATAAAAGAAATTGAGTATTAAAAAATCTTTACACAAAAGTACAAGCTTTACTGGTAAATTATAACAAATGTTTAAGAAAGAAATAATACCATTTATACACAAACTCTTTTTTTCCCTTTGTTTTAAAATATACACAAACTCTTAAAAATACTAAAGAGGTGAGGATACTTCCCAATTCATGCTATAAACCCACATTACTCTAAAACCAAAACCAGACAAAAACAAATCAGGAAAAGAAAATAACAGATGAATATCCCATGTGAACATAGATGCAAAAAAAAATTCTTAAAATTTTAAAACGAATCCAACTGCATGTGTGTGTGTGTGTATATATATATATGTATATGTATATATGTATATATATACATATACATATATATATATATAAGGTTATGTGTGTATGTGTATATATATCTATATATAAGGTTATGTGTGCGTGTATATATAAGGCTATATATATACATAAGCTAATACATCACGTACAATTGGGGTTATCCTAGGAATGCAAGGTTGATTAAACATTTGAAAAACAATCAGTGTAATTCCACATCTTAACAGCAAAATAGAACTACAAAGTTCTCTCTTCAGTTGGTGTAGAAAAAAATTGGACAATATCTTACTTCCATTCCTTATTTTAAAAACTCAACAAACTAAGATAGAAGGGAATTTCATCAACATGATACAGGACATCTACAAAAACCTAGAGCTAATATCATAATGGTGAAATATGGAATGCTCTCCTTCCAGGATGACAACAATGACAAAAGCTCTGCTTTCACCACTTCTATTCAAGTTTGTACTGGAGGGTTTAGTTAATACAAAAAGGCACAGAAAAAATATAAAAAGCACCCCTATTATAAAGAAAGAATTAAAACTGTCTTTATTTACAGACAATATCATAGTTCATGTTACAAAAATATGAAGGAATCTACAAAGAGTCTTCTGGAACTATTGAGTTTGGAAAGGATGCAAGATAGAAAATATACCAATGCCAAATAAATATACAATGCCAAATCTTGTTTCAGTGGTTTAGTTTAAATTTGTTTCTGTAGACAAAGTGAAGTTGAGACTTTTGAAATAAAATAGTTTATCTGATTCAAAATAGCTTATCTTATTCAAAAATAGCATTAGAAATAAATTTTTACACCAAATTGGTTCTGAAGACTAGTTACCTACTCTTAGTTTTGTACACATTTCAAATGTTTAATTAATCATGGAATTATCGGGCAAAAAAGCATTGTTTTAGTTGTGTGGCCTGCTCAAGCAAATACAGTGAAATGGTTGGGTTAAACAGGGGAATTTATTAGCCCACAGTGATGAGGCTAAGAGAAAGTCCAAATCAAGTCATCATCAAGGCGATGCTTTCTTCTCAAAGACTGGGGTTGGACTTCTTGGGTTGGCTGCTGGCCATCCTTTCTTCTTGGCTCCTTTCTTAAATGGTAGTGCACATGGCAGCCTCTACTGTCTTCTCCCTTTCCTTATAGGCCCTGTTGACCTTCAGCTACTTGCTTCCTGTGGCTTTCTATCAGTTTGAGTTTTAATCTGCTGATAAAGAACTCCAGTAATAGGATTAAGACACATTCTGATTGAGGTGGGCCACACTTTAACTGAAGTAGCCTCATCAAAAAGTCCTATTTACAATGGGATCACACCAACAAGAATGGATTAAGTTTAAGAACATGTGTTTCTGGGTATATATAGCTCCAAACCACCACAGGTGTGCTCTCATTCCAACTCCATTATGCTTTTTTAAAAAAGTTAAATATGTCTGAAGATGTTTAAGATTTTAATATATGTATATATATATATAAACATTTATATATATATAAATACTTATTAAACCCTAATACACACACATGTACACATGGAAAGAAAACACAAATCATGAATGCAGCTCAATAAATTTTCACTAAATGAACATATCTGTAACTATGTCCCAGTTCAAGCATAGACTATTACCAACTGTGGCAGTTTTGTTTTGTTTATGAATTCCAAAAATAGATATTGGATTGTGTTTGTAAACTGACCTGTTCCTCTGGGTATATTAGATTGTATTAGATTCAGAAGTTTCACTTTTACTTTATTAACTCAAGATTCTATTATTTGACCACATCATTAGTTTGATCAGTTTGAGTCCCCACCCGTCCCCTCTTTGTTGGCTATATAAACGGATGCTCAGTCAAAGACAGGGAATTAAATACATGGAGAAGGAGAACACAGAGTTTAGCTTTGATGCTGGGACCCCGGGGAGAGAGCCAAGCCATTCGCCTGGCATTAACAGCTGGCTTTGGGGAGAGAGCAGAGCAGCTGAGCCTGGAAACAGACGAACCCCGGGAAGACAGACGAGCTTTATGCCAGCCTATAGCTGGGAATGGAAGAAGCTGGGACCGTGGAGCCTTAAGAAAAAGGAAGGCTGAACCCTTGGAGACATCGCCTGCCATCTTGCATCAACATGTGGCAACAGACTTTGGGTGAGAAAGTAACTCTAATGGTACCTTGAGGTGGACTCTTTAGGGTAACTGTAAGCTTTTATCCCAAATAAATACCCTTTATAAAAGCCAACAGAGTTCTGGTACTTTGCATCAGCACCCCTTTGGCTAACTAATACACCCACACATCTAAATACTGACTTGGTGCTTCTTCCCAGGCAATAATTCCCAAAGGCAACCACTATCTTGCTGGTTCTAGTGAGAGAAAGAGAGACATGATGAGCAGAGCTAAGACTAACCAGTTGAGCCCAGACTAGATTAATTGATTCCTGGTTAAGTAAGTAAGCCAAGAATGAATTCACGACAGCCACACAGCTAACACTTAACAAATCACAAGCTAATTTACCAGGTAAGAACAACAAGCATCTCTGTCACTGAGGTTTTGTTGTTATTTGTTATCCAGCATTATTGTGGCAAGAGATAAATATCATCTCTATCTCCTGGAATAGTGGAGATGAGAGAAACAGGAGAATGAAGTTTGTTGTGTTGGAAAAGTGAGGTTTGCTTGTAGAACTCTGACGACAGGGTAGCAGAGAAGAGAAAAATGGTAAACTGCATTCATGGGGAGTACAACACAGGTGTTCCGAAGTTGCTTCTCTTAGCCAGCAAGATAAATAACTGTAGACACCATGGGTTTAACACTCTTTTCTAAGTGGATTTTTTTTTTTACTGGTGAACAAATGTTTAATTTACCTAGAGCTTGAGAGTGCCAACTGGGAGACAGTATGAAACCATGTCTAAATAAGCAAGAATTGAATGATTTGGAAACAATAAAGTCTCACAATTTAGGCAATAAAGGGAAAACAAAAATCCTTTTATTTCTATTAGAATTGGGCTCATACAAAATTGTAATTTGAAATATCATTCTTGTTGTCCTGAGAATAGTAGTCTACCAAATCCTTTCATCCCTGGGAAGATTTTCTGATATTCTTCTTCTCTTTCTCCAGACTTACCTCCCTGGGATCTTACCTCTGATGTTTCATTTTCTTTTCTTTATGCAAAATAAGTTTATTGACAGTAAAAATATGTTGCATCTGAATAGATTTTTACATTCTGCATTTTTATCACTTTTTTTCATTTGTTCTTTCCAAAGTCTGTTAAATGACTAGATGAATTTAGGTTTGTCTGAAAATCATGACATTTATTAGATTGCCCAATGTCAAACAGTAAGTAAGTGACAACTGGTATTATAGCCCGGACATTATGGACTAAAGTCAGCCGATTCTGTCAAATACTGGGGAGGTCTTAATAATTCGATGGGTTATCTTTTGCCATAATGTATTTCCACTTATTCAAGAAATGATAACAAAAGTTGTGAATATTTATATGAAATTCAGGCAACTATGGCAAGCCAGTGAAAGAATGATATTGGGTGGCTACTATCATAAACAACTCTCAAATATCAGTAGCTTCACACAAATCAAAGTTTATATCTGTGCAGTTCTGGATGCACCTCTTTAAATGGTGACTCAAAGTCTAGGATCTTTCTGTCTTATGATAATAACATCTTTAAAGCATGCCATGATAGCAGAAGAATATGTGGAGTAGCCCACAGATGGTTTTATGTCAAGACCTGGATATAACCTATAACATTTCCATCCATATTCATTCGGGCCCAGTAAAGAAAGCTAGAAAATGTAGTGTTCCTATGTACTTAGGAAAATAGCATGGTATTGGTTAATATCCAGCCCATATCTGCCACATCACTGAAACATGAAAATAAAATTAAATGGAGAATAAAAATTGGCATAGCTAAAAGCTGGAGTATGGCAAGCAGGAGAAGAAGAAAAAGAAAGAGATTCAGAATAGAACCCAGACCTAGACCAATTTTTGCTTATTCTTCAGAGAGGAGGAATTGGAAAGTTATCTGAGAACTGAATATATGCATGTATGTGGTGTGCATGTGTAAATTTTTCATTACGTTCCATGAATAAAGGTGTTCTTAACATTGCCTTTACAAAGTTTAGGGTAGAAATATATAGTATATGTATATACCCGTGTTATAAAGAGAGACTACTGGAATGATGATTCCTTATCTGATTATTAAATTCAAGATTTTCATGCCTAGAGTGACCCAGATCAGACATCTTTTAAAGTTGCTCCTTCCCGTGTTTGTGCTAAACATTATGGCAGCTGCTGATTCTGTCTGTGCTTCGGTTTCCTTAACTATAAAATGAAGATACCAGTAGTACCTAACTCCTGGTGAGGATTATGGATTACTATATGTAATTCATATAATAAACTATGTTTTTCTTATGCTAGCCATGATTTGACATCTAAGAATTGAAATTCTATATCACAGGATAATCACTGGATCATTTTGACTACCTGGACTTGGTTTTATTCATGCAGATCAAGACTCAGCTATAATTTATACTAAATATTATTATTTGCATATCTGTGGATAAACTCTTCACTTGAATTTAAAATGTTTCTGTATCTCTTACTTAAAAGTTCCTGTTGTTTTTATTTTCTTTTTTGAAATGGCATCTGGCCCAAAGTTGAAACTATTTAAGTCATGTCAGTTTGAAAGGGTTATTACTGAAAGATCAGCAGTCTTGAAATGGTACTGGCTGTTTTGAATTCCCTTCTTTTATGAATACTAGAGAGCTAAGTTAATTCTAACATTACATTACCTTCTTTTCTCTGGTGGGTCAGCAATAAAAGTATGATAATGAAATAGCTGGAGTCTCTCATTACAGAGATCAGTTGAATTAGTGAAGTTCTACGTTAAACCTTTTAGAATATTTGCGAAGGTATGCATGTAGTAATCTTGTATTTATGTCAGGGTCACTGCATTTATTAAAGGCATTTTTGCTTTTATCAGAATTCTATAGAAGTGTTGAAGCAGCTTTTAGGATATTGACAATAGCATTATTCCGGCTGTTTCAAGGGCCTCATTTCCTAAAGATATATGTACCATTTCCTCAACCTGATGTGAAAAAAAGAAAGAAATTTGTATGCTAAGACTTTAAAAATGTGTTGAACTATTTGAAAAAGAATTGGTGGAGTGACAAACAGGGATGCCTTGTGCTTCTTAAGTTGGGTTTTGTAATAAAATTGGCTACCAAATTGCAAGCAGTCATTAGAAAAGAGAGTTGATTGTTCTTTCCACTTTAACAGGCATTACATGAAACTATTCAAAAGTTGAAGTGTCTTTTTCTTAGCTAAAATCTACATAACAGTCATAGAAGTTAGTTACTCATAAAACTCCAAATAGGATGGGGTGATCGAATGGGAAAATGGCTAGAGGTTTGATAAGCCTTATATTGTAGTAATTTCTTGCTATGAAATTGTGACTTTCCTGGGGAGGAAATTATTTGAGACATAATCTTTTAATGTGATTTAATTTAAGTGAAGAACCTGCCAGTTTCAATCTGAGCCTGGCTCTACCACTGGCTAGTGTTATACAAGTAGTGCTTCCTTGTGTCAGTGCCCATTTTTACAGCTGGGGTGGGTCCTCTGCTTATTATTAAGACTTTTATGTCTATTTGAAATTTTGTTGCCTAGGGCCATATATTAGTGTTCCTCAAACATTAATGCCTGTGAAACACCTGGGAATCTTTTTAAAAATGTATGCTGATTATATTGGTCTAGGATGGTATCTGAGATTCTGCATTTGTTGCAAACTCCTAGGTGATACTGATGTTGATGGTGCTGGTCCCTGGACCATGCTTTCTTTTTTTTTTTTTTTAAATTTATTTATTTTTTATTGTGGGTAAAAATAAAAATTTTCACAATACATACCAACATTTGCAAAATGATATATAAATATATATGTGTATATGTGCATTTGCTTACAAAAATATTATATATATATATAATATTTTATATATATAATATTATAAATATATAATATATATATATATATATATTTTTAAGAGGTGCTTAGATTACCCAAAATATTACATGGAACCCACTGGGATTCCCATGTTGCCCACCTCCCACACCTCCCACCACATCCCACACAAAGTCTCCTAGCTCAAATTCATGATCCCTGTTACATAATCTACCTGGGCCTCTGCCTATGGTTGCCTTAACTACTCATGGTACATATCTGTTGACTCTTCTTTGTTGACTGATATGGTCTAATGTTTTTACCAGGTACAGTCTATTTATAAAATTCTTATCCTAGTGCCTCAATTCTGTGACCATTTTTAGTGTAACATCAAGAAAGAAAGGAGTCTACAGGATCTACATGAGGGTATTGATTTTATGTAGCAGTGTGTTACGGTAGGGAATTGCTTGGGCTTGATAGTCAGATCAACCTATTCAAATTCTGGCTTTTTCACTTATTAGCTTTATGAACTTTAGCACTTTATCTCTGGACCTCAGTTACTTTATAGGTAAAACCAGTAGGTATGATTAATAGGTAGATCTAATAGACATTCTTATTTATAAAATATGGCAATTATAAGAATAATTCAACCTTTTTCAACCAATTTATTTTCTTAATGTTTGCAAGCAAATTACAGAAGAAAAATGATTTTTTTCCCCACATTACTTGGGTTATCAATTTATATGCCTTTGCCTCAGTATATGCCAGTGTCCTCTATGGGAAAGACTTCTATCTTTAGCACCTAGATTGATATCTAAGTTTGCCATTTCCCTTTTTGAGCTTATACATCCCCTTCCCAATACCATCTTTTGACATATGCAATAATTATTTTCAGAACATTAAAACACCTATCCTGTATAGCTAATATATAAGGAGGAGGAGTGTAGGAATAAAAACCCATGCATGAAAAAAGAAAAAAATCTATACAAATGATTTCTCTCCATGACTTTTTGACATAGCATTCCCTGAAAACTGAATAGTGCCAGCATATCCTTTTTCTTTTGAGAAACCAAGAGTAAAATGGTGACAGTCATAGGTTCAGATTTCAAATTAGGGCCCACATTAGAGGTATATTAAGAAAAATAAGGAGACGTGGCAAAGGAAAGAGTTAGTGTCTTTCAAATATAAAAATAATAAATGGAGTGTCCTTGTACTTGTTGACTTGTGCTCCAAATAACTTTGATTGTTATTTTTCTAATAATTTCTCACCTTGATTTTATGCAACTTGAATCACCTAGTACTGTCTTTTATGTTCTTAAAATTGCTAGCCCTGTGTTTCCTGCAAGGAACATGCTGAAAATTATTTTGGTTGACTGAAATAAAGCTGTGGCAACCCTTTCTACTTAGTAACAGTGAAACTGGCAACTATTAATAAAAATCATATTAATAAATAATATTTTATTTTTTAGTAATTTGTTTTTTAACATTTTATTTACTCTTTGGGTAGTTATTCAGAACATGGACATGGTGGCTCAAAGATTTGAGTTTAAATATTAACATACCACTTACAAAGTTTCATGACCTTGGAAAGTTATTTGACCTCAGTTATTCTTCTATACCTAATAGTATCTTTATGAAGATAAAAATAAATACTGTAGATAAAACCTTTAACACAGTGTTTGGCATAAAGGAAGGTATCAATAAAAGGCAACTATGACTGTTAATAATATTTGATCTTTACAAAGAAAAGTAAAAGAAATGGTCAGCCGTGAAGGTACTACTAAGTTTAAGAAATTAGCCCAAATAATGAATAGATTCAGGATTATAAACTAAGTCTCCTGGGTCCCACTTAGAATCACTTTTAATTCTCTTTCAATTATATAACATGTACAATAAAACTAGCAATTATTGTCTTTCAGCAAATAATCTGTGCTTTCCATGTTTCACCTCATTCATTCCTCAACAACCATTTGAGGCAGGTATTGTCATCCCTATTTTACAAATGAGAAAACTAAGGTAAAGTGGGATGTGTAACTTGTTTACTGTCATACATCTAGGAAATGGTAAAGCTGGTTTTGAACCCAATGTAATACTTTAAAAAGAAACCTGGAATTGTCCCAAGACTTTGTATTTCATCATGGATCTAGAACATTGATCTTAGAAAATTCAATTAAAGTCAGTGGTTTTTGAATGCCTATTTTATCCCTGGCACTACCTCAGGCAGTGGTGAGATGACAAATGCTCTTGAGAAACTTACAGTCTAATTGAAAAGAAAGATTTATAAAATCTAGAGTAAAACAATAAATTATCTGAGAAATGTATATACAGAGATCACAGGAAATGTACCTTGTTCAGCCTGGGGTTCAAGGAAATTTTTCTGGAGAGAATGACAACTCATGTGAGTCTTGAAGGATTAGGGGAAGTTAGCCAAGTGAAGAAGGGAGGAGGAGTACATTCCCAGGGGGAGGAAAAGACAAGCAAACACAGTCATGAATATCTGCTACGTCCTGTGAGTAGCTAGCTGGTTAAGATTGTTAGGGGGAAGACATGAGAAAAGAGGCTAGGTATGAAGTTAAGAACCAGGAGAGTCAAAAAATGTCTTTTACATTATGCTTGTACTTTACCCTTTAGGTCAGGAGAGCCATTGAGGGGTTTAAGTGAAGATGTGATATAGAAAGATTTCCATTTTACATAGCTCAGTGTAAACGGATTTGAGGATTATTTTTAGGAGGACAAAATGGCCTCAGAGTTCATTTAGGAGGCAGTAGCAACGGTCTAGATAAGAAATGAGGAAGATTAAACTAGAACAAGTAGTTCTGATTTTGGATAAAATAGAATAAGGACCCTCTACCCTCTCCCACTGAATGCAGCTATAAAATCTGGACAGAATATGTGGAACAGCTAATTAGGTCTCCGAAAAGTAAATAATGGCAAGTGTATTTAAGAAGACCAGAATTCAAAGTGTCAAGGAATTGGTTTGTAGTTTACCATATTTCCCATTATCTCCTTGCCTAAACTCAAATAACATGAAACCCAGAAGTGGGACCTCGATGCAGACAGAAAGAGCTCTAGAAGAAGCACCTTAATTCTTGCTAGAGAAACAAGAAAGGGAGCTCCTAATGCTTACTGAGAGTGCAGAAATCCCCTGCATTTTTTCTGACTCCTTTTCTCCATTCTCTTGTACCCCAGCCTCCAGTCAATCTCATGGTAGTAGTGGAAGCAGTGCAGGAGCCAAAATTTGAGGGAGTGGAAGCTGAGTAAAGTTCAAGTCCCAAGGGTTTGAAGTATATTAAAGAATTTAGGAATTGAACTAACAGAACATCAACCGGATCTCAGAGCGATTAGGGATCAGACAAAGATATATCTATAAACAGAGAGGATGAAGGAATTTGATGGAGTGCCACTGGTCTATATTATGATTGTGGTAGTCACATGAATATGCAGTTATTAAAATTAACAGAATTGCATGTCAAAAATAATTGTATGATTTATAAAATAATAAATTAAAACTATAAGAGTTAAAGTAAGCAACAAGAAATTTTTAGGCAAAATTGTTAAGACTTTATTATTTAATACCACGAAAGAAAGAGAGTAAGTGAGAAGAAGGATGAGTTTTCTGCATGTCTGACTTAGGTAATTAAGCAGAGAGTGTTAACCTAAGAAGAAAGAGGAACAGGCTTTATGGTGAAAATGATAAATTCAGTTTGGGATATATAGAGTTTGAGGTGTCCACTGGTCATCAAGGAAAAGATTAAAAATTGTAAAAGGAGAGTACGACAAGTTGTAGCCTAAGAGGAGCAGTGAGTTGAGCCTTCTGGGGAATATCACTGTTTAATAGGCAGCAAGATGCAGGAAGCCAAGGAAGTGGCTTCAGGCTCATACTGCCATTTACACATTCTCACATGTCCAGACTAGTTCTGCTCCCAGGTTTTTTGGAACATCTGATATATTTGATTATGATACTCCCCTACGTAAAGACCTTCTGAAGTTTTCTGTCATTTACAGGTTGAATTTGAAATATCTGAGCATAAGCCTAGACTATACCACCAAACAAAGAAGCCACAATGGACAAGTAAAACCATACTTTGTTTAGTATGATTCATATTGTTGTAATAAGATCAATGAACAGCAATTGCTCTGGCAACTTTATGCCCTTGCTAACACTGTTTTTATCTATGTCTATGCATGTGTGTGCACTTTTGTCCATCAAAAGGAAAGACACCTAAAGAGGTGACAACCTAGTCCACTATAAGTGTTGAGGGTCACCAGCAAAAGCACAAAACAGGGTCTGATAGAAAGATGTTTTACTCATATAAAGAATAGACAGGGGAGAGTAGTAGATATGGCTCAAACAGCTGAGTGCCTGCCTACCACTTGAGAGGTCCTAGGTTCAGTTCCTCGTGCCTCCTGAAAAAACAAAAACAAATAAGAAGCAAAACAAACGATAAAACCAACTCAGGGAAGCCGATGTGGCTCAGTGGTTGAGTGCTGGCTACCCATATACGAGGTCCCGGGTTCAATCCCCAGCCCCTGGTACATTTAAAAAAAAAAAAAAAAAAAGATAGGAAATGGTCAGTTTCACTAGTGGATGTTGGTTCCCCATGGCCAGCAGTTCTCAGTTCATGGCCTACACAACCAGGGATCGATAAACCACTAAGGTGTGAGCTGAATGTCCTAAAACATGCCAACCAGAACCAGACTGTCTCCAGTGAATATTTACATATGCTCTGACAATAGAGGAAAGAATATACCAGCAGTCCCCTTATTTACTGTGGGATTGTGTTTTAGCAGACCAGGCTGGCATACCTGGTCCCCAGCACAAGATGTATTTTGTAAGCCCTAAGCAAAGGCAGCAGCTCACATTTGGACTGTCCCCAACCACAATTTTATTTGATGCACATACACACATGCATGTGTATCTCTCTCTTTATGTCCCTTCCTTCCTGGAATATACAAAAAATCTTATCTATTGGCCCATGTTGGTTTCTTTTTCCTCTGATATCATGTATCATCTCTTCTTTTCTTGCAAGTTATTTGAAAGTATTAATAATCTAACTTTTATTATCAGTTTCTTTTTATGTGTTTACAAACTCTCTCTTCAAGTGGATTTTAAGATTCCTGAAGATAGAGATTGTTTATGTCTCTGACCATGCTTATTTCTGATCTGCTTATTTCTGATCTGGCTTAAAATTCCTCACTGGTTCTCCAGTGCTTGAATGGTAAATTCCAAATACTTTTGCACAGCAGCCAAAGTCCTTATAGTCTGACCATAAACTACGATCCATTCTTAGAATCTCTTTTTCTAGAAAAAAAGTATTGTTCCTTCACTGGCTTCCACCTCACCTTAGTATCATAGTTAGTATCTTATACTAAGTTTATATCCTTGTATAACTGTCTTCCCCATCAGATAGTAGAGTTTTTGATAGTAAGAAATTGTTTTAACTTATTTTTGAAGTAGTAGAATCCTATTTTACTGTCAAGCAAAAAAAAAAAAAAAAAAAAAAAGATACAAAATAGTTTTAATTAAAGAAATGAATTAATGATTTTCTTCCAATGCTTAGCAGAATGTCTTAATTGCTGTCTTACTCAACAATTTCGTGATTGAAGAAAGCATAAGATTTGATAGAAAAGTACCCAATCTTTCATGAAGATGTGGGTTGGCACACAATTTGGCCAATTTAACAACTAATCTTATTCAGTAGATTTGATTTCTAGGTTATTTTAAGAAAAGGTTTTTGTATAAATATCACTGTTTCTAGGAAGTTCAGGAATCATGTATTTTAATTCATTCTGTAGAATGCTGAAAGAAGAATCCTAGAAAAAGGGAAATGTATTAACCTCTTTGATAGGTTTACAACTTTCTTTTTAGCAGCAAATCTATTTTTTCTAATAAAATCCTCCTTATAACCCCAGTTCTTGAAAAAGATAATGAAATTATTCCGATGGAGGCCAAGTGGGAAGGGAAGTTAAGAATGCCATCATTTTGCCCCTACACAAACTCACTCTCTCTCTCTCTCTCTCTCTCTCTCTCTCATGTGCATACATCCTGCTCTTCTCTTAGGTACCTCTGTTAAAATAGGAAGGAACACACATGAAAAAAGTTTTCTTTTACATGACCGTAAATAAAATGCATAAAAAAGGAGTTGCAGGAAAGCACCTGATAAAATGAATGTTAAATTTGGATTCAGAACTTCTGGATTTTATTTTGGTCCTAGAATCTTATAGTTATGAGACTTTGCAATTCACTAACCTTTTTAACTTCACTTTTTCATTTCTAAAATGGTGGTAATGATGTCTACCTACACAATTACCATGAAATCTAAATGAGAAAGCAGATGTTAAAAGTACTTTATAAATTGCAGAAAGTATACAAATTTGAGATATTATTATTATTTGCATTGGGACTTGTATAATATGGCTTCTAGTTATGTGATATGTATATTTATATATTTACATTGTTTTTACATTTATGCTTAGATTTAGTTTTTGTTTTTTGAATATTTGAGAACTATGATAAGAAATAATGAAAGTTGTAACTTTTGGCTACCAATTTCTACATCTCTTTATGTCCATCTTCTTTTAATTCAAGGATAAAAGAGGGAAGAGTTACATCGTAAATCAAGTTTTCATAATCTCCATTTTCCTAAACAAGTAAATGATTCTATTATTGTATTAGAAATATTCTAATCCATAAGATTAGAAGGATGAAATGCTTCCATCTTAGTGCTATGATATCTATGCCCTGCTGAGTAACAACCACAATTTTTATGCTGGATGTAGGCTGCTTTAAAACTGTTTGTATGTCTGGAAATGTTCATGTCTTCAAGGATAAATGCTTATACTCTTAAAAATTTATCTTCATTGATCTACCACTACAGGCTTGACACAGAAATGAAGTGTTGTATGTGTGGTCCTTTGTTTACTTTGAAGACATAAAAATGAAAAGAGGAAACAAGTGAAGGTCATGGGAAAGTACAGTTACTAAGAGTTAAAATATAAGTAATACTTCCAATCAATATGAAAATCCAAATTGGTTGCCTTCTTATAAATGAAAAGAAATGTAGTAAAGAAGAGAAAGTCTGAAGTACATCTTTGATTTACCATGTCATGGTGATTATGAAGCCCTGAGACAATAATTTTTTCCATTTTTAAGATGGATATGGAATTAAAAAACACTTTCAAGGAGAACACCAGGCAATGGACTCAACAGTCTCCTTACTGGTCAATGTATTGCTTCTTTATCCAGAAGGACCCTCACAACCGCCTCCTACCTTCTCTGAATGTTGTAAGGTCCATATGGAGAAATACTCAAAAACAGTTACCCAGTGAAAAATGAGGACCACTTTATTAATAGCATCACTGGTGAAGAATACTCCAATAGAGTGCTTTCTTACAAATCAGATCAGAGGTCTAGGTCCTTTGCCCTAAGAGGAAACTCACTGCCCCCTAAAATTTTATCTTCAGTATGCTACCTGTTACAGGAAACTAAAAAACAAGTATACATATATGAGTCTCTGGAGGGATGGGCTTGAGGAGAAGGGGTAGAGAAGAAAAAGAAAAACTGTAATTAATATTTTTAACTATTAGATAATGGGAATGTTTCTAAGAGTTTCATAGGAACTGTCTCATTTAATTATAACAACCATTAAGGTAGGTTCCATTACTCTGTATTTTATAGATAATAAAATTGAGCTTCAAAGAGATTGTGTATTCTGTTGAAAATCACTTAACTGAGAAATTTAAGATCACAGAATGAGTATTTTCTTTATTAAAGTTGTGGATTTATAGAACCATCATATGTAAAATACAGAATTCCCTTAAACCACCCCACCACCAACACTTGCAATGGTGTGGAATATTTGTTACAATTGACGATAGCACATTTTTATAATAATACTAAAAATAAAGTCCATGATGTAATTTAGGGTCCACTGTTTGTGTAGTGTAGTCATATGGATTTTAAAAAATGCATTCTGTTCCCATATATACAATGTAACATTTCCCCTTTTAGTCCCATTCAGATATATATTTCAGTGCTGTTGATTGCATACATACATCACCACTATCCATTACCAAAACATATCCATCATTCCAAATAGAAACCCTGTACATTTTAAGCCTTAACTCCCCATTCCCTATCCTCACCCTATCTCCTGGCAACCCATATTCTGGTTTCTGTCTCTATGAGTTTGCTTAATAGTTTCAAATCAGTGAGGTCATATGATATTTTTTCTTTTGTGTATGACTTATTTAAATCAAAATGATGTCTTCTAGGTTCCTCTGTTGTCACATGTATCAGGACTTCATTCCTTTTTTTTTTTTACAGCTGTAGAATACTCCATTGTATGTATATACAACATTTTATTATCCATTCATTTGTGGATGGACATTTGGATTGCTTCCATCTTTTGGCAAGTGTAAATAAACACCTCTCTGAACATCGGTAGGCAAATATCTGAGTGCCTGCTTTCAATTCTTTGGGTATATACCTAGTAGTGGGATTTCTGGTCGTATATACTTAACTACTTAACATTCTGAGGAATGACCAAACCATCTTCCACAATGGCTATACCATTTTACATTGTCACCAGCAATGAATGAGTGTTCCTAGGTCTCTGCATCCTCTCCAACACTTGCTATTTTCTGCTTTTTTTTTTTTTTTTTTTTTTTTAATAGCAGCTATTCTATTAAGTGTGAAATGGTTCCTCATTGTGGTTTGGATTTGCATTTCCCCGATGGCTAATGATACTGAGCATCTTTTCATGTGTTTTTTTTGACTATTTGTAGATCCTCTTTGGAGATATGTCTATTCAAGAGTTTTGTTCATTTTTAAATTGGGTTGTTTTTCTTTTTGTTGATAAGTTGAAGGCTTTCTTCATATATTCCAGATATTAAACCTTTATTGGATATATGTCTTCCAAATGTTTTTTCCCATTTTGTAGGTTGTCATTTTACTTTCATGATAAAGTCCTTTGAGGTGGAAAAGTGTTTAATTTAGGTGAGGTCCCATCTATCTATTTTTTCTTTTGTTGCTTTTGGTATAAAGTCTAAGAAAGAATTGCCAAACACAAGGTCTGGAAAATGCTTCCCTATGTTTTCTTTTAGGTGTTTGGTAGTTCTAGCTCTTCTATTTAGGTCTTTGATCCATTTTGATTTGATTTTTGTATATGGTTTGAGGTGAGATTAGGTGCAACTTTTATTTTTTATTTTTTTGCAAATGGAAATACAGTTTTCCAGCACCATTTGTTGAAGAGGCTGTTTTATCCCAATTGCATAATTCTTTCCCCCTTGTCAAAATTCAGTTGGCCATAAATGTGAGGGTTGATTTCTGAGCTCTAAATTTGATTTCATTGGTCTATATCTGAAAACAGCCAGTACCATGCTGTTTTGATTGCTGTGCCTTTGTAATAAGTTTTAACATTGGGAAATGTGAGTCCTCCAACTTCATTCTTCTTTTTTAAGATAGCATTAGCTATTTGTGGCTAGTATGATACCCTGAGACAATAATTTTTCCATATAAATTTTATGACTGGCTTTTCTATTTCTGCAAAGAAGGTGGATTTGGGATTAGGGTTGCATTGAATCTGTAAATTGCTTTAGGGAGGATTGATAGCTTGATGATATTTATTCCAGTTCATGAAGAAAGCATGTCTTTCCATCTATTTAGGTCATCTTTGATTTCTTTTAGCAATGTGTTATAGTTTTCTGTGTACAAATTCTTTACATCCTTATTTATATTTGTTCTCAGATATTTTATTCTTAAGTTGCTATTATAAATGGAATTTAAAAAAATATATTCTTCTCTCAGTTGTTCATTGCTTTTGCATTAAAAAAACCCTTCTGACTTGGGAGTGTTGATCTTGTACCCCATCATTTTACTGAATTCATTCATGAGCTCTATGAGCATTTTTGTGGAAGTTTCAGGATTTTATGTATATAGGGTCATATCATCTACAAATAGGGAAAGTTTTATTTCTTGATTTCCATTTTGGATGCCTTGTATTTATTTTTCTTGGGTAATTGCTCTTGTAAGAACTTCCACTTCAATGTTGAATAACAGTGGTGACAATTGTCATCTTTGCCTTGTTTCTGATTTTAGAGGGAAAGCTTTCAGTCTTTTACCATTGTGTAGGATGTTAGCTGTGAGTGTTATATATATGTCCTTTCTCATTTTGAGGAAGATTCCTTATATTCCTAGTGTTTTTATCAAGAAGGGACTCTGGATTTTGCCAAATGCCTTTCTGCATCAATTGAGATGATCGTGTGTTGTTTTTTCTTCTTCATTGTGTTAATGTGGTGTATTGCATCAATTAATTTTCTTATGTTGAACCAACCTTGCATATCAGGGATAAATCCCACTTGATCATGGTATGTAATTTCTTTAATGTGCTATTGGATTTTGTTTGTTAGAATTTTGTAGAGGATTTTTGCGTCTATATCCATAAGAGACATTGATGTATAGGTTTTTTCCCCTGTGGAATGTTTTTTTAAACAAATCAATTTTATAGATGCATATTAATAAAGCAAATCTATCCAAAGTATACAATCAATGGTATTAGGTGTAATCACATATTCATGCATTCATCACTTCAGTCATTCTTAGAGCACTTTTATTATTCCAATAAAAATAGTAATAAACCAAAACAAACAAAACTCATTACCTCTCAGTCACACTATGCTTCCCCTCCTATACATATCTGCTATTCTTTTTCCTTCTCTTTAGTATATTTGTATTTATATTTTGTAAAAACTGTCTTTTGTATGCAATATCACCCAAATTCATGTTTAACATGAAGTTTTACTATGTTATACAGTCCTATGTTATAGATTTTAGCTTTCCTTCTAGTAATATACATCACCTTAGAATTTCCCTTTCAACCACTGTCATACTCATACAATAGCACTGCTTATTACAAACACCGTGATATTCTTTAACCATTTCTATACCTTTCCAAAGATTTACAAACTTTTTACCAGTTCTGCACAGATTAACCCTCAGCTTTCCATTTTCTACCCTCCTATTTTCTGGTGACCTATATTCTAATTTTTAACTCCATGAGTTTACACAATATATTTAGTTCACAATAGCTCAGTCATACAGTATTTGTTCTTTTGTCTGGCTTGCTTCTTCACTCAACATAATGTCCTCCAGGTTCATTCATGTTGTCATATGCTTCACGACTTCATTTCTTCTTACCGCTGCATAATATTCCATCCCGTATATACACCACAATATGTTTATCTGTTCATCAGTTGATGGACTCCTGGGTTTCCATCTTTTGGCAATCGTGAATAACGCCACAATGAACATCAGTGTGCAGATATCTGTTGGTGTCCCTGTCTCAGTTCATCTGGATACGTACCTAGTAATGATATTGCCAGGTCACATGGCAAGTCTATATTCAGCTTCCTTAGGAACTGCCAACAGTCCTGTACTATTCTACATTCCCATACACAGTGAATAAGTATTTCTGTCTCTCCACATCCTCCCCAATATTTACAGTTTTCTGACTTTTTAATAGCAATCAGTCTAACAGGTGTGAAATGATATCTTACTGTAATTTTGATTTGCATTTCCCTAATCACTAGAGATATTGAACATATTTTTATTTTTTTTCTTCGCTATTTGTATTTCTTCTTTGGACAATTGTCTTTTCAAGTTTTTGCCTATTTTTAACTGGGTAGTTTGTCTTTTTATTGTTGAGTTGTATGATCTCATTGTATATCATAGATATTAAACCATTATCAGATATGTGATTGCCAAATATTTTCTCCCATTGAGTTGGCTGCCTTTTCACCCTTTTGACAAACTCCTTTGAGGTGCAAAAGTGATGAATTTTGAGGAGGTCCATTTATTGATTTTTAAAATTTTGTTGCTTGTGCTTTGCGTGTAAGGTTTAAGAAACTACTGCCTGCCACAAGATCTTGAAGATGTTTTCCTACACTTTCTTCTAGGAATTTTATGGTTGTAACTTTTATATTGAGGTCCTTGATCCATTTTGACTTAATTTTTGTATAAAGTGTGAGATAGGGGTCCCTATTCTTTCTTTTGGATATGGATAGCCAGTTCTCCCAGCACCGTTTGTTGAATAGACTGTTCTGGCCTAGCTGGAGGACTTGACCACCTTGTTAAAAATCACTTGATTGCAGATGTGAGGGTCTGAGTTCTTGATTCGGTTCCATTGGTCAATGTATCAGTCTTTATGCCAGTACCATGCTGTTTTTACCCCTGTAGCTAAGTAATATGTTTTAAAGTCAGGAAGTGAGAGTCCTCCAACTTCATTCTTTTTAAAGGTATTTTTGGCTAAATTTACCCTTCTAAATAAATTTGGTAATTGGTTTTTCCACTTCTGTAAGAAAGGCTGTTGGGATTTTTATTGGGATTGCATTGAATCTAAATCAGTTTGGGTAGACTTGACATCTTAACGATATTTAGTCTTCCAATCTATGAACATGGAATGTCCGTCCATTTATTTAAGTCTTCTTCAATTTCTTTTAGCAGTGTTTTGTAGTTTTCTGAATGCAGGTCACTTATGTCCTTGGTTAAGTTTATTCCTAAATAATTGATTGGTTTAGTTGCTATTACAATGGAATTTTTTTTCTAATTTCCTCCTCAGATTGCACATCAGTAGTATATAGAAACGCTATTGATTTTTGCTTGTTAATCTTGTGTACTACCACTTTGCTGAACTTTTCTATTAGTTATAGTGGCTTTGTTGTGAATTTTTCAGGAGATTCTAGGTATAGGATCAATAGCATCAGTGAATAAAGTTTTAATTCTTCCTTTCCTATTTGTGTACCTTTTATTTCTTTATCTAGCCTAATTGCTTTAGTTAGAAGCTCTAGCACAATATTGAATAACAGTGGTGACAGTGGGCATCCTTGTCTTGTTCCTGATCTCAGTGGGAAAACTTTGTCTTTTACCATTGAGTACTATGCTAGCTGTAGGTTTTTCATATATGCACTTTACCATATTGAGAAAGCTTCCTTCTATTCCTATCTTTTGGAGTGATTTTATCAAGAAAGGGTGCTGTAGTTTGTCAAATGCCTTTTCTGCATCTATTAAGAGAATCATGTGATATTTTCTGACTCAATTTTTCAATGTGGTTTATTACACTAATTGATTTTCTTGTGTTGAACAACCCTTTCATACCTGGGATAAAGCCCACTTGATTGTGGTGTTTAATTCTTTTAATCTGCTTTTGGAATCTGTTTGCAAGTATTTTGTTAAGGATTCATTAGAGATATTGGTCTGTAATGTCCTTTTTTCATAGTGTCTTTATCTGGTTTTGGTATGAGGATGATGTTGGCTTCATAGAATTCAGTTTGGTAGCATTCTTTCCTGTTCAATTTTTTGGAAAAGCTTGAGTAATATTGGTATTAGATCATCTTTGAATGATTGCTAAAATTTGCCTGTGAAGCCATCTGGTCAGAGGCTTTTCATCTTGGGAGGTTTTTGATGACTGTTTCAATCTCTTCACTTGTGATTGGTTTGTTGAGGTCCTCTATTTCTTCTAGGGTCAGTGTAGGTGATTTGTATGTTTCTAGGAGTTTGTCCTTCTCCTCTAATTGTCTAGTTTTTTGGCATACAATTGTTCATAGTATCTTCTTATGGTATCTCTTATTTCTGCAGGGTCTGTAGTAATGTACACCCTCTCCCCCCAATTTCTGATTTTACTTATTTCTATCTTCTCTTTCTTTTCCAGTGTCAGTCTAGCTAAGGATTTGTCAATTTTGTTGATCTTCTCAAAGAACCAACTTTTTGTTTTGTTGATTCTATTTTTGTTGTTGTTCTCAGTTTCATTTATTTCTGCTCAGATCTTTACTATTTCTCTTCTTCCGCTTGGTTTGGAATTAGTTTCCTGTTCTTTTTCTAGTTCCTCCAGGCATGTGGTGAGATCTTCAATTTTAGCTTTTTCTTCCTTTTTAATGTAAGCATTGAGGACTATAAATTTCCCTCTCAGCACTACTCTTGCAGTGCCCAATAGGTTTTGATATGTTGTGTTCTCATTTTCATTCATCGCAAGATATTGCTGAATCTCTTGCAATTTCTTCTCTGACCCACTGATTATTTAAGAATGTATTGTTTAACCTACATATATTTATGAATTTTGCCTTTTTCTATCCATTATTGATTACCAGCTTCATTCCATTATGATCAGAGACAGTGTTTTGTATAATTTCAATATTTTAAAATTTATTGAGACTTATCTTGTGACTCAATGTATGGTCTATCTTGGAGAAGGATCCATGAGCACTTGAAAAGAAAGTATATCCTGCTCTTTTGGGGTGCAATGCTCTGTAGATGTCTCTTAGGTCTAGTTCATTTATCATATTATTCAAATTCTCTGTTTCTTTATCCTCTGTCCAGATGTTCTATCCAATACTGAGGGTGGTATACTGAAGTCATCAACTATTATTGTAGAGACATCTATTTTTCCCTTCAGTTTTGCCAGTGTGTGCCTCATATCTTGGGCACTCAGGTTAGGTGCATAAATATTTAGTATAGTTATTTATTCTTGGTGAATTGCCCCTTTTATTAATATATAATGACCTTCTTCATCCCTTATAACAGTTTTGCATTTGAAAAATATTTTGTCCAATATCAGTTTTGCTACTCCAGCTCTTTTTTGTTTACTATTTGCATGGAATACCTTTTTCTAACCTTTCATTTTTTAACCTCGTTGTGTCCTTACATCTGAGGTGGGTCTTTTGTAGGCAATATATAGATGACTCCTATATTTTTTTTTTATCCATTCCATCAGTTTATGTCTTTTAAACAATTTAATCCATTAACATTCAATGATATTACTGTAAAGCCATTACTTACTTCATCCATTTTGTCCTTCGGTTCTCTACTGCCATATCATTCTACTGTTTTCTGTTTCCTTACCTTTTAGTTTACCCTTCCTAATAATCTCCATTTCTAAACTCTTCTACAAATCTCTTACCCTTATTTTTTTCCCTTCATGCTGCCAGCACTCCCTTTGGTATCTCTTGTAATTATGGTTCTTTTGGTAATATATTCTATCAGTTTTTTTTTGCCTGTGAAAATTTTGATCTCACTCTGTTTTGAAGGGTAGTTTTGCCAGGTACAGAATTCTTGGCTGTTAGTTTTTCTCTTTCATTACCTTAAATACATCATATCACTTTCTTCTTGCCTCCGTGGTTTCTGATGAAAGGTAGGCACTTAGCCTTATCTTCTGGGACACTGATAACGCAGTTTGTGTGTTTCGCATTGTCATTTAATTCCCTGAGACTGTTCCATTTTTTTTCAGTTCTCTTTCTGTTTTCTTGTCTTTTCTAGTTCAGATGTTCTGTCTTCAAAATAATGAATTCTGTCTTTGACTAATTCAAATCTGCTCTTATGTGCTTCTAATGTACTTTAAATCTCATCCATCATGTCTTTCATTCCCATATGGTTTGTTACTTTCCTTTGCAGGCTTTCAAATTGTTCTTTATGCTCATCCAGTGTCTTCTTAATATCCTTTATTTCTTTAGTCCTATTTTCCTTAAATTCTTTGAAGTGATATGGGAGAGTTGTGTGATTATCATTGATTAATTGTCTCAAATTCTGTATCTCTTCATGATATTTTTTTAGTTTCTTTGGCTGGGCCATCTCTTCCTGTTTCCTAGTATGGTGTGTAATTTTTTGCTGATGTCTAGGTATTTGAATTGATGAATTTACTCTGATGGCCAATTTGCCTCTCTTTCCTGTATTTTTTTCCACAACCTTTTCTTTGATATTCAGTTCAACTTATGCTAAGTCTTTAAAATTGCCTGGCTTAAGTTATCAAAATTGGGCCAGGGACTCACTAGGGGGATGCAGATTTTCTCCCAGTGTAAGGATACAGAGGGAATGGAGAACAGTTTTTGTCTATGCAATTTCCACATCAGCCAACAGATGGCACTTGTCAGCACACCTTTCCACAGAGGCGTTTCAGTCTTGGCTTTTCTTGTTACTGTGTTGAATCTCTAGAGCAGAGATTCAAAGCAGGCTCTGCTGGCTGAATTCACTGAGGAAAAACCCTCTGACTCCCCCTCTTCCCTTGAAATAGCTGAACAGAGGGTAGGATGTCTGTTTCCCTCTCAGCTGGCTGTAGTAAGCCAGGGTTTTGACCCCAGCTTTATAACTTGGGGCAGGGGGCGGGGTGGGGGGAGAGCCCTTCTCAGCCACTGTGGGGGCTTGGTAACTCATGTTTGTTTCAGCTTCTTCATCTCTCAATCCCTAATTCTCCTTAGGGCTGTGTAACACTGTCCTGGTCTGCCAACCCCCAAAGCATATTCCTTGGACAGCTTTTGGCTCTTTCTCTGTTGTTTTGTGAGAGCATCGAGTCTGCCTGTTAGTCAGAAGTCATCTTCCCACAATTCCCACCCTTGGTATCTTTATCTGGCTTTAGTATGAACATGGTGGCCTTGTAGAATGAATGAGGAGTAGTCCCTCTTCAATTTTTGGAAGAATTTGAGCAGAATTGGAGTTAAGTCTTCTTGGAATGTTTGGTAGAATTCCCCTCTGAAACCATCTGATCCTGAGCTTTTCTTTTTTGGAAGTTTTTGATCATTTATTTAGTCTCTTTGCTAATAATTGGCTTGTTAAGAACTTCTATTTTTTCTTCAATCAGTGTAGCTAGTTTTGTGTTTCTAAGAATTGGTCCATTTAATCTCAGTTATCTCATTTATTGGCATATACTTAATAGTATCCTCTAATATTTTTATTTCATTAGAATTGGTAGTAATGTCCCTGTTCTCATTGCTGATTTTATTTATTTGTATCCTCTCTCTCTTTTTCTTTGTCAATATAGATAAATTTTGCCAGTTTTATTGATCTTGTCAAAGAAACAACTTTTGGATATGATTGTATTCTCTATTGTTTTTTAATTTTCTATTTCATGTAATTTGGTTCTAATCTTTATTTCCTACCTTCTTTGGTTTTAGTTTTCTCTTATTTTTCCAGTTCTACTAGTTTTGAGGTTAGGTCTCTGACTTGACATCTTTTTTTTTTTTTCCCCTCCCAGAAATGCAGGATTGCTTTATTTTCTTTTTCAAACTTTACTTCAACTTCAAAAAATAAAATAATGGACAAAAGGCAGCTCAACAAACTATGGAAGCATTACTTTAAAAATCCTTTTCCAGCCACATTTATCTTATGTAATCCTAAAAACAAACTCAATTGTTTCTCCAGTGTTCTGAATGATGAATAAATGTGTACAGATTGGTGAAATGACATTACCAAGTTTCCTTGTTATTGAAGAAAATGATAAACAAATTGCTTGATCATATACATATCTCATAAAACTAAATCCCATATTCTTTTTTTGACTCTTAGCATTGATATAGTACCATCGTTGCCTTTGCTATAAAAATATTGCAATATTACTGTGTACTATACTCTATAAATTGTATTTTTATCATATGTCACCATATTCTTAACACTTTGTAGTAGAGGAACATTCTTATATTTGTATTATTAACCACAATCCTCATCTACCACTGAAATCACTATGTAATATAATCCCTAGTTATCCTCTAGTTTTCTATCTATTAATAGTAACATCCCAAGACTACCCTTTTCAGCTGCAATCACATTTATAAATCAGCAGTGTTAGTTATACTCATCATATATTACCACCAACTCTATACATTTCTACAAATTTACAGTCAACCTTATTAAATATTTGACATACATGCAGCATAAGCTCTGCCATTTCAATGCATATTCTGTCTCCTACTAACCTTTACTCTATAGTTTAACTCTATGAGTTTACTCATCATGTTTAGTTCATGTCAGTGAGAACCTACAATATTTTTCCTTTTGTTTCTGGATTATTTCACTCAATGTAATATCCCCAAGGTTCATCCATGTTGTCATATGCATCACAAGTTCATTTCTTCTTACAGCTAAACAGTATTCCATCATATGTATATACCATATTTTGTTCATCCATTTATCGACTGACAGACACTTAGGTTGTTTCCATCTTTTAGCAATTGTGAATAATGATAATAATAATAATGCTAAATAATAACTGTGAACATCATTTTTTCAAATATCTGCTCATGTCCTTGCTTTAAGTTCTTCTGAATATATTCCTAGTAGCGGGATTGCCTGATAATACAGAGTTCTATATTTAGCTTCCTGAGGAACCACCACACTGTCTTCCACAGACACTGCACCATTTTAAGTTTCCACTAACAGTGAAGGAGTGTTCTCATTTTTCTGCATCCTCTCCAGCACTTATAGTTTTCTGCTTTTTAAATAATGGCCATTGTGTAAGGCATGAAGTAATATTTCATTGTAGTTATGATCTGCATTTCGTTAATAGCTAATGATGTTGAGCATCTTTTTATGTGTTTTTTGGCCATTTGTACTTCCTCTTTGGAAAAATGTCTACTCAAGTTTTGGCCATTCTTTTAATTGGGTTGCTTGTCTTTTTGTCCTTGAGTTGTATGATCTCTTTATATAACATAGAAGTCAAAACCTTATCAGATATGTGGTTTCTGAATAATTTCCCCCTTGAGTAGGCTGCCTTTCCACTTCTTAAGAAAGACATTTAATCACAAAAATGTTTAATTCTGAGGAGGTCCCATTTATCTATTTTTTCCTTCATTGTTCATGTTTTGAGTATAAGGTTTAAGAAACTACCATCTACCACAATATCTTGAAAATGTTTCCCTTCATTTTCTTCTAGGAATTTTATGGTTCTGGATTTTGTATTTATGTCCTTGATCCATTTTTCAAAAAGATTTATTTATTTGCTCCCCGTTGTTTTGTACTCGCTGTCTGCTCTCTGTGTTTTTCTGTGTCTGCTTGTCTTCTCTTTAGGAGGCAATGGGAACTGATCCTGGGACCTTCCAGAGTGGGAGAGAGGTGCTCAATCTCTTGTGCCACCTCAGCTCCCTGGTCTGCTGCGTCTCTTATTGTCTCTCCTCTGTGTCTCTTTTTGTTGCATCATCTTGCTGCACCAACTCTCCGAACAGGCCAGCACTCCTGCCAATATTCTGCATGGGCCAGCTCTCCATGTGCAGCTCACAACACAGCCCAGCTTGCCTTTCACCAGGAGGCCCCAGGAATCAAACCCTGGACTTCCTATGTGGTAGACAGGAACTCAATCACTTGAGCCACATCCATTTCCCCCTTGATCCATTTTTAATTAGTTTTTGTATAGGATGTGAGGTAAGTATCCTCTTTCTTTCTTTCAGCTGTGGATATTCAGTTCTCTCAGCCTCATTTGTTGAATAGACTGTTCTGACCCAGATGGGTGAGTTTGTTATCCTTGTCAATAATCACTTGACCATAGATATGAGGGTCAATTTCTGAACTCTCAATTTGATTCCATTGGTCAATATGTCTAGCTTTATGCCAGTTCCATGCTGTTTTTACCACTACAACTAAGTCATATTCTTTAAAGTTAGGAGGTGAGTCTTCAAAATTCCTTCTTTTAAAAAATATTTTTGGCTATTCAGGGGTCCTTAGTTTTCCAGATAAATTTGATAATTGGCTTTTCCAGTTCTGCAAAAATTGCTATTAGATTTTTTATTGGGATTACATTGAATCTGTAAATAGTTTAGGTAGAATTGACATCTTAATATTTAGTCTGCCTATCCATGAACATGGAATGTATTTATATTTATTTATGTCTTATTTGGTTTCTTTTAGTAATGTTTTATCGTTTTCTGAATACAGGATGTTTATGTCCTTGGTTAACTTTGTTCCTAAATATTTGATTCTTTTACACATGAAATTTTTTTCTGACTTCCTCCTCAGATTGCTCATTAGTAGTGTAAAGAAACACTACTGATTTTGCAAAGTGATCTTGAATCCCACCATTTTGATGAACTTGTTTATTAACTCTCGTAGCTTTGTTGTGGATTTTGGGGGGATTTTTAGGTATAGAATCATACCATCAGTGAATAGTGAAATAATATACCTCCTGCTGTTTTGCGGTGTAATGTTCTATAAATGTCTGTTAAGTCTGGTTCATTTATCATATCATTCAAGCTGTCTGTTTCCTTATTTATCCTCTCTCCAGATGTTCTAGCCAATGCTTAGAGTGGTTTATTGAATTCTCCAACTATTATTGTAGCAACGTCTATTTCTCCCTTCAGTTTTGCCAGTGTGTGCCTCATCTATTTTTGGGGCACCCAGGTTAGGTGCATAAATATTTATTAAGGCTATTTCTTCTTGGTGAATTGTCTCTTTTCTTAATATATAGTGACCTTTATATCAAATAACAGTTTTGCATTTAAATTCTATTTTGTCCGATATTAGTATTGCTACTCCAGATCTTTTTTGATTACTATTTGCATGGAATATCTTCATCCAACTTTCACTTTCAGCCTGATTGTGTCCTTGCAACGAAAATGGGTTTATTGTAGACAGCATATTAATGACTCATATTTTTTTATCCATTTTGTCAGTCTGTTTTTTGATTGGTGAGTTCAATCAATTAACATTCAATATTATTACTATAAAGGCATTACTTACTTCATCCATTTTATTCCTTGGCTTTCCATTGTCATATCTTAATATTGTCTGTCTTTTAACCCTTTCAATTACCCTTACTCGTAATCTTCATTTCCAAACTTTTCTCCATCTCTCACCCTTGTCTTTTCCTTTCCCTTTAGTATGTCTTATAAATGCAGTCTCTTGGTGAAAAACTCTCTTAGATTTTATTGTCTGTGAAGACTTTAAAGTCACCCTCATTTTTGAAGAACAGTTTTGCCAGACAAAGTATTCTGGACTGGCATTTTTTTTTCTCTTTTAGTACCTTAAATATATCATACCACTGCCTTCTTGCTTCCAGGGTTTCTGATGAGAGATTGGCACTTGGTCTTATTGAGGTTCCCTTTTAAGTGATACATTGCTTTTTTCTTACTGCTTTCAGAATCCCCTCTTTTTCTCTTGCATTTCACATTCTTAATAGTAGGTGTCTCTGAGTAGGTCTTTTCATATTTATTCTGTTTGTGGTGTATTATCCTTCTTGAATATTTATATTCATGTCTTTCATAAGTGTTGGGAATTTTTCAGTTATTATTTCCCTAAACATTCTGTCTGCCCTTTTTCCATTTTATTCTCCTTCAGGACACCTGTAACTTGTATGTTTGTGCATTTCACACTGTCATTCAGTTCCCTGAGACTCTGTTTAATTTTTTCTATTCTTATCTCTTTCTGTTCTTCTGTCGTTTCAAGTTTGGATCCTATGTCTTCTAATTCACTAATTCTTTCCTCTACCAATTCAAATCTGTTAAATGCCTCCAATGTATTTCATTATGTCTTTCATTATGTCTTTCATTCCCATAATCTCTGTTACTTTTCTTTGCAGGCTTTCAAATTGTTCTTTTTCCTCACCCAGTGTCTTCTTAATATCCTTTATCTCTTTAATCATATTTTCCTTCAGGCACTTGGATTGATTTAGGAGATTTGTGTGAGCATCATTGATTAGTTGTCTTAAATCTTGTGTCTCATCAGGGGTCTTGGTTTGTTCCTTTGGGTGAGCTATAGTTCTATGTTTCATAGTATGGTTTGTAAATTTTGCTGGTATCTAGGCATCTGATTGTGTTGTTGATTATACTCTGTTGGTCTGTTTCTCTCTCTTGCCTATTGGTTTTGTTTCACATCTCTTCTTTGACTCATGTTTGAATTTTAACTAAAACATTAAGATTCTAATGTTTAAGTTATCAGAATAGGGCCAGGGACCCACTAATGGTGTACAGACCAGATCAATGGGGTCTTGGAAAGGAATGAGAGACAAGCCTTATCTTCTTTCACTTTCCCAGCTAGCCAGGAGTTGGTGCTCCTTGGCAAACCTTTCCAAGGTAATGGATCTTTCAGTTTCCACAGATTGGATTTTCTGAGCCAGTGATTTAAAGCCAAGCTATGCTGTTTACACTAGCTGAAGAGAAACCACACTCAACCCTCTGCTGCACCCTTCCTCTTCCCAAGGAGGAACATGTCCTTCCACCTTTCTGTTGGCTGGCGAGCTACAGATTTACCAAGGCTGTTTGCCTCAATGGTGGGGGAGGGTGTGGAGTTCACAGCCATGGGGACCAGTAGCTCACAGTTTTCCTTTTGGTGTCATTGTCTCTGTCCCCAGTCCTTCCTGGTTCTTGCATGTAATTGCAAATTCCTGGTCTGCAAATACCAAATTGGGTCCCTTGTACAATTTCTGCCCTTTCTTCCCTATTTTGTAAGAGAGCTGCACCCTGCTTGACCTATTCTGATGCCATCTTCCCAGGACTCTCTTTCTTAGTGTATGCATTTAAAGCTATACATTTCCTTCTCAGCACTGCCTTCAGTGCATCCTATAAGTTTTGTTATGTTGTATTTTCATTTTCATTTGCCTCAAGATATTTTCCAATTTCGCTTCTCATATCCTCTTTTACTCATTGGTTATTTATGAGTACATTCTTGAATTTTCATATGTTTGTGAATTTTCCTTTTCTCCCTCTGTTATTTTTTTCTAGCTTCATTCTATAGTGGTCAGAGAATATACATTGTATAATTTCAGTATTTTTGAATTTATTGAGATTTGTTCATTGACCTAACTTATGGTCTATCCTAGAGAATGATCCACCTGCATTTGAGAAGAGTTTGTCTCTTTTTTTTGTTTGTTTGGTGAAGTATTCTATATGTATCTGTTGGGTCTAGTTGGTTTAGAGTATCATTCATATCTTGTATATCCTTATTGATCTTCTTACTAAATGTTCTATCCATTATTCAGAGTGGTGTGCTAAAGGCTCCTATTATTATTGTAGAACCAGCAATTTCTCCCTTCAATTCTGTCAGTATTTGTTTGATGTATTTTGGGGCTTTGTTGTTAGTTGCATATATATTTATCACTAAAAATGCCATCTTGTTGTCCCCTGTATCAATATATAATTATAGTCTTTGTCCCTTGTAGCAGTTTTTTACTTAAATTTTATCTGATATTAGTATAGCTACCCCAGCTCTTTTTTGAATACTCCTTATATGTTATATTGTTTTACATCTTTTGAATTTAAGTTGATTCTCTTGCAAATGGCATATAGTTGGGTCATGCTTTTTTTTTTTTTTTTTTTTTTTTAATTCATTCTGCCAAACTCTTCCTTTTGACTAGAAAGGCAAAGATTGCCTTTGACTTTTGACTGTTCAATCCATTTACATTAAAGCCACTACTGACAATGCAGGACTTTCTTTTGTCATTTTGCTATTTAGCCTTTATGAGTCTTACACCTTTTTGTCCCTAATTTCCATTAATGCCTACTTTTACACTTACTTGATTTTTGTGTTGTGTTTTATTGATCACCTTCTCATTTCTGTCTAGATGTATTTTTTATCTTTTTTCCTTGCAGTTACAACAGAACCAGTATTCTTAACCACTGTATTCAATTGCTTGTGTAAGAAGAGTAGATGAAGATATAGATCATATTTTTAATATTTATTGACAATGAAGCTATTATTTATTTATCCAATAAATATCTTGAACTCTGATAAATCATTTCATATTCTCTTCTCTTGGATTGAATTCAGCAAAGGGTTATATAGGGAAATAATATGGAGGTGTATGTTTTCTGAGGTTTCACTCTAGCTAGTCATGTGACTTTGGGAAATATATTAAAACTTTTTGAGTCTCAGCTTGCTTAACTATGCAAAGTGCCGTTTAAAGAGGTAAATTCTGCTGCTTTATCTACATTTACTCCTAAACACCCAAAGTCTGGCCCTAAACTTTCCCCATCTACTTCTGTAACTATCACCTTTGGCACTACTACACCAAAACTGCTATTTTAATTTCCTAACTGCATTTAGCTATTCTTTCCTTTTTAACTTTGCTCCGATCATGTACCCAACTACTTGCTGGTTATCTCCATATATCTTTCAGGCACTTCAACTCATCATCTTTCATCTCCAGCGTTGCCTCCTTTCCTTTATTGCCCATTCTTTCCAGTTGCTCAATCCAGAAATCTGAGAGACTTTCTAGATTCTTTCCATTCACAGCCTCACACACTCACTAAGCTTTGTGGAATCCATCTCATTTATCACTCATTGTTAGTCCTTTATTTTTATCTTCCTTTGCTGCCACCACCAAATTTCTACTAGATTGATAAAATAGGTTAAAAACTGGTCTTCTTGCCCTGATGTTTCCCTTTGAGTTTCTGATCCAGCCTCTATACGGCTTTCATAATAATATTTATAAACAAAAAGTATATGTTACTACAGTGCCAAAAATCCTTCAATGGTTTATCAGTGCTTTCCAGTTAAAGCTCTGACTCTTTGGGTTAGCACATAGAGGTCTACATCAAGGTTTCTCAAACTGAGCACTATTGACATTTTGGGCCAGATAATATTTTTTGTTGCAGGGTGGGATGGAAGTGCCTTATACATTATAAGATGTTCAACAGCCTTCCTGGCTTCTAACCACTAGATACTGGTAGCATCCCCAGCTAGTTGTGACAATGAAAAAATCTTCTAACTTTGCCAAATGCGCCCTGGAAGACAACATATTCCCCAGAACCACTGGTCAATCTGATTTGGCTACTACAGTTTTACTTTCTCACAGAACTACACACCTTTTAAAAATATCTATCCCCTATACAAACCCCTCATTCCAGTCATCCCACTTCTTACACTTTTCTAAGCATATCCTGCCTTTCCATGCCAGTCTGACTTTACTCATAATATTGTTTTAGCCTAAAATATCCTTTCCTTCATCTAGTTAACTGCTACCTATCAACCTGAAAACTGAGCTCAGGCAATGAGGAAGGCTTTCTCTTGTCAATCTAGAAGAATCCTGAAAATACCTTATCAAAGCACTTAACTCACTGCATTATGCTTTTTAAAAAAAACTCATTCTCCTCTATCACTAGACTGTATATTCTTGGCAATAAGAATTATATCTTATTTGGTTTATATTCCTAATTCCTTGCTTTAAGTGTAGCACACAGATGTACACTTCAATTAATGTCTATCTGTGTGAATGAATATGTTGCTTATAAGAATAAAATAATTCACTTAATTTAAGCACCATAAACAATATCTTGCACATAGTAGGCAAAGAGTTAAAGTTCATTGCTTTTTTCTTCATTTTCTAAATTCCTAATAGGATTAATTACAATTTTCATACGAGATTAAAAAAAATTGATTTTCAAAGCTTTTTGTATTTTGGAATTTTGAATAAAGTATCATAGAACTGCACCTCGCCTTTTAACCAGACACACTATCCAGTCCAGTGAGATAGGTTTATTCATTATCATCTACTCAACCCTTACTGCTTTCAACCTCAATCCCTCTGCTCTCTTTTATATAGCCCTCTATACTCTCTACCTATATAAATTCTTCTAGTCTATAAAGGCCTAATTCAATTTCAACTCCTCCATGAATCTTTTTTAGGTACTCTAATTCATATCTTTTTTTCTCCATCCCCAGAAAGCTATGCCTATTTGCCCATTTATCACAAAATCCTGAACAGACTTTGTTCATTTCCCATTTTACCTAAATTAGAGGGAAAAGGGCTGTCAGGAAGACAACAACCCATTAAAGGCAATCAACCTGAAAATATAGGTAAGAGAAAAAAATCTATATAACAAACATAGAACTATCCTCTCTAGTAAAGTTTTTAATGACCTTATTTCTCGAAGAGAGAGGAATGTTGCATTTAATAACCAGAAAAAAAATGTTTTTTTGTAACTCTTTATTCTCTTAGAATACAAGAAAAAATATATACCCATGAACCAATGTTTTCCAAATGGTATCTTTTAAGCCAGTGTCTATTAGGTCTTCAAATTGCATAGAATTTGAAAACCTATCTCATCAGAGTATGGTGTTAGCCCTTAAACTGTAAAAATGGCATTGCAACTATAATCTCATTTGCAATTAAAAGAAACCTTTAATATTCTGTCTCTGAATTTAATGGTATGATTTGTGCCCCTCCCCCTATTTTTCTCTGGAGATGCATTGTTGAAAATATTCTATTTGTAAGAACTTTGTAATTCAGTTTCCTATTCTCTATGTTGGATAGAAGTCTCTGTGTTTACAATGGACTACTCCTTGAGGAGGGGGAAATCAACACCACTATGAAGAAAAGATTTTGCTTTGAAACCATGTATGTGAAATATTTAACTGAAAGGGAACTTCATGTAATATTTTTTGTTTCCCATAGCTTTTGCAATATCAGTAAGCATTTACATTTTTTCTATAAAAAAAAAAACAACCAGTACCTGTATTCTTGATTACTGACATTATATTTCTTTATTATTTACTTTTTGAATATAAGAAGGGTGTCCTCAAAATGAGACTTCATGCCTTTGTCTTGAATCAGTAATTTAGTGGCATTTATTAGAAAGGGTAGGACAATACTGAATGCAAAGAGCTTTTGTGAAAATCAAATGAGAAGCACAAATACGTTAAATGAAACCCATTTGCTTCCCCATCATCTCATTCTAAGGCAAATATATTGTTATTTTTAGATTCCTTGATGAAATTTATTTTAATAATTGAGAACAGAGAAAGTAGACTGAGCAGAGAAAGTAGTTTTTTTGGGAGGCTGAATCTGAGTAAAAAATCTGTAAAATAACCACACACACACACACACACACACACAAACACACACACACACACAAAACCATGAAAAAAGCAGTAAGTGTTTGCATGAGTACATTGAATATATTCTGGGAAAGGTTCTCTCTTGTTTTCATTTTCCTTTTATTTATAGTTCAGTATATAAAGACAAGCATTTGTTTTCCCAGTTTCTTTTATTGCTTGGATTACTCAGTTATTGATGCTTACACTGTTGTTTTGGGGAGTTTGCACTAATATGGCATCTAATTTTCTCCTTTCAGAAGGGTTATAGGTTTGTAGAAAGGTTGGGAAAAAATTATGTAATGCTCCACTGGACCAGAAAATTAGTGATGAGTGAAAACTCTAAGAGGTCTGGAGGTTCAGCCAAGTTGGGGCTAACTTCTAGTAGTCTAGATGTATATTGGGATGGCAAAACCTCTTAAGTTTATATAAATGGTCTGTGAATTTTGTGAGAAAAGCTTTTTTATAAAGTTTTCAGGATTTCTTGCTTACAGGGAGAATAAAAATCGTTGAAAAGAGCCATTATGTCTTAGGTCAGAATACAGGAATTTAGGGATCATAGAAATGACAGAGGATGGGAAAAATTAATCATCTTATATTACAAAAATTAGGTTCAAGTTTAGGGATAATTTTTATAGGTTTTGTGTGTGTGTGTCTGTGTGTGTATGATAAATAGCCTGTTCATTCCACCTAAAAGTGTATCATTGAATTGTTAAAACAACAGAAGAATATATTTTATACCTAGCTTTTTAACTTGGTGAAATGTGCTGGGAGATTTGTATTGGAGTTCCTGTTATTTTTATTATCTATTTATCCTTTGAGGAGTGAGATTGAAGTCATTATGGAAGTACATAAATAGGTGTACTGAATTTTAAGTATAAAAAAAAAAGCAGAACACTTCACAGACTTCCCATCTATATCAAGAGTTCATGTTTTGGCCCAGCTAGGTTTACCTATCTCAGGAAAAGATAACTAAGCTATTAATAATAATAATAATAATAATAATAATAATAATTGCTAATATACCACTCAATCTACTAAGCATTTTATTTGTATTATCTTATTTAATATTTTTATAACCTATCAGGGCAATTATTATCATCTTTGTTTTTCAATGGGTAAATCAAGACAAACTGGAAGCTTCTCAAGTTCAAATAGCACATTAGTGAGAGGCCTGGAACCTAGAACATTCAGACCCCAAAGTCCATATATTTATGCACGCTATTTTGCAAAATCTGTCACTTGGAATGGTGGTGCCACAGCTTTTTAATTCCTGGAATTAAGTACAAGATGCCTTCTATCCTATATTTGTGGTTCTAGGAATAATGAGACAAGAAGGGGAAGATATAAAATTGTGGTTTGGAGGAGCGATTGCTAATTTATTCATACAGTGGGTGAAAATGCTTAGTTTCTTAGATTTCTGTCCCTTCTCCTATGCTCTGCTATAAGATGATATTTAGGATATTGGAAAATCCATCATCTCCCAATACAGTCATACCAAAGAGGAATATTCTTGACTGCGCAAGGGATGGTCCATTTTGGTTACAGAATTACCCTGTCTGGCTATCTTTTCCCACAGTTCAAAGGAGAACTTCGTCTTTCCCTTGACTATTCAATAGCTGGCTAGGGTTCGGTGAAACCTGGTGCTCAGTCTCTGATGTTTTATTTTCTTCTTTCTTCTCCCCATAATTTTCCTCTGTACAAGATAAGGGCAGCATTTCTTTTGCTTCTCCTACATTAAATATTTAATCTGTAATACAAAAGCATGCCTCTAGCTTAGTATTTACTATCCTGTGCAGTATTAGAAAAATCTTTCCTATAATGAAAGCCTTTCTTAAGAAGGAAAATTTCTGTCCTCCTCCATTGCCCTGGATTAATAAAACTCGGCACAGCCTCAAAAGTAGAAAGCTGCTAGAGAATAATACTTAAGGGGAAAACAATATGCATTGACTTAATATTTTCAAACATTAATATTGATTTCATAAATTTCTAAGCATCGATAGTCAATGTCACTGTTGACATGGGGATTCCTATAGAAGGCAGTGTATGGGTCCAAAAATGGGGCCTATGGATAGGAGGTAAGGACATTTCCTGTACAAGACTAGAGATCAGAAGAACATACTGTTAGGGCTTGTTGTGTGGCTTTGAACAAGTTATTAACTCTATCTATATTTCCTTCTTCATAAAATATACTGAAATAAACATTTGCCTGCCTTTTAGGTAGATGATGGAGTTGAGGTAGCATTGTAATATACAAATTTTAAAATATAAGTTTTTAAAATTTACTTTCATGTTTTCTAATAAATAAAAGACCAGTGAAAAATAGTTATTGTTCATTCATTTACATCCTTCAAAACTGTAAAAGGAATGAAGGAAATTTTTGCCTTTATATTCCAGAAATCTTTCTTTCCTCACAACTTACAGTAATTCAAAACCAATAGAGTAAACAGATATGAGTAGTATGAAAGATCTAAATAAAATACTTGCTTATATAACTTTCAACCTGGAAAGGATGCCTCATCATAGGGCCTTTGATAAAATAGGGGCTATTTAGTGATCTGTTAACTCACAGTATCTTCCAGATATGTAAACGCCCTTTCCATGAGTGTGTGTGTATCCATCTGTCTGTCTGTCTATCTATCTAATCAATGATATAGTTGCAAAAATGTTTATAGGAAAACAAAGATATATAACCCTCCAAAGATCTAAAGAAACTTATCTTAGGGAGGCATGGGGCAAGGAAGAGTTGTTTGATGTATGGAAGAAATTTGTAAGAACATATATTATAGAAAATGAATGTTTATTTAAACCATGAGAGGTCATTTTATAGATATGACCTTGGTGCATATCTGTCATTTCTGCCTCCTAAATTCTGTTCACTGTTCTTCTGCTAATAGAACCAAGATTTTTCAACAGAAAATCACTTCTGTATGTTTGCTTGCATGAGTGTGGGTCCTACAAGAATTTGACATTAAGACAAGATAAACAAGAAATTTATTAGGGAGGGGTATATGAGAAGACATGAAGAGCCTTCAGACTGCTGTCAGGTCTGACACCAATGGAAGAAGAGACTGAAAGAAAAGTGAGTGGAGCAGGAAGAGCCTCACACTGCAACACAATTCCAAGAAAGGTTCAACCATGCCTGTGGCGGATGCTTGAGCTGACGTCTCCCACTGCACTGCACTGCACTGCACTATTCCCCACTATGATCAGTAACTGTCTGGGATCTGGGGTCATCACATGTGAAGCATGGCCACTGTACAGATGAGTGGTAGATTCAAGGGGACAGCATCTGGGACTGTAAGCCAGTTACAGTACCTCATCAAGAGTTCTTTGCAACATATTTCCATAGCTGCCACAACTCTGAATCCACCTTCTTTAGTGGAGTTTTTATATAACTTTTGGTCCCTGGGGTGGACCCATGGATCAGGTTTGGCTAATTAGGACATTATATTTCCAGTAGTCACAGCTGTTGGCTCAGGGATGAGCATATGAACTGCTTATAGCCAATGAGAACAATTAAACTGCTCTTAGAACTGTTGGAAGAGGAGCTTATATTCGCTTTTATGACAATCTAAGCCTAGAGCTTCAGAACAGTTCTTCAAGGAATCTGACCATTAAGTCATCAAGCAGAAGTCAGATCTATGGAACATACAAGATAAGCATTGATGACAGTGGATCAAGCTATTCCTGATTTCTTGATTTTTTGTTCTATGAGCCAATGAATCTCTTTTTAATTTATCCAATATTAATTGATACAACCAAGGGTTGTTGAAATGATTCTAGCAACTCAATGAAGACTGAGTCTAGAAAGGCATCATCTGATAGTACTGAAATCTGTGACTTTAGGATTTGCATTATGTGTCCTTTACTGTCAGATCCTAACACTAGCCTGCCACATAATAGATATTAATTATTTAATTAAATTATAAAAATGTTATAAATTAATGAATTAACGATATTTTCAAGGAAAGAATAAAATTTCAAGGAGATAAAGAGGAAACTATGACAAAAACATATTTTCTTGTTTCTTATAAGCCCTCGGAAAATGAAGTTCTTTAGACAGAATATTCTTAAACACAATTCTTCCTTCAAATCCTCAGAAACTCAGAGCACCCAAGGCCATTGTTATTCCTTAATGGTGTGAACAAAACTTACATTATGTCATTGCATTGAATCATTTAATAACAACAAAGGAGTGGGTGGAGGTGGGGATGTGTCTCTTTTCTTTCACTTTACTTGAAACTGCAAGTCCTATAAGTAGGATGTCAAAAGAATGAGTAAGCACATTGTAACTTTCTCAGCTGAAAGTAAAGTATTAGATAGCCAGGTACCTGGCAACACTTTCTTTCATAAAGCATCTTAACAAACTGCCAACCTGCAGCTGCATGGGTGGATCAGGGCTGTGTGTTTTTGAAGGTCAGATGCACCACTGGCCATTGCACACACTGGTGCCTCCAAGGAACAAGAAACCCCAAATGAGGAAGCTATGGTCATTAGCATTAGAACTGACCCACAGTATGTGATATCACTGATCACACTTGGCTTTTATTTTTATTTTTTTCTGTATTACACAGATTGAAAATGGGAAATTTAAAGGGTCAGACCTAAAAATTCCCCAAATATTATGCATCATCTTGAGAAATTTTTGTCATCATGTTCTTTGACGCTACTTTATTTCTTTTCTATACAGTCATGAAAAAAAATTCTAAGAGAATATTCTAAGGTAGAGCTGGTAACAAAGAAGTCAAAAGTTTAGCAAATTCATAAAAAATTAATTAAAAATAAATGATTAGGCAATATTATGTCGACTTGGGGTGATGTACTTCTTTAGCACTAAAGATTTATTTTGAAATCTCGTGTGTACGTTTATGCTTTAGAACCTTGCTATTTTATGTGTGCTCTGTAGTCTAGCAGCATTGGCATCATTATTTATTAATAATGCAGAATTTCAGGCCCCACCACAAATCTACTGAAAAAGAATCAGTCTTTTCACAAAATCCTAGGTAATTTTTAGCTCATCAAAATTTGAGAAGCGCTATTCTAGATCAGGAGAGGTTATTTCATATTATGATTAAAAAACGAGTTGCTTAGGATGTAGGTTTTCTAACCTGTGTTATCACTGAACCTTTTGCAGTCTGATTCTTCTTCTCTTTTTCTTGTTACCCAGCAAGACAGATTTGGCTTATGTATTACATGTTGCTATATAAAATTGGAACAAGAAAAGCACTGTAGGTTGCAATTTGATATGCAGTGACAGACTATGGATCAAGAAGACTACCTTTGACAACTGTTTTATCTACCTGAATTTGCATGCAACAATTTTGCTAATCCCCAAAGTAAATGTTGGTTACCGTTGATTGATAAAAATATGCTGCCTTAGTCAAGGTCAAATTAATTTTTAAGAATTTTCTTTTGCTTACTGAGCAGCTCCTATGAGGAATCCCAGTCTGACAGTATAGCTGTGAATGCATCTTCACACTTAAATGTATAAATCTCTCAACTGCAGTATATCTGATACATTATATGAAGACACTTAAAGCAACTCAAGTCTTTAACTTCCAGCTTATTCAGGTTTGCCTGAATGACCTAAAATAATTTACAATGATAAATGTCCAGAGAGTTCTTTTACGCAAGAATAAAAAACAAAAGTACCTTTTAGAGACTATATTATATGCCTGATTTGAGAATGTTGATGGTCAATGAGTAAAAATATCTGAGAACAAGTTCATTAAAACCAGTTAAAAATAAGGCTTTTTGCCTCAGGAGTAAACTTATTTGTTTATTGTATAAAATTATGTTGGTTTTGCTCTACTCAAGTACACAATTTGGTTCTTAGTTGCTAGAATTAAGAGTGCTCTGTAGAAACATATATTAATATTATTTGATTTAAGGGAAGAAATAAAACAACTTTTGGTCTCTTAGAATATGAAGCTTTCTCATGTTAAGAACAAAAACTGAAAAGGCTTAATTTTGTTGGATTGTTTTGCATTATAAAAAAGCTGCAGTAATATTAGAAAGCTGTTCTCCCCCCTTGGGATTCTAATGAATATGTCCATCCCAGTGAGCCAGTTTTTAAATACATAAAAACATGTTGACATCATTTCTAGTTACAGTTTATAAGGTCTAAAAGTGTGAGCTATTATCAGCATTTTATTTGACACATATGAAAAATAAGACACCGAATCTCAGCAAATAAAGATGGATGAGACTTAACAGTTGATTTAGATATTTAGGAAAGTACAGTATTAATCCTTCAAAGGAGCTCTTGACTATTTAAACAAATCTTTGAAGTAGCATTTTTATTTCCATCTGCAAACTTCCCCTCAAGCATTTCTTCCTGACCCTCTTCCAAGCCTTTCTTACGACCTCTATTTCCTGAAAGTTGGGTGTGAGAGCCAATACCTGCCCTTTATGTAAGAAGACTGAGATAGAATGAAAACTTTTGTTACATATGTAAAGTGGGAAAATGTTTCAAAGAATTCTTCCTTCTTTTTTGGCCTCTTTCCACCACTCTTTCTATCCAAGAAAAAAAAAAATGCCTATAATTCAAGAGTTATTTTAAATGTGACCTCTTTAAGAAAACCATCCCACATTTATGTAGCTGTAAGTGATCCCTCTTCACTCCACATTTATATTCCATTTCTTATCTTTAATATTTTTGAACCCTTATAATTTATTTCCTTATTGCTTTGTTTATATTTGTATACATGGCTGATTTTTCTAACTTGATTGAGACATAGATAACATAATTTATGGATCTTTGTATTCATGTAATTCTAGTACAGTGACCCACACATAGTTGATCTAAATTAATGTGCCAAATGAATGTTTCAATAATTGAATGAATCAAATTGATCAACATAAATCCTATTTATAAAATCCTTGCCTTTGCCTGGGAAATACTGAAAGCTAGCTAGTATGGCAGGGCAGGCAAGCTCAGGAATTCGGCACCCTGTCAATGGGCCTTACTTTGGAATTAATGCTCCCCAGTGTAACAGAGTTAGACTCATTTATGGTTTCCCTACATGTGGCTCTTCTGCCCCTTTTATTTAAAAGTATATTAGCAGTACACTTGTTAAATATATGTCCCAGAGACTTAAACCCTTGGTCTGTTCATATGCCGGTTGAATGCTGAATCTCAGCAGAGTTGCAGCACCTACTCTCCAGTTCATTGGATTCACCCAGGACAACTCTGAAGAAGAAGATGATGAACAACACCCATCCCAAGGAACAGACAGTTTCTGCAACTGCAAGCAAGATAGTTCCATCCATCTGTCCCATGGGATCTAATCCCTATCTCAATTAGAGTGGGCATCACCATCCCAAAATTCTCAAGATTGGGGAATGAACAGTGGATTAAAGTAGACATTATTATTCTGACAACGGAAGAAATTTTATTGTTGATATAAAGGGAGTGGCCACCAGAGGTTCTGAGGGGAGGGAGAGGGAAGAATAGGTGTAATTTGGGGGTGTTTTGGGGACATTGGAATTGTCCTGCATGACATTGCAATGATGAATACAGGCCATTATATATTTTGTCATAACCTATAAAAGTATGCGGGGCAGAGTATAAACTATAATGTAAACTATAGTCCACGGTTAGTAGCAATGCTTCAATATGTGTTTATCAGTTGTAACAAATTTACCACACTAATGAAGGGTGTTGTTAATGTGGGAAAGTGTGGGAGCGGGAGCGAGTGAGACATATGGGGATCCCCTATATTTTTTATGTAACATTTCTGTAATCTAAAGCTTCTTTAAAAATAAAAATAAGTAAAAAGTTAGCTAGTATGTTTTCTCATAACCTGAGTTACCCTGAGGGCAAGAATGCCTCAAATTGATTAAAATGTAAATTTTTAGCAAATTAAGAGGCATGCCACACAGAATAGCACTCTAGACCTTCTGAGTAATCTTCAGACCTCCATGTACTCAAACTTCAGAGAGAAAATTTTTCATCTGTTAATTGCCAGGCACCATGCTAGATGATTTTCATACTTTATCTTCCTTGGTCTTCACAACAAACCCGCTATACAAGTAATGAATTTCCCCATTTTTCCAGAAAGGATATAAATGATCTTGTCTGAGGTCACATAAATAATAATTGGCCAAGCTAGAATTCATGCCTAGTTCTCTCTGATATCTAGTACATGCTCTTTCCAATATACCATTGTACATGGAGATGTGGAATGCATCACTTTCAAAGGGGACAGTTGAAAATCAAAGTCTATGCACGAAAGGGAAAATTTTACGTCTGTAGGCTAGGAAATGATCTAGAGACACACAGTCTCAAAGCTCTTTGTGTGGCTGCCCTATTTAATCAAATCAAATCAAGGCATATTTATTGAATACTTACTATGTCCTTGCCAAGTCACTGCCCAGTGTAGCAGGTAAGGTTTCTGAGGCTCCAGATTTGGCATCTCTTTATAATCTCTACAATTGTCCTTTGTGAAACCACCTTTCTAAATTATAACTTAATAAAAGCTGGCTTTATTGCGCTTTGCCAGATACAAACATTGCCAATTCCTGAAGCCAAACTGCCCAGTATTCAATGTGAACTCTATTTTCCTAAGGCTGTGATGAATGGCAAATGAATAGTGTGTTATGAAGCCATAACACTACAGGGCTTTGCTTTTTTCCACCTAACTGGGGGTGGGGGAAGGGCATATCAAGAAATGGCCAACTTAATGAGAATCAGCATGGAGTTTCTGCTTGCTGAGGATATTTTCCCTTTTACTAGTTGCCCATTTCCTTCTTTTCCTCTATAAATCTCTTCTATGCCCAGAACATCTTTTGAAGTATGTGTGCCACTTTTTCATAGGCTCTGGGAAATTGAAGATATTTTTTACAAGAGGAACAACTAACCAAACATTGCTTCTAAGAGGTAGTTTTCACTACCTCCTTTTTGCCCTTGTCTCTATTTTTTCTAGAAGCTGTGCATTTAAATGTTTTTATTCATACAGTGTTCCTTGAAAGATGCTGCTCTTTTTCAAAATGATATGGAAGTGAAAAGAATATTGAGAAATCTGAGCTGAAAAGTTTATTGCTTTCTTGTTTCAGTCTGACAGAAGACTGCATATAGTGGGAGGAAAAGTTCTTCATGTGTAATAATGCTTTAAATGACAAGACAATCAAGCCCTCAAGCTTCATTTTTCATTTGAAAAGACAAACTTATGACTAGTATTATGGGAGACATGACATCTTTAATCAGAAGAGCTTGACTTTAAAAGGAAAAGAATCTTAGAAGGCTATCCAAGACAGGAGATGTTCTTGTCAAAATCATTAGCTCCCCATTTAGTTAAAATAGAATAAAACCTTTGCCAGATTACTGGGAGATGATTCTCCTGTCATGAATCTGATCTTTTGTCCAAATTCCCTTGAACAACAGTGATACAATGAAGTTGAGACTGTATTACATTGAACTCTAGGTAGAAAGTTATATATATATATATATATCTTGGTCACAAATAATAAAATATACAATAGTCAGAAACTATTTTAGTATCCACTTTTAGTGGATACTAAAAATGTGAAAGGAAGGCAGAGACAGCAGTGGAGGTTTTTCTGCATTTTATAGTGGTATTTTCTCAGTTTTGCAACTAGGTAATCCTAGGAGCAATTAAAATGAAATATTCAGAAAGGCCCTCTGGCAGGATAAGTATTCGGCCAGTGAACATAATCTCTTTGATCAAATGTGAAAGATCATCAAGGTCATAGAATTCTTTCAGTTCATCAGACAATGTTCTTTTGGATGAAGTCATTAGAAAAAGGGTCTAGGGATTAGACATCCAGGGAATTGTGTGTAATAATAACAATTTTATATATAATGCATTTATTATGTACAATAGACAATAGCTTCTTAACTTCCCAACAGTTCTTAGTAATAGGTTCTATTATGTTCCTTTTGCATATTTGTGTAATTCAAAGCTCAAAAAGATAATATGCCTCATCATATAAATGTCAGAGTTAAGACAAAATCTGTATAACTTTGATTCTAAGTCTGAAGCTCTTTTTTAAAACCATGATGGTCTCTACATGTTTGTTTGGATATTAGAAGAAGATAACTAACAACTGTTTTTCACTCCTTCCTTTTTATTCAGGAATAAGAATATGGAATCTTTAAGTTTTAGGCTATTGGAGAGAGTTCCAAATTTCCTGAAGATTTCTTATAAAAATCACAATTTAGTGCTTGGCAAGAAAAAATGTCTCCTGATTTTCTTTAAAATATACATCTTTTAAGGGTCTCAGAAATATGTTTAATTGCATATCATAAGAAAAATGTTAATTTACAATCATGTGAGAGAATTGTTGGGTATGATATTGTATGATTACATGTTTGTGTGAATGATAATTTACCCCTCTATAAACCTTTACAAATAATATTTTTTTCGTATTGAAAGGCAGCTGTCTTAGAAAAATCTCACTTGAATATAGAGATATACCTGGTAGCCTCTGAAAGATCTTTAAAATTCCATGTGCTTAATAATATTAATTCAGAAACTGTGAAAAAGAATATGTAAATAGTTTTAGTCACTGTTCAGTGGCTTTTGTTTTCAACTAAAGGAAAGTTGAAAACATAAAAATATTGAGAAAAGGTGTCAGTTGTTTTCACATAGTTAATCCAATAGGCAACAAGTAAAAATACAATGAGGAATTTAATGAATAGGAAAGTGACCTGATAGTTAAAATTAGAAGCAATTTGGAGCTATGCATGGGGACTTGGAGAGAGAATGAGAAAACGTGGTGAGAAAAGAATACAGAAGATGAAGGAAAACAAGAGTGAAACCTGGAGAATAAAAAAGACATTAAGGATACTAAGTCAGTGATAGAGATTAAGGTAAAATGAACACAGAAGAAATTGCACAACTATTGTCACCAAGATTGGTTCTCAGAGCTATTTCTATACATGATTAAAATATACAATAGTCAGAAACCTGACTATTGGTGACTTCACCACCAGTCACTTCCAGTGACCACTAAAGGTTCTTACTGAGAGTGATTTTTTTCTTTGAAATACCACCTTTGGAAACTTATACTACTTGTTAATTGACTTCTGAAGTTTCCTCATTCCAAAAATATTCAGAATATAGGAAAAGATAGAAGAATGGAGGAGAAAAGAGTGGTTCTTGGCTCCTGGGTTTTGACCAAAATTCCCTCAATGGCTTATATACATATACTGCTTAATTAAAAAAAAACAACATTTATTTTATTTACTTCTCCACTCCCCTCATTGTTTGTGCTCTTTGTGTCTGTTTGTTGTGTGCTCTCGGTGCCTGTTCATCTTCATTTTTAGGAGGTACTGGGAACCAAACCCAGGATCTCCCATGTGGGAGGGAGGCGCCCAATTGCTTGAGCCACCTCTGTTCCCTACTTGTTGTGTCTCTCATTGTGTTTCCTTGTTGTGTCTCCTTGTTATGTCATCTTGTTGCATCAGCTCGTTGTGTCAGCTTGCCGCACCAGCCTGTCGCGTCAGCTCTCTGTCTTGCTCATCTTCTTTAGGAGTCACCGGGAACTGAACCTGGGATCTCCCATGTGATAGGCAGGCGCTCAATTGCTTGAACCACATTCATTTCCCTACACTGCCTATTTTTAAAGAAACAAAGCAATCTGTTCTTTGTTGATTGGAAAGTATGTCCATTTTATCTTATTCTTGATATATTTTAAATTACTTTTATTTCAAGTGCCTAATCTTTTTACCAAATAGGAAATAAAATTTTCTAGATTGCATTCCTGTGGCAAAATTCTAGCATTTAAGGTATTTTACATTCAAAGAAATTACCTAGTCAAAGTGGGGAAAAAGAGTAGCCCAGTGAAAGATTAATCTAGTATTAGTACAATGAGAAAAGGAAATCCTTCTGTCTTGGTTAATTATAAAGGACCAGGTAAGCAAAGTCTCTGCTTTTTTTTTTTTTACAAAATAGTATAATCTTCTATTTTAATCTATTTTAAGCATTAAATAAAGCATGTGTGTCTTGGTGCTCATGTGTGTAATGTGTGTGTGTTCACATAAGAACAGATTTATCTACATATCTTCCATCTATAGCAGAATTTTGTACTATAGTATAGTAGTAATTTGTATGTAAAGCTATTTTATTGTAACCTAAGTAGGTTTTATTTTACAAATGAATAGTTAATAATTTTCACAGCCCTGAAAAATAATAGACCACATCTCAGAAAAGAAAAATTCACCAATACAACTATTCACCCTTTACCTCAACTTTGAAAATAATTAACTCACTTTTTTTTTTTTAATTTTGGGAAAACCACCAAGGAGCCTAATCCATCCATCCTCATATAGGATCGTAAAGAATTGTGAGATGATGGAGATGAAGGATAGTGATCCTCTATAGTATTGTTTGAAGGTCTAGAATTTAGATTGGCATTATTCAAGGTCAAATTAGATTACAGAAAAGAGATGATAGAAGGGGGAAAGGAGGGTACATCTGCCTTTCAGAGGTACCAGAAATTAAAATAGATACAAATTAATCAAGAATTTTTCTTTTGTATATAGAATCACACAAAACCACTTACCAAGATAGATAAAGAGTAGAACATGTCCAGAATTCCTATATGCAGTCAAACATTTCTTTGAATAGATGAGTTGGTAAGATGGAGGTGGAAAAACCTGGAAGAACTTCAAAAAAGACAACCATGAATCAGAAGAGGATGAGGAGGTCTCATTCATGCTGCTTAATGGATCTCATGTTTTCTGTTAAGTGACAAAATGGAGAATTTAATTTTTATCCCAAAAGAGGTGAAAAGGAAAGGATTAGATAGAGAAAGGCAATAAGATAATAAATTTTACTCCAATACTCTCTCTCCTCTCCTTTACTTCCAAATTTTTCAATGTATTTCAAACAATCTCAGGCATCAATATATTTCATAAATTTATTTATTTTTGTTTTTTTCATAATTTTTTTACTTTCTAGTTTATTTAAGCCATGCTAAAAAAGTGTGCCTACTACCTCTTGTCATGAAGTTTAAAAGCCTGTCCTTTATTCCTCTTTCAATCTCGTGCATGTGTGTGTATGAGAGAGAGAGAGAGAGAGAGAGAGTGTCTTCCCGCATTCGCTTTTACTTATTTATGTTATGATCTCCAAGTGTCACTTGCCAGAACTTGACCTTAACAACCATTATATAAAAGAGTTAGTGCATTAAAGGGATAGCTCAATGTGTGCCAGGCACTTTGTAAAATGCTTTAAACAAGTAGTGCAACTCATCCTTCCAATAAGCCTATGAAGTGTATACATAATATTGTCTTTATTTTACGAGTGAGAAAATGCATCTTAGAGAAGTTAAGTACTTTGTGTATGAACACACAGTTTAATAAACTGTTTTTAAACCAGTATTCAAACCAAGTATTGTCTTAATGACAAAACTCAATTTCTTAACTAATAAAATTACCAAAATAAGATAAGAAGTTAGAATGTAGTCAAATGCTTAAACTTCATTTCCTGAGTCTCACTGCTTCTTCACAATCTCTTATGTTGTAGTAAATGGAAATTATAGTGGCTGTCTTGTTTGTCTGCCTAGTACACTTAATATTCTTTACAAAGTTTCTATTTGGAGAAGTGCTCCCTCTACCAGTCGTATTTATCTCTACCCCTTCTCTATTCCTGGTAAGAGAAAATAGTAAATGATAAGCCTGGTCAAACGGAATCCTTTCTTGGAATTAAAAAAAATAGGACAAAGAGAATTTACTGATGTCGGCATTTCCTGTGGTTTGGAAGACGCTGATCTATGGTTGATAATAAATGAGTGCTCCCTTTGGCAGCACATATACTAATATTGGAATGATACAGAGAAGATTAGCATGGCCCCTGTGCAAAGATAATAAATGAATAAATAGATGCAGCAAGCCATAAGGCAATAAAAATGGGAAAAGAATCCTGACAGTGTCTCACTTGTGATTACAATCAAGATTCCAAGGTTTGGCATAAATTACACTACCTTCTTGAAAAAAAATTTCAGGTCAGACTTTGATTACCAGTATTTGAGTCCCAGGTTTTTAAAAATTTATTAGAGAAGTTGTGAGTTTATAAAACAATCATGAATACATACAGGATTCCCATACCTCATCCCACAACCAACACCTTGTGTTGTTGTGGAACATTTTTTACAAATGATGAAAGACAATCTTCCAAATATTATGCTTATGCCTGTTCCAAGAGGAGCTCACAGACTGCCACAGTGGACAGTGCCTCAAGCAGGGGTGCTACTCAGGGATATAGAGATGTCTACACACTATAGGCAGGCAGACAACTTGAGGACATCTCTATCCCGTCGATGGGCCTTACCTTGTAATATATGATAACTTATCTCCCCAATGTATCAGAGTCAGACTTATTTATAATTTTCCAACACATGGTTCTTCTGCCTCTTTTATTTGAACCTATAATTAGCACTATACCCATTAAATATATGTCCCAGAGGCTTATATCTTCCAGCTTTTCATATGCTAGTTGAACCCTGAATCTCAGCAGAGTTGTAGACAACACCTACTCTCCAGTTCATCAGACTCATCCTGGACAACTAACAAAAGGATGATGATGGACAATGCCCACCCCAAAAAACAGTATCTACAACCGCAACAAGACAGTTCAACCCATCTGCCCCATGTGGTCTAAACCCCCTCTCAATTTTCCAATTGAGCGGGCATCACTGACCCCAAATCTTCAAGGTTCAGGAACAAACATAAAGGGGATTGAAATCTTGGACCGAAGTAGACTTATTATTCTAGCAATGGAAGAACTTGTAACACTGATATAAAGGCAGTGGTCACCAGAGGTTCTGAGAGGAGAAGAGGGAAGAATAGGTGCAACATGGGGCATTTTGGGGACATTGGAATTGTTCTGCATGATATTGCAATGATGGATACAAGCTGTTATACATTTTGTCAAAACCTATAAAATTGTACAGTGCAAAGTGTAAACCATAATGTAAACTATAGACTATGCTTAGTAGCAATGCTTCAATAGGTACCACACTAATGAAGATGTTGTTAATGGGGAAAAGTGTGGCAGAGAGAGGGTTATATGGGATGCCACCATATTTTCAGTGTCACATTTATGTAAGCTAAAGCTTCTTTAAAAATAAAGAAAAGAAAAATATCCTATCATTGTATTTCTTATTATTTAGTACTGAGATATTCTACAATTAAGACAATCACTCATTCCTCAACCTGTATTCTTCAAAATAACCATATGCGGTACTACAGTATTGTTCTAAAAGATAGTGAAATTGAAACATGAGAGGTTAAATAACTTTCCAAAAGTTAACATACACATTTGTCAGAAGGCCATGTCACTCCATAAGCATGTGATGCTATATTTATTGCTAACCACTGCACTGAAAGAATCATTTAGGTCTCCACATGATGCCTCCATTCATTTACTAGTGGTCATCCATTTATTCAAGAGCAATACATTTAGTTTACTCTGAGACAAACACTTTGCTAGGTGCTGAAAATAGATTAGTGGACAAAAGAGACATGATCTCTGTCCTTAAGACATGTGTAAGGATGTAAACATTAAAATGGATATCACATAAATCACAATTAAAATCATTAATAAAATAGATGGAGGAAATTATAGGATTTCATGACTGAAAAGGGTCAGTACCTAATATAGACTCAAGGAAGGCCTTGCTGAGTAAAGGACATGCCAGTTGACATAGAATAGCCTGCAGTTGGCTAAATCAAACTCAGATTCAGCATTGTTGACCGTCGGCTATATTCAGGTTCTGATTATTAGAAATTTGACCTTTAAGATTTTACTTCAAAAATGATTATTCCCAGTATGCCTCTGAAACAAAGAATTATAAAGTCCTTCAATAGCATATGTTAAATACGACTTTTATCTGTAGTCATGTCAATTTAATAAGCAATCATTCATTGAGCACCTATTGTAAACACTATACGACTCATTTGGCAGAAAATCAAGAATGAACAAAATAGAAAAAGACTTCTGTCCTCATGTAGCTAACATTTTAGTAATTTTAAATAACTGTATTTAAACCCTGCAGGTAATTTTAGAATTGTGGCTTAGAATACATTTCTGGAATTCATTGTCTTTTCAATCCTGCTTTACCAAAGAGTAACCTTGTGACTTAGGTAAGTCACTTAGCCTCCATGTGCCTAAATTTTTCAATGTAAAAATTGTAGATAATGAAATTACTAACCTCTTAGATTTGATAGGAAGGCTAGAAAATGCAATGCTTAAAAAACCATTTGACTAGAGCATTGTACTTGAAAAGTATGGAATATATGTTAGATATTATAAATTTTACCTGTATAATTTTAAGGTGCTATTAGAAGGCCATATTTTGAAAGATGTCTTCTGAAGGCAGCAATAGAAAATTAAGCCTGGCAGGAATTAGAGGTCAGATGCCCCACTGTTTTTTTCCCCCCTCTCATAGTAAAGTTGGGGATAGGTGTTTGGCAGTTCTCAGTTAATAGGAGATGGCTCAGGAAAAAAACATCTAGAAATTGCTTTCATACCAAGATAAAGTAAAAGCTAATTTACCACTGTCCTATTGAATCTCTTGCCTCACTTCACCAGATCAAGGTAGAGTTAGTGATCAGAGGAATCAAATAGTAAAGAGTTGTCAAGGTGATAGTAAACAATTACCCTATTGACTGCTATTGATTCCAATAAAATTAGTTCAGACCATTGACAGTTTTAGTATTTTTTTTTTTCCTTTCCTGAACTGTGAGATGAATTAAAACCCAGCTATTGGGTGTAATCTAAAGAAGACATGTTTAAAAGAAAACTGATGATATTGTATATAAACAAAAACGGTAAACCAATCAAAACAAAAGCATCTCTTCTGGAAATTAAAAAAAAATGAACATTTTAAAAATTGCTCAGAATCTTATATAGAGACTTACCAGTTTGAAATGAGAATGAATGGAATATAAATTCATGATAATAAGGGAACATCATGAAAAGCAAGATGCTAGGTAAAATGCATCAGTAGAAATATATAATGGATATTTGGTATGAAACTGGAAGATTTTAGAACTCTGTCGAAGAAATATCATTTAAAACCAGTACAGTACCATAATATAGAAATACCATGCAAATATCCATTAAGGGTGATATCAGTACTAAAAAAATATATTAGCTCCCTTGAAAAATATATTTTAAAAATTATAAAGGCATTAGAAACTTGTTGAAACTACTTAAATGCAATTTAGTAAAATTTTATTTACACAAATAACAAATTATAAAACTTATTCACAAAATTTATCAAAATTCAGCTTAATTAGGACCATATAAATTTTCTCACCCAGCACAAAGAAAAAAAGATAAAAAGTAGAGATGAATCTTATTCAAATATAAATTGCATTTCTGAAAAAATATTGTAACATTTTGGAAAGTTTGGAAAGTTAATTTTATTTTAGATTTCCAGGAAAGCTTGGTTATTTAAATAAGTTATTGTAAACTCTCTTATAAAATTAAAATATTTCAATGTTTGTTTTCAGGTTTTGTTTTGATTTTTCTTAAGGCAGAGTATGTCTATATTAAGACTAATAATAAATTTTTCCCAACTCTTAAATGACAGACTCAGAATGCTGTGATCCTCTAACATATATTCTGTTTTTTAAGAACTTTTTAAGTCCTAAAAAAAATATTGGAAAATAGAAACATGATTTAGTCACCTCTGATCCCATAATTTCTAATATCTCCTTTGGTCTTTCCTATTTTGTCTCTTTTTTCCTATGCATTTTGAAATAGAACTAACTTTAGAAAACTACAAATTGGTGTCATACTTTAAAATTTAACTCAAAGATACTCTTCAAATTGCTACATATTTTTAAAATTAGCACTCTAATATTTTCATAATACATAAATTTATGTATGTGTGTGTGTATATATATGTATATATATATATATATACACATTTGCTTAACTATTTCTCTGTTACTGAACATTAATGCTAATTTTTAAAAATTTTGCTCTCATAAATAATATGAACACACCTAACAGTAAAAAAAAAATGTTTCCATTTTGAATTTTTTTCCCATAAATAAATTTAAGTGCAATGTTATTTGGTCATAAGTAAGTAACTCGTATTCTAAAAAAAACATTTTATGCCTTTCACCTGAAACATATTCTGGGGTTTGAGTATTTGAGTATATTTAAGAACAGGAAAAATAAAAGTACATGTTAGAAAAAATCATGTATGATTGTTGGTATCAGTGATTTAAACTCATAAAAGTAATTGACAAGATACATTTTTATAACTTTGAGCAGCAAAATTTCATTGCATGCATGGTGACTATTCTCTGCACTCCATCTAATATCTAAATGCTATACTGTATTCTATAGAAAATACCTAATCTTGTAACAGCCCTTCAAGATAGGCATTCGTACCCCTGTTTTGCAGATGATCTATGATCTGTCATCACAAACTATCACAGAGGTCGGAAGCTCAGAGAAGACAAGTGACTTTTCTCAAACTACAAAAGTATTGAGCAATAGTCAAGAAAATAGCAAATTTCTGACTCCAAAGTAAGCAAACTAATAAATAATATAGAGGTATATTGCTATTTATGAAACTTGAGTCACATCCACTTGTTATCTCCCTGAAAGAGTCATTCTTCCTCTCACTTGTGAATTTACACATGCTGCTTCTTTCTGGATCTGTTTCTCCAACCAAAAAAGCCTCCTTTCTTCATCTGACATATTCTCACCCTGTAAAACTCTGCTTTGGAGACATCTCTCTCCCTCTCTCTCTCTCTCTCTCTCTCTCCCCCCCCACCCCCATACACATATACACACTTTATTTTTTAGAATAATTTTAGTTTTTTTAGAACAATTTAGAACAGAATAATTGAGAATATAGTATGGGCAGTTCCTATATACCCCGTACCCCACTTCCACTATTATTAACATCTTACATTAATATGATACCTTTATTACAACTAATTAACCACTACTGACACATTTTTATTAACTAAAGTCCATAGTTTATTCAGATTTCCTTAGTTCTTTCCTACTGTCCTTTTTTTCTGTTGCAGGATCCCATCTAGGCCACCACACTATATTTAGTTGTAATGTCTCCTTAGGCTTCTCTTGGTTGTGGTAGTTTCATAAACTTTTTTTTTTATTACTTTGACAGCTTTATGGAGTACTGGTCAGATAATTTGTAGGATGTTCCACTATTGTAATTCGTTTGATTTTCTCAAGGCTGGGGTTATGGCGTATTTGGAGGAAGACCACGGAAGTGTAGTGCCATTTTCACAACTCACACTTAAGGAGTGGGGAATTATGCTTCTGCTGTTTGAGGGTGGAGTATTTACATAAACTATTTAGAATTCTTCTGTTTGGGGGATTCATTGTTTCTCCCCATTTTAAAATTTACTCAGTCATATATTTGCATCAGTATAGATTCACGGATATTTATTTTATACTTTAGGTAATAACCTGATATTTATTTATTTCGCAAATTGTTGCAGCTTTGGCCATTGGGAGCTCTCTCACTTAACTTCTGTGCTCTTTTGTCATACCATCATCACTGTGGTTTGTGTGTGTGTGTGTGTGCATTTCCTTTTTTTCTGGCACTACAAGATTCTCCAAACTCGTCTTATGTATTTCCTGGCCCAGTCCCAGAATTAGCCATTTTTCCATTTCTCCTGTTATTGGAGCAGAGTATTAGAAACCCAGATATGGGTGCTAGGTGAGTTCAATATAAAGCTTTTCTTGCTCTCTCTGGTAGGGTTGGATAGCTCTTTCTTTATCCCCCCAAGTACCTTTATAGTTGTTTGTTTTCAAAATGGGATAAATCTTTTCTTTTCTCATTAGGTTGAGCTACTAGTGGGCTGTGGGAGAGCTTTGGTTATCTCTATCTATTAGGTACCTATCACAGACCCTGTTGTATAAAAGATAATCAATTAAATATTTGTTGAATAAGGGAAATGTTTGTATAATAAATTAAAATTCTGTACCTCAAAACAAGTTTTAATGAGCCAATATGGCACAATGGACTGTAGCTTGAAATAAGTTTTGTTCTAAAATTGAGTTATAGCTTTAAAAATGTGTGACTTTAGGTTTTCACATCTATTCATTAGTTAAGGGACATTGATATAAATAAAGATTTCCAACTTTTTAAAGCAATGGAATAATTTCTTTAAAAAAATCTTAACTCAAACATATATAAAACCGCAAAAAAATTGACCTGTTCTTAAAAAAAGTGGGAATAAAGGAATATAATAAAGATAAAAAGTGCTAGTTAAACCCTATTGCAAAATTTTGATTAAAAAAACCTTAATATTGATACTTTTCAACACAATTTCTTCTTAAAAAGTAAAGAATTTTAATTACATTAATAAAAAATCTGAAATATGTGTTTCACTGATAAAATGAAAACTTTATTATTAGTATCTGAAGCAAAGAACATCTCATCTAAATTGTGTGTAAGTCTATCAGGAGTATTTTTACTCACTGCATTTCTATTTTTGATTACAAAATTGGACCGCATACCCTCCAGAAAAGAGAGTAGTAACATAGTCTTTGTGATAAGTGCTCTTCAAGAGAGAAAGTATATATCTTTTACTCATGAATGGAGACAAATTTCCTCAAACATTCTTTTCGTTTCACTAGGCTTGAAATACTGCATTTTGCATTTGTTAGAAGGCAGGCTCATCCTGAAGATGATATTTGGGCTTTTTCTCCTGTGAATTTAGAAATTAATCATCTGGTAACATAGTAAAAATCTTATTTTAATGTGAAGTCCTTATTCGTTCCCAAAATGAAAAGCAGAAATCCCCATATCTTATAAATCTGAGGAAACTAGCTCAAATTTTTTTTTCTACTGATGATTAATACCTGTTTAATATTTTCACATCCAATGTATTTCAAATTAAGGCAGGGATTAGGTAATCTACCCTATCCCACATTAAATGAATTAGGATAGCTAGCAATATAACATTGGTTCTCAGAATTGTACTAAACTTTACATACTGCTCATCAAGGCTATGGAATTTATTGTTATTCAATAGCCTCATACTCTAATAAGTACAGCCCTAACAAAGGCAAGTAACCATGGCCATTATTTATTAGCAAGTTATGCATCATACAAACAGCCCATTATTTATTTGAACATTTGTTTCCTGTCCAATATATACAGGGAGAGACAGGGTATCTGGAAGTGTAATATATTTTTATTAAAATATAAACACTAGTATTTTCTGGAATTATTTAAAAACGCTTGGGTTTTTAAGTCAGCGATGTATACATTTTAAATTTCTTTCTATCATAATCATCTAATATGTTAAATATATCTGTTAATATTTCCCTCATAAAAGAGAGTCAGTAATTTCTAAATGCAAAGGATAGTCTCCTTCCAAGGTTATCAGTTCTTTAGAAACCTGGTCTTTGATGTCTTCCTCTCACGAAGCAGGAGGAAGAAGTATATTGAACATTCATGAACAAAAACTGAAATCTTATAGACCTTGATCTGAGTTTTAATTCCTTCACATATGAGCTTTGAGAACAAGTACAAATTATTTAAACTCACTGAGCCTCTGTTTCTTCATCTGTAAAATGAGAAAAATAATGACAGCTCCCTTCTAGATTTGCGATGAAGATTAAATGCAAATATGCATGGGAAGAGTAGTATGTGGTACATTTTAAGGACTAGTAAGAAAAAATACACAAGCACTTATATATTCAGATTTTCTACAGGCTCCACAGAGGATCTTAGATCCTTCTATGTCCCCATTACCATAAACACATAGTGCCTAGTGCTTTACTATCCCATCTTTGCCCAATTTAACCCTTTTACTTTTAGTCTTTACAGCATAAATAAAAAGTCATATGCATTAGAAAGGGAGTATTCTATGGTTGTATATAATTTTAAAGTGGATCCCTTTCCTTTTGTTAGTTTATGCATATAACTAATATATGATTATGAATATGTGCCTCAATATTAAAAATGAAATTCGAGTAAATTCAATGAAAAAAAGGTTGTGATAAATGTAAATAATAGCATAAATAATATTATTTATTCTAGTACTATTTTGTAATTAATGTGAGATTTTTATTATTATACATTCAAATACCTTTTTTTTTTCCTTCTACTAAGCCTATTACTCTGCCTCAGCATGAGCTGTACCGACCTTACCCCCATTCTCCCATTGCAATAATACAGACTAGGCTGAAACTAAAGACTCAGAGAAAAGGGAAGAGAATTAGGACAGAGAGAAACTTAAAACCTAATGCTTTTGTTCAGCTACCCCACATCCTGGACATCTATTTTTTCCTTTTTTTTTTACTAGAGAAGTTGTGGGTTTATAGAACAACTTGCATTGGTGTGGTACATTTGTTGCTGTCATAATTGAAGAAAGCACATTCTTATAATTGCTCTATTAACTATAATCCCTGGTTTAATTTAATTTAATTTAGAGTTCACTGTTGGTGTTCTGCAGTTCCATGGATTTAAAAAAAATTTTTATTCTCGTAACATATATATAACCTAATATATTCCATTTGAGCCACTTTCGAATATTCAAGTGCTGTTAATTACATTCACAATGTTGTACTACCAACACCACCATCCATTTCCAAAACTTGTCCATTGTCCCAAATAGAAACTCTGAACATTTTAAGCCGTAAGTAAATAAGGCTTATAAATAAGCCTATATAGCTTTTGAAAGGCCTTTCAAGGAGTAGAAAAGCATTTTGCTCTTAGAAATTTCACCATAATTGATTTAATTATGAACTATGCAATTAATCCTGCTTGTTTCCATCCTGCTAAATCTTTTGAATTCATTATATCTCCAGATATGCTTTGCAAAATATAGATCCCATTTGTCCAGAACAGTTGAAGACAAGTGTGCTATTTATATTATTGACTAGCTTTTGCATATGACAGAATTGCTCCAAGTGTTTTATACACATGCTGCAAGTTAATCATTCCATTAATCCCACAGGGTAGGTACAATGGGTAACTCCACTTTACACTTTAATAAAAGGATGTGGTCCCAGATAGGTTAAGTTACTTTTTCAAGGTCATCCAGCTAATAAGTATAAGTCATAGGAACAGATTAAACTCTATTTGACTTAAAACCTTAACCGCCATATTCTAGTCATGGGCAATGCATAATAGATGCTTGTACAGCATCATGAACAGTTATTAGATGACTCCATAGACTCAAAAAATTGGTACAGGTCCAATATTACACCTTTTTAAAAATATGAATCCTACAAATATAGCACAGTTTATATGTCAGAAAATTAATTCCTTTTTACTGATGATGAGAATGTGCTTGTCACTTTGTCAACATTATCTTATATATTTTTGCCCTAAAAGCTTTATAAGGTTAATGTTCTTAGGATTGCCATACAGAAGCAAAATCTGAGGCTTAGAGAGGTCAAGTGATCTTTCAGAGGAGCACACATAGGTAGGCAGTAGAAGCCTGTGATTGTGCTAAGCTTTTAACTACAACACTGCCATATTAACCACTGGTAACAGTTTTGTGCCTCTCAGTTTGTTTAATACCTCTTTTTCATTGTGTTAGATTACAGAGCATGAATGTGCTCCGAGTATTGCTATATAAATTTACTGATTGAGTTCTAAATAAAGTGTTAAAGAGTGTACCATCTTACTTTTCTACTCTTTGTAAAACTTTCCTGAGACATGATTTCATAACATTTTAACACATAAGTAAAAATATTATAGCATCTTTTAATTCTTCATTAAGCATATATGTTAAAATTACTTACTTTTCTCACACATTTATCTTGTTTAGAATTAGCACCATATTTACATTGGATTCGTTTTTTACTTTTACCAATGTTTCCACCATAACTCTCAGAATTTTCAGGTTTTTTCTGCAGTCTGTCTTCTATAATCTAGATAGAATTATGTGCCCAAGTGGGATACCCAAGACCATTACATTTTTGTCAGAGTCTTTTCATATATTAGGTAAGGCCAATAAATTGATATACTAATGTAAGATAAAAGCCAGCTGCATTATTTCAACCTAGTGATTGAATTCTATCAATCACGGTACACTTTGCTGTCAAAAAAGAAAACTAAATGGTTCTGTAAGGATGAAAAAAAGGCTTGGGGTAAATTTAAGTAAAAAGCTTAATCTATAAAAGAAATATACTTCTAAAATTGGGGAATATGAACTGGGAAAAGTAAACAATATTTGATAAGGCTTGTCTAGACATTGGTATCTTGTGCATGAATATTGAATAATAAAATTGAAATGAATAACATTATGATAAGATCAGGTAAATTTATGAAAATATTAAACAGCAAGAGAGAACAAAAATGCTGTGGCACTCTCATTTTAAGGACTGAATACAAATATGAGCCAGGCTTTTATTTAGCAAACTTTCTGATCAGCTAACCACTATATAATGCCAACAATGGAAATCACATTATTTTTTCAATCCAGCTTCATTGTAGATTTTAGAAACTACACTTCTCACATAATTTTTGTTTTTTTTTAAATAACTTTTTAATTGTTACAAAATACAAAATGTTCATTATCAAAATTTATAAAATTTATGAATGTACAAAAAGACAATAAAATTCATCATGTAGCAGTCATTCTCAGAGTATATCAGTGTTAACATTTTTATTCCTGGTATCTTAAACGCCAATATTAAGTATTCTCCATTCTAAATAAAACTATCATGAAAGTTATTTCTTTATATTATATGCTGATTGTTTCTGATAAGCTTGTTTATTGTTTAACATATTCTATTGATACATGTGTTAGATCATGGTTTAGAGATATGGAAAGTAATATTTAAAGCTACAAAGTATGAGAAAATGCTAATTTTCATTCCAGATAACATGTGTCTTATGTATTTAAATGAAACCAAATAACTAACCATATGGAAGATGGAAGACTTACATTCATTTCATCACAGCCCTGCCTCATGGTTCTATGTGGTCATTTTGGGAAGTGGCCATGTAGTTCAGGGCCTATGCATGTATCTCTCTTGGAACCCATTCACAATTTAGAAAAGTGACATAAGGAATTAAATGGTGGCCCAGATTCCCAAGGTCTTTTTTAAACTTCTAAACTTGAACAATGTCATGGTTTTCTTTCATTTAAAAGGAACATAATTGCTTACATGGGTTTTTGATGCTGAATTCTATAAAATCACTCATCTGCTAGTCATAGACTCAAGGTCTATATATAAGCTTATATCCAGAGTAGGCAGCACAATAGAACGATCTCTGGTCCTACAGAGGAAAATTGAACTGATGATGGGAACTATAGTTTTCAATTAGTTTAGTGTCTAGTTTGCCTGATGACATGGACTTTATCTTCACCAAAATTTTCAAAAACAATCTATTATCCTTACCCTCCAAAAATCAGTGCTACCCAATGTGTGGTATTTGAAACATCAGCATGGCCTTCATCTGGAGGCTTAGAAATATAGACTCTCAGATACTACCCTATACATTCTGAATCAGAACCTGAATTTTCAGCAAGCTCCCTGGGTTATTTCTTCTGTACCATGTTAACCCCTAACTAATCCTCAACCTCTAATGTTACTTCCTAGAGGAAACTTCTTTCAGTGATATCCCCAAAAGGTCCAATGCCCTTATTAATCCTCTTATAGCATTAAGTTTCTCTTCTTCATGGCCCTTTAAATTGTATTTTTATATCATTTGATTACATGTCATTTGATTGTCTCCCATAGACTATGAGCAGCAGAATGAATTCAGGTCTGTTTTTGCTCACTGTGTTATCTCTAGCACAGTGTATTACATGCAGTAAGTTTTGAATTAATTTACTGTTTGACAGTTAAAACTATTTGTATTATTACCATGTGTGGTTGGTTCCAACCTTTTTAAAAAAAATAGATTTTAGTTTAATTGTTAGTATTATTATTATTATTATCATAAATACCAACCATTTACTGAGTTTCTACTGAAAGAAACATTGTGTTGGAAGTTGAAGATACATGAAAATATAATCAAACAATATGGTCTTTATTATTCAAGGGCTTACTATCTGATAGAGATGTCAAAATTTTCACATGAAAAAACAAATGATAACTCAGACCTTGCATATATTAAAGGGCAAATAAGTGAATTACATCCTTACTGACAGGATTGCTTTTTCCAGGTAAATGTACTTTTCATCCAACAAAAATTTACTGAGATCATCCTTGTATTGGACATTCTACTAGACACTGGGGGTATAAGATATATCTAATACCTGCCCTTGCAGTGCTTTTATTCATTTTTTTCTAATTTGTTACATGCCAAGCAAATCACTTTTTTTTTTTGCTTATCTTCTCATTTTTTTTTTCTTGATGTCTGCTCATTTGTTTGTCTTCTTTAGGAGGCACTGGGAACCGAACCCAGGACCTTCCTTGTGGGAGGTGGGTGCTCAACTGCTTGTGCCACATCTGTTCCCCTTCTGTTTCTTTCTTTTTTTTAAAGATTCATTTTATTTACTTATTCTACTCTCCTCTTGTTTTTGCGCTCACTGTCTGCTCAGTGTGTACATTCGCTATGTGCTCTCTGTGTCTGCTTGTCTTCTCTTTAGGAGGCACCGGGAACTGAACCTGGGACCTCCTGTATGGGAGAGAGGGACTCAATCACTTGAGCCACCTCTGCTCCCTGCTTTGTTGTCTCTCTTATCGTGTTTCCTCTTTGTGTCTCCTTGTTGTGTCATCTTGTTTTGTCAGCTCGCCATACCAGCCTGTGGCACCAGCTTTCTGTCTTGATTGTCTTCTCTAGGAGGCATTGGAAACTGAACCTGGGACCTCCTATGTGGTAGGCGGGAGCACAATCTGCCATACATAACTGCTATTCTTTGTCCTTCTTTCTAGTATATTTGTATTTATATTTTGTAAAAATGGTCTTATATATGCAATATCACCCATATTCGTGTTATACATGAAGTTTTACTATCTTATACAGTCCCATGTTACAGGTTTTACCTTTCCTTCGAGTAATATACATGACCTCAGACTTTTCCTTTCAACCACTGTCATACCCATATAATAGCTCTTCTAGTCACAAACACCATTACATGCTTTCACCATTTCTATTCATTTCCAAATATTTACAAACAATCTTTTTACTCATTCTGCACAGATTAACTCTCAGCTTTCCATTCTCTACCCTCCTTCTATTTTCTGGTGACCTATATTCTAATTATTAACTCCATGAGTTTACACAATATATTTAGTTCATAATAGCACAATCATACAATATTTGTCCTTTTATGTCTGGCTTGCTTCATTCAACATAATGTCCTCCAGGTTTATCCATCTTTTCATATGCTTCACGACTTCATTTCTTCTTAGTGCTGCATAATATTCCATTGTGTGTGTATATCACAATTTGTTTATCCATTCCTCAGTTGATGGACACTTGGGTTGTTTCCAACTTTTGGCAATTGTGAATAACGCCACTGTGAACATCGGTGTTCAGATGTCTGTTTGTTTCTCTGCTCTTAGTTAATCTGGGTGTATACCTAGTAATGGTATTGCCAGGTCACATGGCAAGTCTATATTCAACTTCCTTAGGAACTGCCAAACAATCCTCCACAGCAGCTGTATCATTCTACATTCCTACCCACAGTGAATAAGCATTCCTCTCTCTCCATAGCCTCTCCAACATTTACAGTTTTCTGACTTTTTAATAACGGCCAGTCTAATAGGTGTGAAATGATTTCTCATTGTAGTTTTGATTTGTATTTCCCTAATTGCTAGTGATGTTGAACAATTTTTCATGTGTTTCTTTACGGTTTCTGTTTCTTCTTTGGACAATTGTCTTTTCAAGTTTTTTGCCCACTTTTAACCAGGTAGTTTATCTTTTTTTGTTGAGTTTTATGATCTCTTTGTATATCATGGATATTAAACCCTTACCAGATGGTTTAATATGTGATTGCCAAATATTTTCTCCCAATGAGTCAGCTGTCTTTTCACCCTTTTGACAAAGTCCTTTGAGGTGCAAAAGTGTTGAATTTTGAGGAGATGCCATTTATCTATTTTTTCATTTCTTGCTCATGCTTTGGGTATAAGGTTTAAGATCTTGGAGGTGTTTTCCTATGTTTTCTTCTGGGAGTTTTACAGTTGTTGCTTTTATATTTAGGTTCTTGATTATTTTTGAATTAATTTTTGTATAAGATGTGAGATAGGGTTCTCCATTCTTTCTTTTAGATATGGATATCCAGTTCTCCAAGCACCATTTGTTGAACAGACTTTCCAGCTGGGACGGCTTGACCATCTTGTCAAAAATCACTGACTGTAGATGTGAGGATCTATTTCTGAGTACCTGATTCTGTTCCATTGGTCATTGTGTCTGTCTTTATGCCAGTACCATGCTGTTTTTACCACTGTAGCTAAGTAATATGCTTTAAAGTCTGGAAGTGAGAGTCTTTCAACTTCATTCTTTTTTAAATTAATTTATTTTTATTTATCTTTCTTTTTATTTTCTCTTTTCATTTTTTTTCTTTTTCTTTTTTTCTTTTTTTTTTTTTTCATTCTTTTTAAAGAACTCTTTGGCTCTCCAGGACCCCTTGTCCTTCCAAATAAATTTGATAATTGATTTTTCCATTTCTGCAAAAAAGGCTGTTAGAATTTTTATTGGAATTATGTTGAATCTGTAAATCAGTTTGGAAAGAATTGACATCTTAGTGATATTTAGTCTTCCAGTCCATAAACATGGACTGTCCTTCCATTTATTTACATCTTCTCCAATTTCTTTTAGCAATATTTTGTAGTTTTCTGGATTCAGGTCCTTTATGTCCTTGGTTAAGGTTATTCCTAAATATTTGATTATTTTAGTTTTTATTACAAATGGAATTTTTTTCTGATTTCCTCCTCAGAATGCACATCAGTAGTATATAGAAACGCTATTGACTTTTGTATATTAATCTTGTACCCCTCCACTTTGCTGAACTTTTCTATTAGTTCTAATAGCTTTTTTGTGGATTTTTCAGGAGATTCTAGATATAGGATCATATTATCAGCAAATAATGAAAGTTTTACTTCTTTCTTTCCTATATGGAGGCCTTTTATTTATTTATTCAGCCTAATTGTTCTAGCTAGAACCTCTAGCACAGTGAGCATCCTTGTCTTGTTCCTGATCTCACTGGAAATGCTTTCAGTGCTTCACTATTGAATACAATGCTGGCTGTAGGTGTTTCATATATGTACTTTACCATATTGAGAAAGCTTCCTTTTTTTCCTATCTTTTGGAGTGTTTTTTATCAAGAAACAGTTCTGTATTTTGTCAAGTGCCTGCATCAATTGAAAGGATCATGTGATTTTTCTTTTAAATTTACACCAATGTGGTTCATTACACTAATTTATTTTCTTGTGTTGAACCTCCTTTGCATACTTGAGATAAAACTGACTTGATCGTGGTGTATAATTCTTTTAATGTACTTTTAGATTCTGTTTGCAAGTATTTTGTTGAGGATTTTTGCATTTATATTCATTAGAGATATTGTAATTTTCTTTTTTCATAGTATGTTTCTATGGTTTTAGTATTAGGAGGATGTTGGCTTCATAGAATGAGTCTAGTAGCATTCTTTCCTGTTCAATTTTTTGGAAGAGCTTGAGCAATATTGGTATGAAATCATCTTTGAATGGCTTTTCATCTTCAGGAGGTTTTTGATGATTGTTTCAATCTCTTCAGTTGTGATTGTTGAGGTCTTCTATTTCTTCTAGGGTCAGTGTACATGGTTTGAATGCTTCAAGGAATTTGTCCATCTCCTCTATATTTTCTAGTTTTTTGGCATACAGTTATTCATAGTGTCCTCTTATGGTCTCTCTTATTTCTGCGGGGTCAGTTGTAATGTCCCACTTCTCATTTCTGATTTTATTTATTTGAGTCTTCTCTCTTTTTTCCTTTGTCAGTCTAGCTTAGGGTTTGTTGATTTTGTTGATATTCTCAAAGAACCAACTTTTGGTTTTGTTGATTCTCTCCATTTTTTTGTTGTTGTTTTCAATTTCATTTATTTCTGGTCTTATCTTTAATCTTTCTTTCCTTCGGCTTGGTTTGGGATTAGTTTGCTGTTATTTTTCTAGTTCCTCCAGATGTGTAGTTAGATCTTCAATTTTAGCTCTCTTGTTTAAATGTAAGCATTGAGTGCTATAAATTTCCCTCTCAGCACTGCTTTTGCAGTATCCCCTAGGTTTTGGTATTTGTGTTCTCATTTTCATTCACTTCAAGTTATTTACTGAACTGTCTTGCAATTACTTTTTAGACCCACTGATTATTTACATGTGTGTTGTTTAAACTCCATACATTTATGAATATTGATTTCTAGCTTCATTCCATTATGATCAGAGAAAGAGTTTTCTATAATTTCAATCTTTTTAAATTTATTGAGACTTGTCTTGTGACCCACCATGTGGTCTATCTTGGAGAAGGATCTATGAGGACTTAATAAAAATGTATAATCTGCTCCTTTGTGGTACAATGCTCTATAGATGTCTGTTAGGTCTAGTTCATTTATCATATTATTCAAGTTCTCTGTTTCTTTATCTATCCTCTCTCTAGATGTTCTATCCAGTACTGAGAGTGGTGTATAAAGTCTCCAACTATTTTGTAGAGACATCTATTTCTCACTTCAGTTTGGCCAGTGTGTGTGTCATGTATCTTGGGGCCTTCAGGTTAGGTGCATAAATATTTAGTATAGCTTTTTCTTCTTGGTGAAGTGCCCCTTTTATTAATACATAATGACCTTCTTTATCCCTTATAAAAGTTTTGCATTTGAAATCTATTTTGTCCGATATTAGTATCACTACTCCAGATCTTTTTTGTTGTTGTTGTTACTATTTATATGGAATATCTTTCTCCAGCCTTACACTTTTCACCTGGTTTTGTTGAACTTTTGAGGTGGGTCTCTTGTAGACAACATATAGATGGCTCATATGTTTTTCAATCCAGTCTATCAGTCTATGTCTTTTGATTGGGAAGTTCTAGCCATTAATATTCAGTGTTATTAATGTAAAGGCATTACTTATTTGATTCATTTTGTTCATTGGCTTTCTGATGTCATATATACCTATTGTCTGTCTTTTTACCCTTTAATTTACCCTTCCTAATAATCTTCATTTCTACACTCTTCTCCAAGTCTCTCTCCCTGTTTTTTTTTTTTTCTTTTCAGGCTGCAGCACTCCCTTTAGTATCTCTTGTAATTCTGGTCTTTTGATAATACATTCTATCAGTTTTTGTTTGTCTGTGAAGACTTCGAACTCTCCCTCACATTTGAAGGACAGTGTTGTTGGACACAGAATTCTTGGCTGACAGATTTTCTCTTTCAGTCCCTTAAATACATCATACCAATTTCTTCTCACCTCCATGGTTTCTGGTGACAGGTTGGCATTTAATTATATCGAGTTTCCCTTGTATGTAATGCTTTGCTTTTTTCTTGTTGCTTTCAGAATCCTCTCATTATCTCTGATATTTGTCATTTTGAATAGTAGGTGTCTCTGAGTAGGTCTATTCAGATTTATTCTGTTTGAGGTGTGTGGTCTGTCTTTCGTAAAGGGAAGATTTCAGTCATTATTTCCTCAAAAGTTCTTGATGGCCCTTTTCCATTCTCTTCTTCTGGAACACCAATAATGTGAGCATTTCTATGTTTCACATTGTCATTCAATTCTCTAAGACTCTGTTCCATTTTTTCCATTCTCTTTCTGTTTTCCTTTTTTGAATATTGTAATGTCTCTTTTGGAATTCAGAAGGTGGAATGTGACAGTTTGATATTATTTATGAATTCCAAAAAAGAGATACAGTTTATATTTGTAAACTCATCTGTTCCTCTGGGTATGATAACCCTTTGATTGTATTAGATTTAGCTGAGACATCTGATTAAATTATGTTAAAATTGGGGCTTTGATTCAAGCATGTCATTAGAGTGTGCCTCAGTGTTAGTCCCAGCCCCTTGGTGGGCTGATAAAACAGACTCTCACAGAGAAATAGACACACAGAGAAGATGCATGGAGAAAGAGAGAAATCTCCATGAACATGGAAGAGGATCCTGTGGCAACAGGAACATGTGGCAACAGACTTTGGGTTGGGAAGTACATCTTATGGTACCTTGAGTTGGACTCTTTGGGGCCTTATAACGGAAAGCTTTTACCCTAAATAAATACCCTTTATAAAAGCCAACAGATTTCTGGTACTTTGCATCAGCACCCCTTTGGCTGACTTATATAATATCATACCAAGCTCTTAGCCTGTACTCATTGCCATCCAATTGTTCTATTATTTTTAACAGCTCTTGGGGTAAAAATTGTTCCACAGTCTGATTCAATTAATTTTAGGCCCCTGATTAAGAACATACTCTGAGCCTTGTTCTGACCCCAGGAAGAATCTTCTTTACTTTCTCTTCCATAGCTCCTTTTTAAACATCTAGCTTGCCCGTGGTTTAGCTTGTTACTCTCATGGAACTATCAGCAGCCTCTTAATTGCTTACCACAAAAATTTCTACTGTTTTAATAGTGCCCTAGGCTTGAACTTTTTCTCTGTTTCAAGTAAAATCAGTTCCCTTGGGAAGATCTACTAAACTGTTCTTCAAGCCTGCCTTTCCCCCAAGGAAAAGGCTCTGCATCACTGCTCTGGAACTTGGGATAGGTAACTTGGGGCATTTCTCTCAGAGTGACACCTCTGCTTTACGAGAGGTGTTCTGGGCATGACGAATTACCTCTGGTCTTATTAGTTTGCCTGTCTTGGAATGGAACCTCTGCCCTATGAGTAAGCTAGATGGGGGTGATTGGCATCCATTATTCTTGGTCTGCCACTCCTTAGGTTTCTTCCCTAAGCATTTATGCCTTCTGTTTTTAATTTAGTATCCTTACCTTTTACTGTGCCTATTGCTCTCCAAGCCAGAATTCCTCTAGTTTACTCTCTTCAGAGTAGACCTTCAGTGTTCCTCTGTTACATTTGGAAGAGGGGATCTATGAGGTCTAACATGTTCTTTCAGTCAGTTATCTTGTTTACATCTCCACACACACCACTCCTACTCCCTCTGATTATAAGGATAGAAAGTGCTTCGGCCTTTCCAGGATTTGGGGGTTGTCTTGATTTTCATCCTGGCTCCCCACCAAGGACTGCCATGTCGTGCAACTTTATTGCATGCCATTCTGATCACAGTCTATTTTAATAAGTATCCCCTGGAATTGTGCAGTGCACAGCCTATGTGGTTTGGATGCAGTAGTCCTGATCATTATCCTCCTGATCTCCTTCAACCCCTGGTTTACATTTTTTCTTTGTACTGCAAAGGTAAAAGTCAGTCAACACATATTTATTGCTTTTCAGCTTCTAAAATTTTATTGATATACTTTGTTTACTCTAGACTTATTTCTTATTTTCTTTATCATTGTGAGTTTGTGACTTTCTTATTTTTTATTAACATTATTGGGATTTTGGAAAAGTAGAGAAGTGAAGAAATGTGTTCAATAGCTATTTTTAAGAAACCTTTTCAGCTAATTTGTACCAGGAACGGTATTGGATCTTTGCCTTTGCCTTAGTTCATTCCTAATGTGTTGAACATACAGACACTTTCCCAAGGTTTTTGATGCATCCTATGGTTTGGGACTAATTCAGAGATTTAAGAGAATGATATTTGTCTTTTAAAGGGACTTTTTTTTACTTTTATTTTCATTTAAAATACATTTAGTCACAAACACCTCTAACCTAAGAAATATGAAGAAATTTAGCTGTTAATAATGAACACCTTTACAAAGGAGGTTTGTCTACCAATGCTCTCTCTCTTCCTCCAACCCAATTGCTTCTAATAACTCCATCCTGTTATATTTTCTCTCATATAAATTATGTAATATATTTATATAAATATACATAATTATATAACTTATATTTTATATCATCCTTCCTCAACTGTATTTTCAGTTCATTATCCTTCAAATGCTAGGCATGAAAAATTCCTTTACTAAATATATGCAAATTATACCTGGTAATTTAATTTTTCTTAAACCCTTGTTGTCAATATGGTTAATTTTTCCCTCAAGCATAGTATATCTCTGGATCTAACTTAATATACTAATAAAGCAAAGCCCTGATCTTTTTATTATTAATGAGTACAACATATCATCCTTACTGTAAACTCCATTGCAAAACACTTCTCCAAGATACAGAATGTTCCACAGCACTCCAGCTTTTCCAGTCCAATGCACCTAGTACATTCAGATTTCTCTTCCTTATCCCTGCCAAAACCAGTCTATATCTCTGCATTTATATGACACTCTACAAATTATAGAGTATTTTGTATTCACTGTATATTTTAATACTTATAAAACCCATCAACATATTTGCTAGATCAGAGGCTAAGGCTCAGAAAGTTTAAGAAACTAGATGAAACTCCATGTCTGCTAAGAGACAGCACAAGTAGACCTGTATCCCATACTTTAAGGTTAAGAGCCCATTTCAAGTTATCATGGATGCCTTGGTCTATTCTTACACAGACCAAAGAAATGTAGAAATGAAAATTGCTGTATTCCTTAGGTTGAGATGACATTGAGGATCATAATGACTATAATATAACTGATATAAGTGGAACCTATATTGAGCATTTACAATGTGCCAGGTGCTAAGCTAAGACCTTCCACTGAATAAATGTGTTTAAACCTTACGCCATCCCTGTGAAGTCCATAATATCATTTTCCTCATATAATTTGGCTTGAGAGGAGAACTGTACAAGCATATGTTGAACTTTATTATATTTTCTCATATCCTCTAATCGTTGAAACTGATTTAAATTTATTTTCCTTATAAAGAATTCCCATCATGAGCCTGCAGATTATAGTTTATTATTTGGCATTTTTTGCCAGTGGATATAGAAGCCAAGTCCATGTTTTCAAAACACAAAATAGATTAATATCTCTTCTTATTTCATTGTGCCTTGGCAGCTAGCTTTTAATTTTCCATGCAACAAAACCTGTTTAAAAGTTTTGCATATTTAGAATTTAGAGTATAGAATTTTATAATTCAGAATGCCATTACAACAAAAATTGGAACCTAAAGCTACAAAATTAATAGAAAAAAAAATTATGTGGACATCCCAAATAAGTATTTTTACTTCCAATGTGAACCAAAGAGATAGGAAGATTTCAGTTTTTCCTAAAACTACAGATATAATATAAAATAGGAAAAATGTCTTAGCATTGGTGAGGTATACCTTCTGCTTTTTTATTGTTCCCTTTGTAAAGTTTTTATTTTTCAAAATAATATAGAACTGGTGGCATATCTTAGAGCTGTATTCCTGGAGGAATATGAGAAAACATCCATGAAATGTATGAAAGTAAAATGACTTTTCCAGGTAATAAGATAATATGAGACTATTAGAATGAAGTAGGAATGATTATTTCTCAATCCCTTTTAGCTTCTGGTTGAATAGTAAAATATTCCAGTGTGCCATTCCCCCACAGAATCTTTGAACAACTTGCAAAAACTGGTAGAGAAATCTCCTGACTGTGCTCCCATTGTGGGCCCCTGGCCCTGTTCCTGAGGGAGTAGATTAGCCCCTATGCTCATACTGGGATTTTTGTATGTCAGTGGTAATCTCTCAGGTGATACCCTGAAAGACTGAACCAGGAAATTCACGTGGGCTCACCCTCCCAGATCTTGCCCCAAGGCAGAAGCAGCTTGTAGATAGCTAAAGCTGAGTTAGAAACAATTAAGTCCAAGTACCTTTTGACAAAGGATACCTGCTTTAAGTCATAAAATATAGCATCTGTGAGGGAGAGAAAGTCAATTTCATAGGGAGTAGATGAAGCATTTGCATTACTGTAAATGGGGGGATTCCTAAGGCCACAAGCAAGCACAAACCCAGAACAAGACACAGGCTCAGAAAAGATAGAGTGACCCCTATAGTTCACATTTGCCTCAGGTTTATCTACTTGATATGAGGGCTAAACTCTGAAGGAGAAAACCAGTCAACACAGACCCAATTTGTAAAGACTGCTAAAGGTTTTTGTTTTTGTTTGCATTGGTTTGTTAATTTTGTCAGCTCCTGGCACTCAAGGAAATCTCTGTCATATCAATATCTGGATACAAATTTAAGGAACAAACAGATCAGGAATGAAATCAAAGTTAACACTTAAAATGTACAGTGTTCAACAATAAATTACAAGACAAAGAAACAGAAAATTATGGACCATCCAAAGGAACAAGATAAAAATCCAGACACCAACAATGAAGAAGACAAGACTTTGGACTTACCAAAGAATTTAAGGAAAAAAAAAAAAAAAAAGATTCTCAATATACTCAAGGAGATCAAGGAAATTTTTAAAGGGAACAAAACAGACAAAGTAGTGGTGAAGACCACAATGACTGAAATGAAAATATTCTCAGAGGTTTTCAACAGCAGATTGGTGCTGGTGAAAGAGTCAGTGAACTCAAAGACAAGACAGTTGAAATGGTACAGGTGAGGAGCAAAAAATAAAAAGTATTTTAAAAAGTGAACAGAGCTTAAGGTACACATGGTACACCATCAAGCATTCCAATATTGGCACTATGAGAGTCCCAGAAGGAGAGGAAAGAGAGAGAGGGGCAGAAGGAATATAAAAGAATTAAAGGCAGAAAAATACCCAAATTTAATGAAAACATGAATATGAACCATTCAATTAGCCCAAGGAATACCAAAAAGGATAAACTGATAGAGAACCATGCCCAGATACATAGTAGTCAAATTGTGAATGCCAAGCACAAGAGAAAAACAACGTATTATGTATAAGGGAGGACCAAAAAGATTAAGTGTCTATTTCTCATCAGAAACCATGGAGGCATGAAATATTTAAAGTGCTCAATGAAAACAATAGCCAACCAAGAATTATATATATAGCTAGACTGTCTTTCAGAAATGAGGCAGAGATTAATAGATTATACATTCCCAGGTAAACAAAAGCTGATGGAGTTCATCACCACTAGACTTGCCCCATGAGCAATGGTAAAGATAGTCCTTCAGACTGAAAGGAATGGACATAAGACAGTGGATCAAAGCAGCATAAATAAATAAAGACCTCCAGTAAAGGTAACCATATGGGAATTTCTAAGTGCCATTATTACTGCATGACATTTTTTGGTATGTAACTCCATAATACAAAATCAATGACAAATCTATGGTGTTGGACACACAATGTATAAAGATATAATTTGTAAAAAGAGAGAGAAGTATAGGTATAGTGTATATATATGCTATTAAAGTTAATTTGGTATCAAATGAAACATGACTGTTACAGATTTAGGTGTTAATTTAAGCCCCATTGTAACCAGAAAGAAAATATATGAAAAATCTATAAAGAAAGAAATGAGATGGGACTCAAAATGTTACAACACAAAAAATCAAATAAATATGATGGTAGGATTAAAGGAAGAATTGAGCTACAAAAATGGTACAAATTTTAAAAAGACTAAGTAACAAAATGGCAGAACAAAGTCCTGCATTATTAGTAGTTACTTTAAATAAAAATGGATTAAATTCTCTAGTCAAAAGACAGATTGTCACAATGGAGAAAATAAGCAAGATCCAACTATATGCTCTTTAAAAAAACTCATCTTAAACTCAATTACACAAGTGGATTGAAAGTGAAAGAATTGTAAAGATACACCATGCGGGGACTCAAGCAGATTTTTGCACACCTATGTTAATAGCAGCATTGTGAATGTAATTAACACTTCTTAATTATATATTTTATTGTGGTTAAAAGGGAAAAATTTAGGTGTATATATATTATTGGAATAAAATTTTTAAAAATCACTTTCACTCACATTTCCTTGGAAATCAGTAGTTATATGGTCCTACCCAAATAAAAGGAGAGGTAGAAGATATAGTCTTTGGCTGGATATTTACTTCTCAAAAACAACTCTGCATTATACAAGAGAATATACAAATATTTTGTGCAGCTAGCATTGTTTACCATATAAGCTAAAAGTGTTTTATGAGGAAATTTGTTAAATTACTAAGCATCAATAAAATAGAATAAAATGCAACAATTTAAAAGAATGGGAAGATCTACACGTGTAAGTATGCACACATACATACATATACTTTATAAAAAATGTCATCAATATTAATCCAAGACTCAGTCCATAGAATATTCACACAGACCACAGACCCACAACTTCCACCTCATGATAACATGTCTCTGTAAATAGCTTCACTTCTTTCTTTCTACTTTGTATGCCTTTTATTTAATTTTCTTGCTTTATTGAAGTGACTAGAACTTCCAGTACATTGCTGAATATCAGTGGTGAGAGCGGACATCCTTGTCTTGTTACTGATCTTGGGGTGAATGAAATCAGTCAGGTTAAAAAAATTCCCTTCAATTATTGTATTGCTGAGAGGTTTCATAATTAATAGATAACTGTTTTTTTGTTGTTGTTGTTAAATGCTTTTTCTGCGTCTGTTGAGATTATCATATGATTTTCTTTTTATGTCTACTGATATGATGAAATGCAGTGACTGATTTTCAAATACCAAACCTACCTGGCATTACCATAATGAATCCCACTTAGTCATGTTATATTTTCCTTTTATATATTGCTAAATTGAGTTGTTAGGAATTTTGAGAATTTTTTTCATCTATGCTATGAGGAATGTTGTTCTATGGCTTTCTTTTCTTCTCTATATTTGTATGATATTAGCATTAGGCTAATTATGGCCTCATAAAATGAGTTACAAAATGTTTCCTCCCATTTCCTTTTCCAGAAGAGCTTGTGTAAAACTGGGAGTATTTGTCTTGTAAATATTTGGTAGAATGTCCAATGAAGGCATGTAGGTTTGGAGCTTAGATATCAATCTTCCCTTAACTGATTTATAGATTTCAACATAATTCCAATTTAAATTCCAGCAGGATTTTGTATAAACTAGCAGGCTGATTCTGAAATTTATATAGAAATGAAAAGGACTTAGAATATGCAGAGCAATCCTGAAAAATAATGAAACTTTAAGACCTACACTATCAGATTTCAAAATTTACTATGATGTAACCAAGACAGTGTGATGTTGGAGAAAGGATAGATATATAGATTAAGGAAACATTGGAGTACAAAAATAGACCCACAAACTTAAGGCCAATTGATTTTTTACAAAGGTGCAAAGGTAATTCAACAGAGAAAAGATTGTCTTCTCAACCGGTGGTGCACTTAATATTCATTACAAACTACTTAAAATTCAATTGCAAAAAAGGGAACCTTAATTCATGTTGTGCACTCTATTAGTCAGCCAAAGGGGTGTTGATGCAAAGTATCAGAACTCTGTTGGCTTTTATAAAGGGTTTTTATTTGGGGTAGAATCTTACAATCACAAGACCCTAAACAGTCCAACTCAAGGTACCATAAGAGGTACTTTCTCACCCAAAGTATGTTGCCACGTGTTGATGCAAGATGGCAGGCGACATCTACGAGGGTTCAGCCTTCCTCTTTCCTCTTAAGGTTTCGTGGTCCCAGCTTCTTCTGATATCAGCTGTAGGCTGGCATAGGGCTCGTCATTCTCCCTGGGGCTCATTTCTTTCCAGGCTCAGCTGCTCTGGTCTCTTCACAAGGTCAGCTGTAGACTATCAGGCTCTTCTCTCTTCCAGGGCCTCTGGTGTATCTAATGAGCTGCCTCTCTTTCTCTGTGTTCTTCTCTGTGTGTATCTACTTCTGTGTGAAAGTCTGTTTTTTCAGGCCACCAAGGGGGCTGGGACTCAACGCTTAGTCATACTTTAATGACGTGGTTGAATCAAAGCCCTATTTTTAACATAATTTAATCAGACATCTCAGCTGAATCTAATACAGTCAAAGGGTTATCACACCCAGAGGAACAGACCAGTTTACAAACATAATCTTTCTTTTTGGAATTCATAAATAATGTCAAACTGCCACATGTACCATATATGAAAATTACCACAAAATGGCCCACAGACATTAAACTATAAAATTTCTGAAAGAAAACATAGTAGGAAACATCCATGATCTTGGGATAGGCAAAGATTTCTTAGACATAATACCAAAAGCAGGATTCATAAAAGAAAAAATATTGAGAATCTGGACTTCATCAGAATTACAAACTTCTGCTCTTTGAAAATGTGGATAAAGGAATAAAAAGAGAAAGCTACAAGCTAGGAGAAAATATTTGCATAGCACGGATCTCATAATGGACTTGTATTTAAATTATATTTTAAAAACTTAAAACTCTGTAATAAGGAAACAAAAAATCTTATCAAAAACTAGTCAAAAGTTTTGAGCAGATGCTTCACCAAAGAAGATATATTACTAAGCACACAAAAAGATGTTCAATATACATTAGTCATTAGGGAAATGGAAATTTTTATTTTTTAGGAGGTAATAGGGATTGAACCTGGGACCTTGTGGGAAGCAGGTACTCAATCACTGAGTTAAACCCACTTCCTGGGAAAGCAAATTAAAATCACAATGCAATATGCTTGCAAACATCTTAGTATGTCTAAGAAATACCCTGATAATATCAAGTGCTAGTGAGAATGTAGAACAATGGGATGATTCATATATTGGTGGTTGGGATGGTTAAGTTCATGTGTTAACTTGGCCAGGTTTTGGTGTCCAGTTGTTTAGTCAAGTAAGCATTGCCCTGATTGTTATTGTAAGAATATTTCATGCACTTAAATCATCAGTGAGTTGATTGCATCTATGGCTGATTACATCTCAATCAACTGAGGAGACTGCAACAATGAGAGAATTCTCCTCCAATCAGCTTATCCTTAAAAAAGGTAAGTGATGATTTTAGAAGTCAGAAGAGAGAATTTCCATCTCTACTTTAGCAAGCTACCTTCTTCTGGGGAATTCATCAAAAACCTTTATCGGAATTACCAGCTTGCAGCTTGCCCTACAAAATTTGGACTTGTGCATCCTTATAGTCACATGAGACAATTCTCATAAAAATATCATAATATTTACAGATATTACCTGTTAGTTCCGTTTCCCTAGAGAACTCTGACTAATACACTGGTAGAAATGCAAAGTGATACAGCTACTTTGGCAAGCAGTTTGGCAATTTCTTATAAAGTGAAACAATCCTTATCATATGACCCAGCAATCCCACCTTTACTCAAGTGAAATGATAACCTATGTTCATATAAAACTGTATGTAAATATTTATAGCAATGCTATTCATAATAACCCAAAATTGAAAACAGTACAAATGTCTTTCACTTATGAAATGGATAAACAAACTGTGGCACATCCTTACAATGGGATACTACTCAGGAATAAGAAGGAATAAACTGCTGATACTCACAATAACATGAATAAATCTCAAATGCATTATGCTCCAGGAAAGAAGCCAGACTCAAAATGTTACACACTAGATGATTCTACTTATATGACATTCAGGAAAAGGCAAAACCATAGAGGTAGAAAACAGATCAGTGAATACCAAAGGCTGGTAGTGGTAAGAAAGGTTGGCCACAGAGGGGCACAGAGGAATTTTGGGGTGTGATGATCCTGTTCTATATCTTAATGGATAGTATTGGTTACATGACTAAATGTATTTGTCAAAACTGTACATTAAAGGGGAGCAGATGTAGCTCAAGTGATTGAGTGCCTGCTTCCTATGTACAAAGTCCTGGGTTCAATCCCCAATACCACCTACAAAACAAAACAAAACACTGTACATTAAACAAAGTGAATTTTACTGTATGTAAATTATACTTTAACACAAAAATGAACCAAAAAATCTTAAAAATATGAATTCCCTTAATGCAGTGTCTTTTTATATAAGAATACTGAAAATTTAAACCTAAGATAATAGTCTAGCATTAACAAAAGGATTCTGAAGAAATCCACACTGACAGTCATAAGCAGCAGCTTAATCTCTGTAAGCTAGCTCACACTGCTTCTTACTAGGCCAAGGAAACAAGGGTGAGAGGATGATTGATGTGATGCAAATTATCACCATTCTAAATGTGTCAAGCATATGTCCTACTGACAGGAAGGACTGTCTGGCATGGTAAGTAGCTGCATCAGTTTTTCAATCTCCAAATAAAAAACTGAGTGTAATTCTTATTTTTTTTTAATGTGCTACATAAAGAAAGAATATTTTTCCCCATTACTATTATTATAATACTGGTTAAAAAACATTTTTCATATAAGCAAAGTTCAAAGAGAGGATTTATTACTAAAATCAAAACATTATCCCATTGTATAAAATAATATCTCATGTAACTTATGTATTTGGAAAGGTGCCTACATCTTTTTATACTTCCAAAGAGTTTCTAAAAGTTCTAATTTCCTCTCTCAAGGGAAACATATAACCTGAGAGCACCCAAATAAAATAGTATAGCTATGTTCTTATTGTCCTGCTGACTCCAATACATGATCAATGTGGATGGTTTGATTATGGATCATAAATGCTGTTGACCACACCATGGTTTATCTGATGGCTCCTTAAACAAGATTGCAAATAGTGGCTCTCTGGCTTAGAGATATTTATAGAAACAAAGAAATGAGAGAAGAAACCTTCTAACAGTAATAACTTGTAATTGTTGGAATCTAGTTGCCAACCTCTAATCACCTTTTCCTATCGTCCTGTGTTTGCTCTGAAGCACTTCAGCACAACTTACTAGCATGTGCTTTCATAACCATATACCTGCATATACCTGTGGAGATGCTTCATAAATCCCAATGCTGTTAGAAAGCATAATAATCCTTAAAGACTAGGCAGAGACTAACATAAGTATTTGGGGGAAATTGCTTGTCTGAATTGTTAATTGGCCCATGCTTATGTAGCAAATTAAATGTGGGTGTACATTTGCTTCAAAGAGTAATATTCATATTTTATAGAATAAGGAGGCTAATATGTAAAAATCTTTATTTCTTGTGGTTAGTATTTCTCTCCCTTTTGGAAACTTTGCACTCAGGGCATGATTTTAAGTGAATCTACCAAAAAGAGTATTTTCACTAGAAGAAATCAAAACATACACAAGTGATAAAGAGCAAAATTGGAATCATGTCATATTATACCTCAAAGTGTAAGAGAGAACGCTTTTATTATAAAATGAAACATAGCCCCAAATCAGCTTGGAAGGTATGTAAATTATAGCAAGAATATTAACAGTAGAAAATCTGTGTACTGAATGGATGGGTAAGCTTAAATGGTAAAATGCTAATTAAAATTATTTTAAGAAAAGTTACTTTGTGTCAGGCAATATTTGAAGAACTTTGCACGACTTACCACATTTAAGCCTCACAACAACATTGTTATCCCACATTAGAAATGAAGAATAACAGACATAGAGAGTAGAAGTCATGGCATTACGTAACTAACAATTCCAATATTTCAAGGGCTTAATAGAAATAAATCTGATTTCCCAGTCACATCACAGTCCTGTCTGGTCTTCAGTGGATGTCTTGCCATATGCTATTTTAGGATCCTCCCATTTTGAGCCTCTGACATCTTGAGATCCTAGCTGTCCTTTGTGCTGGATCCCTACAGCCAGATGACTGACAAGTGAAGAGAGAATGTGGAAGATTCTCAGGACTTAGAGGCTAGGTCAGCAACTGGAACATTCCATTTCTGCCCATGTTACAACGGCTCAAGGCCCGGTTATATTGATCCAACCTAACTCTAAGTCAGCTTTAAGCCAAGGAAGAGGAAATGGGATTGATGAACATCTTGACATTCTCTCCCATAGTTACATAGCCTAAAATTGATAAAAGCAGGATTGGATCCTAGGCACTCTGACTCCAGACTCTACTACCACTCAGAAAAAAGAAAGAAGAAAGTTTGACAGAGATCTTTTATTTAGTATGAATTAATTTTCCATCCCTCTAGCATTCCTCTTATTATCTATTAACAATAAAACTTCAGAAATCTATTTCTTGAATCTTTTTCTAAGTCAGAGAAATGCTTTGAAGATTTGATGCCTCAAAACTACTGTTTTGAATGTTCAGTTGCATTCGATAGAGAACTTATACTCACATTTTGACAATATTTCCTTACAATTTGAAAAGGACATAAAATGTTCCTTCAAAATCACAGGATGGAGTGGGTTTGTGTTGGTGGAAGCCTTCCTCAATTGAATTAGATTTGATCTGTGAAATAATATCTCCTTAGTTACTCCTCTCTCCCTTAATGAAAAAGATAGTTTTCTTTTAGAATAATGCTGAGAAATAGGGATCAGATATACCATGTTTACATTTGTGTATTCTGATGCTAGAGTATTTCATCCTCTTAGATAGTGTTCTTTCTACTTCTGTTTAACATTCTGCCTGAGCCAATGACCATGCTTCGTGAAAGGCAGTCTATGAAGACATGTTTCAAGTACAAAATTTTCTGATGTACTCAAATAAGCTTTCCAACAAAATTAATCTGATGCACTGTTATGTACCTAGCTATTTTAGTGTTGCATTTAATTAAGCATAAAAAATAAGTAGTTCAAATAGTTAACTTTACAATAGTTGGTATACATTTCACAGTCAAGCCAAATTTAAAATTTAGGTATTCATGTTGTTAATTCTTCACAGTTCTTCATTTGTGTGTTAGCAGAATCAATACTCGCTATTTAAACTGATACCGTATACTGTTTAATCATTTCCCTGTCACCACTCTGCAGACACGAATCCTTAGACAGGATAAATCCAATACATCAAAAGCTAAGATACCCTTCTGTCTTTTGCTCTTTTCAACCACCATACCCCCACCTGACACCCAAAACCCACATTTGAGTTTTGATCTTTAACACGTTTTTTCCCCATTTTCTTTTACTTCCCCACAACTCTTCTTACTGCTACCTGCATGTTGTAGTCACCACCCTCCAGGAAATACCTACCTGGAGATTGGAGAGAACAGAAAGATAGAACCAGCAGAGTGTGGATTTTCTACTTTGGATTGAGACAGGAAAGAGAAAGAGTTGTGCTGAAGGGATTAAATGGAGAAATAATACATTCTGAGCACTGAGTTAATATGTCTGCCATATAGTGCAATGGAAATAAATTAGATCCTACCATCACTGTCGTTCTCTTTATGCTATACATATATATTAGTGTTTTCTATGAGACACCATTCCAACTTTCTCTTTGTGTCCCAATCCCTTACTGCATTCACCTCTGATCTCACTGCTCCACTGAAACCCTTCTTAAAGGTCTTAATTGATCATACTAGGAAATCCAGTGCATTTTCAAGGCTTAATCCAAATATATTTCTCAAAGAATTTAACATTCTCTTCCCCACTTTCTTTCATGGATTGTTCTCCCTTGGGTGTGAGGGTTTCTATGGTCTCCACCTATTTATTTTATTTCTCACTTTCCTAGTTGAAGAGTCTACTTCTGCTTGCCACTCAAATGTACAAGTTCTCCTCTGAGTTTCATTTGTATCCTAAATATTCTTTCTAAGGGATGATTGTTTACTCTTTAGGCTGCAATTACCAACTGTATGCTTGTAATTTCTAAGTCTGAATCACCAGTCTAGACTTCTGAGATATACCTACATTCTCAACCATTACTGGCCATTATCTTGCCAACATTTTAAACTAAACATAGTCAAAAGCAAACTTAATATTTTACTCCCAAACTTTGAATCCTCCTGCTATTCTTAATTTATTTTATTGGTACTATACACATCATGTCACTCTGTTTTCACCAAATTTTTGGCCATCTGTGCTTCTAAATATTCATAGGTTTAATTTATGCCATTGCCGTTTGTAGCCTTTTCTTCTTTCAACCAATACAAATAAGAGTGTATCACTTCAGTCCTCAATAACCAGCAATGATTCCCATTGCCTAAACAGAGAATTCTAGTTAATCTATGAATTAATGTACCTTGATTTGGCCCCAAGCAATTGCTCAACCCATTTCCTACCCAACAGTATATATTAACTATGCAGGACTATTTATCATTGTCTGTATATTTCTTGTATCCTTTCATGTCATTTTCACATATATTTCCTTATGTCTAGAATGCACTGTCATAATTTTTACCTCATAAAATGCTTCTTATCCTTTAAGTGTCTCATCTTAAATGAAACTTCTTCTGCAACTATTTTCCAGACACTGTCCCTCATTTCTAGCCCCTGTATAATCCTATCTTTCTAAAATACATTACCTTTTATTTAGCATGTGTGTCCTTCTGCCATGTATTATAGTTGCTTATATTGATGTCCTTCCCACCTAACCCACATTTGTATTTTAAATGCCTTAATTTGTTTAAAGCAATTTTGTATCTGTGGAACCCCAGGAGAGTGCTTAACATTGATAAGATGCTCAATGAATATTGAACTAAAGTAGCATATAAATCCAAAATAATTTTGGACTGATTCCACCATAATCAAGTAAGATTTGACAACTCAGTTACCTAACTTTAAAAGGTAAATGAACTGCCTTTAGGACCTAGTTTAATTTAATGGCCTAGAAATGACACCTGAGAATATTAATCCTCATCCTAAAGTTAAGCTTGATTTATTGATTCACTCATCCTACAAAAATTATGAAATGTTTCCTGTATCTATAGTATATTGCTAAACCTAGAATGATAAACCAACAACAACCAAAAAAAGAGAAGGAAAATAAATATACTACAGTTCTGAACATCCCTTGATTTTACAGTGGGAATTCTTGCAGTTTTTGAGAACATTGTCTTTAGAGTCAGACTGACCTGGTTTCAAGTACAAGCTCTGCCATATATACACTGTAAAATCATTATCAACCATTCGGTTTCCTCATCTTGAAAATGAATATTACAATATCATACATTTTAGACTGTTGTGATGTTTCAAAGAAGTTACATACATAAAGAACTTGACATATTATAATTTTTTAATCTGTATCAATAAATACTAGTTGAGTAAGCCAAAATGTAAATAACTTCCATAATACAAAGCAAAAACTCCATAATTTTGATGAACCATTTATTCCTATTTATTATTAATATAGTTTCAGAGACCAAATCAATGGTCTTCGAACATTATATAACTATTAGCATTAACACAGTATAATTTCAAAGTGCTTTATGAATATCAAACCTACAAATCAGAAATAGTTGATTTGTATGTATGCTTTTTATTTTTCCTCATCCATTTTACCAGTCTGTGTGTATGTATCTTGGTTGAAGTTAAATCAGAGAAACAGGAACTGTTCCAGTTTCAAGAGAAAATAATTTAATATAATATATTAGTTGCTTACATAAATATTACAATATAAATAGGTGAAAATCAGAAATTGAAGAGGGCATGTCTAGATTTCAAGTTTTGGCACTGCAGTTTTGGTATACAGGGAAGAAACCCTGACACTGGGTACATTTTCTAAAAGTGTATAGAAAGTTAGCAGAAAAAACCAAGGTCTCTAGCTTGAGGCACTCCAACCTTAGAAAGTTGATGAGAAGATGGGATCTAGCAAAAGATAGAAGGAAAATAGAAGGAAAATCAAGAGTATGGTGGCCTGGAAGCAAAGTGATGGATGTGTATCAGGAAAGAGGAGTTATCAACTTGTCAAATACTGCTAGTAGGCCACGTAAATTGAGGACCGAGGAAAGGCCATTGCACTTATTGTACTTATTGTCATGGGAAACCTTTACATGACCAGTTTCTGCGGCATGGTGAAAGCCCTATGTAATGGGATTAAGATAGTTTCAGAGGGGAGAAGGGAAACAGTGAGTCCCAACTTTTATTTTTATTTTTTAACTTTTGTTTGCAAAGAGGAAGACAGGAATTGGCAACAGTAACTTGTGGGTGAGGTCAAGGTTGTTTGTTTTTTTTAAGATGGGGAAATTAAGATCAAGTTTGCACACTCACAATGAGCTTTTACAGGGGTTAGCAAACATTTTCTGTAAAGGGCCAGATAGTAAATATTTAAGTCTTGTAGGTCATAGGGTCTCTGGAGCAGCTACTCTACTATGCTGTTGTAATGTGAAAAAAACCATAGACAATATATAAACAAATGGCCATGGCTGTGTTCCAATAAAACTTAATTTGTAAAAAGAGACAGGGGCCCTACTCTGATCTAATAAAAATAGGGGGAATGATTATTTGGAGAAGGAGTGGAAGTAATATCTTTGAACAGGTGAGGGGGATGGGGTTTGGTGAACAGGATGAGTAGGGGGTGGTTTTATTTTTAAATATATATTTAAAATTTTTTTTAAAGATACTTAGATTACATAACTGTTACATAGAAAATATAGGGATTCCCATATGCCTGCTCTCCGTACCTCCCACATTTTCCCACATAAACAACATATTTCATTAGTGTGGTACATTCATTGCAATTGATAAACGCATTTTGGGGCATTGCCACTGAGCATGGATTATAGTTTACATTGTAGTTTACACTGTATCCCTCACAATTCTGTAAGTTATGGGAAGATATATAATCGCCTATATCTGTCATTGCAATGTCATTCAGGACGATTCCCAAGTCCCGAAAATGCCGCCATATTATACCTGTTTTTCCCTCTCCTTGCCCTCAGAGCTTCCAGTGGCCACTGCCTCCACATCAATGTTGTAATTTCTTCCATTGCTAGAATCACAATAAGTCTATAGTAGAATACCAGTAAGTCCACTCTAGTCCATAGTTCATTCTGAATCTTGAGGATTCTGGGGTGGTAATGTCCATTCCATCTCTAATAGAGAGGGCTTTGATCCCATGCAACTGATGGATGGGACTCTCTTGCTTGCAGTTATAGGCTCTCTTGTTTCCTTGGTTATGGTGGCTGTCCATCCTCACCTCCTTGTTAGTTGTCCTGGGTGAGTCCAAAGAACTGGAAAGTAGGTGTTGCAACTCTGCTGAGGCTCAGGGCCCAGCTGACACATGGACAGCTCAAAGATTTAAGTCTCTTGGACATATACTTACCAACTCCATCATCAACTGTAGGTTCAAATAGAAGGGACAGATGAGCCATATGTAGGGAGGCCATAACTGAGTCCAACTCTATCACTCTCAGGAACACAAATTCCAAAGTAGGGCCCACTGGCAAGACACCAAACTCCAGAGCTATATGTCCTGACCACAGGACCTGGGTGTCTTCATAGTCCTCAGGAGCCCTACTATTTGGGGTAGTATCTACTTTGGCAGTCTATGTGATCTTGCTGAGATGTGCTTAAGAATTATCTCTGGGATGACCTCCTGACTCACTTTGAAGTCTCTTAGCCATATAAACTCATTTGTCTTTACCTTTTCTCCCCATTTATTCAAGGTCTTTTTCCAGTTGCATTGCTAGTTGGTGCTTGGTAGTAATCCCACAGTGCCAGGGACGCTCATCCCCGGGAGTCATGTCCCATGCTGTAGGGAAGGTAATGCATTTATATGCTGAGTTTGGCTTAGAGAGAGTCCACATTTGAGCAACAAGGAGGCTCTTAGGAGGTAACTCTTTGGCACCCTATAACACTAGGCTAAGTTCAGTTTCAAGAGCAAAGGCTTATCAGCTTAGTCATCAATATCAAGGGCCCATCAATGGACCATCCTCTTCTCTAGTCCTTGCCCCTGCATTTGGGGGATTGTTACTGTTCCATTAGAGAATGTGGCAGAGCTCTCTAGGATGGGAATTCAATATTCTTTCAGTTATTGTGTGAGTCTCCACCCAATGTGACAATGCCCTGTGAACATTTGAACACATTTATATACTTTATATGTATGCCCAGGTGAACTTCCTCCCATGTATCCCCCATCACTGACATTAGGAGGTGGGATTTTAATGATGAGTCCAAGAAGGTTTAAAAGGCAAAAGGGACAAGAATATGTGTACATGGGAAGACAGGAAGTGTATTTTCCATGGAGTGGAAAATATTTTCTGATTGCTTCAGTTTTCTCAGAGAAGTGGTAAGCTAGATCAAAATATTTAAGTGAGCTTTAGGAAGGAAATTTGGAGGTTTAAGAAGAGATACTGAATGGAATATTTTTCTGAATGAATAGAAGATAATTGGCTAAGGAAATACCACAGATAATTACATTTTTAGTATATTTTCATATAGGAATGTTCCAGATGTTCTTTTACACATTGGAATTTTCATTTATGTTTTATTATAATTTACATGTTTTTTTTTTCCCTGAAGTACCAGTTAAACTTGTGGCAAATATTGTGAATCATTTTAATTTAATTTTCAAAGCCATTTCTTATTTTCCCTCCCAGGGGGGGAAGAGAAACAATAGCACTGTCACAATCCATTAATGCCCAAGTTTTTATACAGCAGAATCACTCACACATTCTATCCAGATATATTTCTAGTTTGGCAAAATCTTATTCCTGTTAGAAATTATATGTGCAATGAATACTCTCCTGTCACTTCATCGCAGTTTCATTTATTTATCATATTGAATCCCAGTTTGTCTGAGAGTATGCTAACTTTTGCTTCAATGATGTATTTGCTGTGAAAGAGTTCAGATAAAATGAAATATATTATGACTAATATTTGTCTAATATTATGCTACCAATGGAAAATAAATTATTGAAATGGAATATATTGATTGCTGTGAAGGTTACACATGGATTGGTAAATCAAAACAAGCCTCAAAAGATAGAAAATCAATTGATGTGTCAGATAGGAAAAGCATAGATGGTGAAACCATCCACTCAGTTGACATTTTTCTTCTCAAAATAATTTAATTTACCAGAATTTCAAAGGATTTGTAGCTTTGAACATATGTAATAAGCTAAAAAGTGAGACTAAACAGATTGATCATAAATTTTATTAACAATGCTTCCAACAAATGCAAACCAATATATTTTAGAAATAATAGATATTGTTTCTTCTCTAGACAATTACAGAAATTTCCTAGTAGACCAATCAAAACAATATTACTAGAGTGCATGAACTAAGTATTTAAATAAAACTGTATATATACGTGCACAAATATAGGGAATATGCTTGTTTTTCCTCTACAGAACTGTTACCCAATTGCCAGCATTTGAATTGTCAGTATAAATGTGCAATTCTCAGAAATAATACAAGATGTTACTGTGAGGATGGGTTTGAAGTAAGAGAAGATGGAAGAAGCTGCAAAGGTAAGAATAATATGTGACTCTATACTAAATTTTATTTTTATAGAGTCTTTGTTAACAGAAATTTAATAAAGTATCTTTGAGCACCTACCATGTGTTCTATACAGTGCTGATGTTAACTTTTTTGGTTGGTTCTTGAGATTTAAAAGTTATCACTCCTTCCAATAAATGCGTTAACATTACAGATATGAATTTATACAAATCAATTTTTAATTCATATTGCAATAATTTCAAAACTAAAACAATGGAAAATGTTTTGGGTAACTATTAAAATATTGAATTTAAATATTTTAACTTAAATGTTTTGAGACTGTTATGACTACAGTGTAGTAGACATGTTAGTAACTAAGGTTACTAAATACTAATTATGTTATGTTCTTTAAAATTTCTGAATTTATAATTCTAGCTACTGTCAGAATTTCGTCAATGGCAATATTAATGAACATATATTTGTGTAAAAATATTGACATATCTATATTTTTCTCAATTTATTCTTGCTTTTGTGAATGTTCCACAGCAGTGTTTTTTCCCCCAATTACTTTCCTCTGCTATACTGAACATCTCCATTCTATTGATAGGTAGCCTTTTATACATGCACACACCATATATATCCATATATACATATATACTACACAGAGACACACATGATATATATTTTTAGACATAGATTAAATGTCATATTAATATATAATCTGTCTACTATGTAAATCCTACATATGATATTATATAATATTTAGAGTCGTATATAAAATATTTATAAAATAATGAATCTCATAAAATCAGATTACTGCATTGCTAGGGCCACTAATAAATAAATGTTTTCCAAAGAACCATATATTGCTGATTACTTCAAACCTTGCTTTAATATTAATTCTTTTACCTTAAGTCAGAATCTTAAAGTTAAATGAATCTTTATAGACAATATTCTTCAAAATCCTAATGTCAAAGTGAGAAAAGTGAGGAAGACTTACTTAAGTCCACCTGTCTTCTCAGTAATACAGGTTTGAATAAAACTCACACCTCCGGAGCCCACTTATTCTTTTCCTAAAGAGACTCATTGCCTTTTTTAGGTACATTTGGCCCTTGAACTTTTAATTTGTTGTTTGTTTGTTTCCTGCATAATACAAACATTATAGAAACACTTAATTTAAATATTTTTCAAACGCAGAAGTTGCATATCTGCCTGACTTCTGTGATAATGAGGGGTCTAGTGTAGCTAGATCCAGTTTTTTTCAGAAAGCCTGAACTTTCATATGCAATCTTGTGGTTTTTAAATATTGGTTTAAAATTATGTGAGTCAGTTAATATACCGGTTTGGTTCTTCTATAGTCACATTAATTTCTTGGTGTCTCACTTTTCTTTGAATAATCCCATTACCACCAACAAGAAAGAAAACAGACAATCTTTTATCTTTCCCTTTTACTTGAATCTTTGTCTTATGATCTGCTTCTGGGAGAACCCAGACTAAGAAAGGAGTTTATAAGGGAAAGATGAAAGATTGTTGAGTAGCATAAAGGGCCATTTCCATTGGGAAACTGCATTTGTGCAGTTTATACTATGTTTTCTGCTCCTTTGGACATGCATTAAATTTCCAGTTTCATCAATCCTCTCCATTTACACAGGGTAGGCTTCTATACATGTATGCTTCTTTCTCATTCATTTGCTGTACATGAGTTCTATAGGAATTAGGATTTGCAGCTTCTTTTCCACAGGTAAAACTATATTGAGCATTTGAATTGCTCTATATCTTAATTTAAATGCATAAAACTACCATAATCAATTTCTTCTGCTGAACACTAGTAATTACAAAGTAATTGTTTTAGGAGGTAGCCAATGGAAGAGCCAAATTTCCAGGAAATTCTCTGTCCTTAAAGGGAGTAGGAAAATAAAATAAAATAAAATAAAGGGAGTAGGAGCATTAAAAGTAATAAAATGCCTATTTCTTTGCAGCCAATTATGTGGTGTTATAGCAATATGATAGTAGTGCATTCTACCTAAGGAGAAAGAACAAAACAAGTCATTAATCATATTGCTCTACTGGACAGCTAATCATATCAGAAGAACTGAAATAGGAACCAATAACATTAAATTTGAGAAATCTGTGAAAATAGATAAGAATCATTACTACCACCAAGGCCTAGACTTTACCAAATGTGAGATTTAATTTCTTTGATTATCACTGTAGACTTAGTTTGAAATACTTTTTTTTTTCATATCCTCTAAAGCACTTTCTTCAAACAAGCCACCCATGAACCCAGACTATTGCCTGAAGTTGAAGAAACCTGAGAACAGTACAGATTAATGCTTTTACAAATGCATAGTTTCCCATTCTAAATTTTCCCTTATGCTATTCAGCCATCTTTTTGCCTTAGTTTAGTCAACTCCTTTCTGAGCTAGAGTTCTTCCAGAAGTAGACCCTGAGGGAAGGATCCAAGTGTTAGGGTTTCTTTTGTTTGTTTCTTTCTTTTTTGGTGGTAGGCTAGGGGGTGATACAGAGAAGGAAAGGCACTCAATAAAGTTTGAGTTATTAAGCCAGCTACCACAAAGGTTGATTGAAGCTTAAATGTGTGGACTCTCCAATGAGGGGCTAGGAAGATGGAGCATTTATACTGTAATTTACAAATGATAGTTTGGATGCTGGGGGTGGTGTTATTTCTCCTGGAGCTTACACTGCCCTAAGTGCTGGTAGAAATTCTCACAGTGAGTATTTGGGGAAGAACCCTTGGGCACAGATGCAGGTCCCATCAGTTGAATTACAATGAAATGTCTTAGGGATGTGGGCAAACAGTGTCTGTTACAGGCCCCTTGACTATTCCTCTAAAATGTTTCCTTTTTTCTCCTAAAATAAATAATTTTTTCTCATAAAATCTGTTTCTTTATATGTTACCTTCAGTGTCAGTCTGTAACTTTTCTAAAATAATAGCTTTTTCTTTTTTTACATACCATCAGGTATTAATGTTCTACATACTCTCCCTTTTGCTTCTCCTTATTTACATTTGTACCCACTCAGGCTCCTCACACTATCATTTCACTAGTGTGATTGCCTCTTACATTCTTGATTATTTCCATTTGTATTCAAAATCTCACCCAACCAACTTGTTGTCTTAATCTGGTTCATCAATTACCACCTATTTCTTGCATATTTTTTCAAGTTGCCTCTTCACTGACTCTCCTTGTAGTCAAGAAATATGCCCAAACTTCTCCTATATTGAAATGAAAGTAAAAGCAGACACATTCAAAATAAACATCCTCTCTGTCTCTTCTTGCCATCCTCCTTCCCGCCCCCCAAGTTTCTCTTTAAATTCAGCATGCTCAAGCTCCAAGGATCAAATTCTGTTAACAGGTTTTAGTTTGTATATACTGTCCCATGTCGGGACTCAGTAAAACTAAAGCACTTTCCTGTTAACAACATCCACTTTCCATTTATGGCACTGTCCCCTCCTACCCCTTCACTACCCCAAGGTCACTATAGCAATACCCTAATTGCTGAATCCAAATGGTAACTTTAATCTTTTTCTTACTGGATTTCTTCACTACATATAATTCCTTTGAAAACTAATATTCTTGAAAAGCTCTACTCTTTTAACTTCTAAGACAAAACTCTTTCTCAGATTCCTCAAGGAGTCTCCTTCACAGCAGTCTCTTTCATCTGCTGACCCAGAATAACAAACTGAGCTTCAAGGCAACAAAGGCATTTATTTGGGGTCTGAGGATTTTAATTCAAGGAGACAGACTCAGGTAGCAACCCAAATAGTATCCTGTCTTGGCACTTCCTTAAAAGGTTTTTCTTTTTTCTTTTTTTTTTTTTAATATACTTAAAAAAATTTTTTTAAAGATACTTAGATTACTTAAATGTTACATAAAAAATGTAGAGGATTGCCATATGCCCCGCTCCCTACCCCTCCCACACTTTCCCACCGTAACAACATCCTTCATTACTGTGTTACATTGTTACAATTGAGGAACACATATTGGAGCATTACCACTAAGTGTGGCTTATAGTTTACATTATAGTCTAAACTCTCTCCAGCACAATTTTGTAAGTTATAACAAGATATATAATAGCCTATGTTTGTTATTGCAATGTCATTCAGGACAGTTTCAATGTCCCGAAAATGACCCCATATTACCCCATTTTTCCCCTCTCCATCCCCTTAGAACCTCTAGTGGCCACTGCCTCCACATCAATGATAATAGTTCTTCCATTGCTAGAATAGCAGTAAATCTATAGTAGAATAGCAGTAAGTCTATAGTAGAATAACAGTAGTCTACTGTAGTCCATTGTTCATTCCCCAATCCTGAGGTTTCTGTGATGATGATGCCTACTCCACCTCTAACTGAGAGGTGGCTTAGATCCCGTCGGGCAGATGGATGAGAGTATCTTGCTTGCAGTTGTAGACTGTCTATGTTCCTTGGGATGGTCATTGTCCATCATTATCTCCTTGTTAGTTGTCCTAGGTGAGTCCAATGAACTGGAGAGTAGGTGTTACAACTCTGTTGAGATTGAGGGCCCAACTGGCACATGGAAAGCCCAAAGATTTAAGTCTCTTGGACATATACCTATCAACTTTAGTACTAACTCTGGGTTCAAATAGAAGGGGTATAAGAGCCATGTATAGGGAAACCACAAGTAAGTCCAACTCTGTCACACTGGGGAGCATAAATTCCAAAGTAGGGACCACTGGCATGGTGCCAATTTCCTGAGCTGTCAGCCCTGCCTATAGTGTCTGGATGTCTCCAGAGCCCTTTGGAACCCTGCTATTTGAGGCAATATTTGCTGTGGCAATCAATGAGATCCTGCTGAGATGTGCATAAACGTAACCTTTGGAATGGCATCCGAACTCACTTTGAAGTCTCTTAGCTGTATAATCTCATTTGTCTTTACACTTTCCCCCTTTTGGTCAAAGTCTTTTTCCAGATACATTGCTAGTTGGTGCGCGGTAATAATCCCTCAGTGCCTGGGAGGCTCATCCCTGGGAGTCATATCCCACTTAGAGAGAGGCCACATTTGAGCAACAAGGAGGCTGTCAGGAGGTAACTCTTAGGCAGCCTATAATATTAGGCTAAGTTTCAACTTCAAAAGAAAAGGTTCATAAGTACAGTCATCAATATCAAGGGATTAAGTAAATTGTTCATGGTTGACAGATATTTGGTCCTTCGGTTAGATAGTTTACTGAGTTCTTTGTCTTATGGTTTATTTATGGTATCTGGATGCCTTTAGGGATTTGAGGAACATTGCTGCTTCAGGCTTTGCATGCTTCTACAGTTTGTGATATCTGGCTAAGATTTGCATAAAAGTAACCTCTAGAATGACCTTTTGACTCCATTTTAAAAGTCCTAGGCATAGTAACTATATTTTGTTTTGTTTCTTTTTACGTATTTCTGCCCTTTACATATTGGTATCCTATAGTCTTTTGCTCTAGCCAAGTTTTTCTCACTTCTTTTTCTGTCTTTGAAATTGAATTCCCTCTTACTATTATTATATATTTTAATTTATTATTTGTTTGTCATTGGTTCACAAATCGTACAGAATAGATTGCTTGGGAAATTTAAATGGTTTAGTTTGCTTAAGCTGCCAGGATAATATACCAGAAATGGGTGGGCTTTTACAATGGGGATTTATTAACTTGTAAGTTTACAGTTCAAAGGCTGTGAAAGTGTCCAAATCAAGGCATCATCACAAGATGCTTTCTCCCCAAGCTACAGCTGTGGACCGTCTGGCACATGGCAGTGTCTGCTGATTTCTCTCCTCTCCTCCTGGCCTCCTTGCTTTTAGCTTCTGGCTTTAGTGGGTTCTCTCAGCTTCTGGTCCCTGGTGCCTTCTCTCTCACCTTCTCGGCATTTCTTTCTATCTCTGTGTCCTTCCCTGATTCCAGTTTCTAAAGGACTGCAGTAAGAGGATTATGACCCACCCTAAGCTAAGCCTTACTGGAGTAATCTAACTGAGTCTAATCAAAGGATCACAATAGGTTGACACTCACAAGATTGGACAGATTTAAGAACATAATTTTCTGGGGTCCACAAAAGACTCTAATACCACAATAAGTGGAAACAATTTTTTTTCCAATCTAGAAAACCTATTCACAAAGGTAGAAGAGAAAGAAAAAACGCTTTTATTATTGAATAAACATTAAATCAGAATGTGATGCATTGCAGACAATCTGCTAAATTGATTACAAAGACAGAAAGTTCACCTTTTTTATGTAGCTAAGGGATATACCCCATTATAAGTATGTTCTTAAGGTATTTCTAGCATCATTATGATCAGAGGTAGGTTTGCAATTTGGAGTCAGGTGTCTACTAAAGGTAGACCCATCTATCCCCAGGAAGTTAAGGAGATAGAGTGTTAACTTCCTTGGTGATTATAAGTCAAAGAAATGGCTCTCAGGTCCTTGAAGAAACATTCTTGATTTTTGATACTGGAATGGGGCTTATTTAGCATTTGACCTAATGGATCTGTTTATTTCCAGTCCCATATTTCCAACTATTTACTAAATATTTCCTTAATGATGCCCTAAAGACACCTCAAATTTATCTTCTGCAGTCATATTTCCACTCAAATCTAATCTTCTTATATTCCCTTATTTCAAAATTGCATCACAATTCATTTCCATCCCATCTAATCAGTCTTTAGATTCTGTCCATTCTACTTGAACATTTGAGTCCATTTCCTCTTCTCCATGCCAACTGCCACTCATTTACATCAAGATATAATTTCTTGCCTGAAATTAGCACATAACTAATTTTCCAGGATCTCATCTTTCCATTCACCAATTTTCTTTCATAAGAGTTTACTCATTTTCAAAATACAAAGCTGATCAAAATAAAGGCTCTGTGGTCTATGCTTAGTGGCAAAGCCCTGGGATGTGTATTATATCCATTGTGATGTGCCACACTAATGAAAGATGTTTATGTGAGATGTTGTGGGAGGTGTGGGAGGTGGGGAACATGGGAATCCCTGTAATTTCTGTGTAACATTTAGATAATCTAAGTACCTTTTAAAAAAAATATATATATATATATATATATAAAATTACATTTATGTAAGCAAATGCACATATATGTATATATATTTATATATCATTTTACAAATATTGATTTGTATTGTGAAAAATTGATTTTTATGCACAATAAAAAAAAATTGAGAACAATTAAAAAAAAAAAAAGGCTCACCTCCTTTAAAACCTATAATGCTTTCCCAGTGCCTGTGTATAGGGTACCACCTTTTAGTTTAACTGTCTTTCATGTGTTATTTTGTTTCCTTGAATGCCCTTTTTAACCCATCCCTTATTATTTAGTCTGAGGAAAACCAAGTCACGTTTTAAACTCAGCTCAATATACCGTTTTTACTTAATACTCCACCTCCAATCTCAAGCAGGTTTATTTATCTCTATCTCCCTATCATAACTAAAGTATGCCCCTATTATAAAGGAAACATAAGATATTATCATTATATTTGACTAGATTTATTTCCCATGGGAGTAGGGGCAAGTTTTTTTGGGGGGTGGGGTGAGATCATTTTCCTTAACTTTGATTTCTGCAGAGATCAGAACAGTGCTTGGAATACAGGACAGACTGAATATACATTTGTCTAAATAGCTAAGTACTGAAAGGTTGTCTTTTCATCTGCCTAGTCCGTTAGAATGATTAACTGCTGCTTATAGAGATTTCAGCCAAATGCTCCAAAAAGCAAATATAGGGGGAGGAAGGAGGGAAGGAGTAGAAAGAGGACGACAGATATAAAAATAGACTTCAATTAAAATTCCTCTTTTCAATGTGCTTAATAGTTACCTCTTTTTTTTATTATTATTATTTAGTTAGGGTAGTTTGTGTATCTTTTCCTCAGAACTCTTTTGATTGTAAACTTTGTTGCTATAATAATTCTCTGTTAAAATAGTGAAATGTCATTATCAAGCAATGGAACTATTCAACAAGTATTATTTAAAGTATATTTTGTACCTTTGTAAAAGTATCCAAGAACTTCTGGTCTGCCCTCCCCCGTGCCAAGTACAAATAAATCTTCTTTCAAAATAAACTGTTCAATATTATGTTTAACCTCGTGTCTCTGTAAATATTAAGGCAACAATAAATTTGATATTCAGTTAGTGTGGTTTTGATAACTTATTGGAGTTGGATCTTCCTTTTTAAGATAATAGATCTTTCCAAAGTTTGACAAAAGCATTTTCTTCAAGGAGAAAAAAAATGCCCAAGAATGAAGTTACTTAGAAATGATACCAATTTTCCTTTTAGATCAAGATGAATGTGCTGTTTATGGTACATGTAGTCAAACCTGCCTAAACACGCCTGGATCCTATGCTTGCAGCTGTGTGGAGGGCTACATAATACAGCCAGACAACAGGTCTTGCAAGGCCAAAACTGGTAAGTTGTGATCTTTTATGTCCTTCCACAGTTTTATTTCTCTTTTACAGTTCTTTTCATTAGAAATGTGGCAGAGCAATATGGACCTCGTAGAGATGGATTTTCTTTCACTTTAATACACTGATCCATACTTAAAAATCCAAAGCAGTTCCTTCAGTCATCACTGCTATCGCCTTCCATTATAGGAAGTTTCTAATTAGCAAGACTTGTTCAAAACAAATGGATTAATTGATCTGGACATCTGTCTCTCTCCTGGTCTGTTGTAATAGATTGCTCAGTGGTTTCTGTGAGCTTCTGTCCTTGCCCCAAAAATTCATACTCCACATAATAGTTAAAGTGATCTGCTAAAATATATATCAGATCATACCATTCTCTTGCTTGAAATCTAATGACTTTCACTTACTTTGAGAAAAACATATAAACTCCTCTTTCATCTGGTACCATTTACTTCTCTAATCCAATTTCCTACTTAAATAGCAGCCACACTGGTTTCCTTCTCTGTCTTCAACCACGTGACTCTTGCTTGAGGTTTTTGCAAATTCTGCTCTATCTGTCTGCAATGTTTTTTTCCTATGATATTCACATGATGAATCCTCATCATTCAGTTCTCACCTGAAATACACAATTCAGAGTGACCTTCCCTAACCATATGCTCTAATGGTGTACAACCTTTCCATCCCTAACTTTTGGGTCAGAGTTTTATTTATTTATGCATATCTCCTCCATACTATTTTATTTCCCAGTTTTATTTTTTATACCACTATTATCTGAAATAGCTCATTATATGTTTGTTTATCATCTGATTTTCCCTGGACAATGTAAGCATTATGAGAGTAGAGAACTTGTCAGGTTTGTTTAATGTTATTTACTCAGAACTGATTTTTGTATGGAACCTATAGATACTCAATGAATATTTGTAGAAGGGTGGGAGGGAGGAATGAAAGAAGGAATGAATTTTTCTTTCCAATTAAACTTACTGAAATGAGTGATCTACAATTTACTGTTTGAATTTTATGTTTCAAAATTGCTTTTCTTTTACCTCTTACCTGCAATAAAGCCAGTACTTTCTACATAATGTTTGGCCTACAGTGAACACTCAGTATTGTTGATTTACTAATGAAATAGACTGGAGATGCACTAGTAACAGTAAGATAATGCTATTTTTTTTGTGGACTGAATTAGTTTGGGAATAATATAGGGAGATATTATACATGCTATTCCATCTGGCTTCATCTAACTTCTCCAATATTTGGTTTGGTTCCATTTCATGAATTTTCAAATTATGATATATTGGTAAATTAATAAGCCCCCAACCGCCTTCATTAGCAATTGGTAAATTAGGCATGGGATGGGATTTTCTTTTCTAAAGCCAGATTGAACTCAGCCTTGGACTTATTCAGCAAGCTGCTGCTGGCTCCCTTTACACATAACCTTGTTTTAATTTCAACAACTTTCCTGCATTGGTGTGTTAAATTATTTAGAAAACATATAATTATATACAAAGAGCACTCTTTTTCTTCTTTAGTTTACTTCTTTTTATTAAAGTCGTGGTTCATGAAACTCTCTTTATAGGGAGGGGCAAATGCTTGAGAAAAATTAGGTCAGATTATATGTTCCTCTCTTTCTCCCACTAAGAGTTCTGATTCAAAATATTGATGGGCTAGAGAAGTAGAAGGCTTGTTCTTCACTGTTTCTATTGATCCACACAATATTGCTGTGAATACACAAGGAGAGTGTAATGCACCAAATCCTATACAAAGAAGCACCACTTCTCTTTCTTCACAGGGAGAGTATCTGATAATAGAATGTAACCAGAGAGGGATGGTACATGATAATGTAACAATGCATAAAGAGTTGATAACTCTAAAACTGATAGAATATGCAAATCATTTCACCTCTAGGTCATTAGCTTTATTATAGTATTGGCCTGCAGACTGAAAGTACGCAGTTGCCGTGGAAATGTTGCTGTGGCTTATAGTTTAATGAAAATGAGTTTCTAATAATATAGTTGATGGGCACATGTCTATAGTTTATACTGTCTACTCCAAAAGGTCACAGGGATATTTGAACCAATTTTTTGTACAATTCAAAAGGAAGACTATCAGATTTGCTTTAGTTTTTTCATATTCATAAATGAACCAGAGGATGTTTTTGGCTTTAGTTATCTGTAAATTTTGTTAACATATCAGGCTTAAAAACTTCATGACAAATATATTGTGTAACATATTGTTTTATAAAAAAAAAAAAAAATTTATATGTATCCATTACATTTGAGAGATGTATATATTTACTCATCTGTGTTTACTTTTTAGTTTTTAATTGTTTATATTTTCAATTATTAAATGTACAAATAAAGTTTTAAAAAATGCAACAATAAAATTCTAGAATAAAACAGGGGAAAAAAAAAACTGTGACAATTTAACATAACTATAGTGTCAATGTATCTGGCTGGGACTAGGAAAAAAAGATATGAATTAAGCTACATTTGTCTTAAGGCTCTGCATTCCTCCTTTGAGTTACCAAGCTGTGAGGTTGGCCACTCTTTTTCCTTTTCTCTACATTTCTATCCCACTGTACTCTGAAGTCTAATCTCCCTTCAAGGCAAGCAGAAGTTCCAGGACTCTCAGAAACTGGGGAGTGTGGAAAAAGAGAGAAGGTTAGATAGGCTGACCCAAGACAGTGGATATGTGTAAAGAATCTCCAATCTTCAGAAAAAAAAGAACAACATAAAAATATCAAGCCCAAGGAATAGAATGGAAATCAAGAACTAGATTCAAGAGGAGGAGTCTGCAAAGGCCATACAAGATGATAGATGAGAAGATAAAAGTTCCTGGGAGAAGTAATCTTTTATATGGAGGCAGAGGCAAACAGTCAGTTGATTGGAAAGCTACTTATAAAGTATTTCCATTAATTAATTAATTCAGACACAAAAATATCATGGGCCCTTCCCACTTCTTTACCCTAAAACTTGCCTGTGGGGTCTAGTATTTAACATGACAATGGGCAGAATTATGTAAATTAACCTGAGTTAATTGATTAGCCCTCAGTTGTAATATGTAATGCCTGAATCCGAGAAAAATTCATAACCTTGTATTAGGGTTCTCTAGGGAAACAGAATCAACAAGAGATATCTGTAAATTGTGTAAGATTTTATAAAATTCTCTCACGTGACCATGGGGATGTACAAGTCCAAATTCTGCAGGCAGGCTGCAAACCAGGGGCTCCAATGAAGATACTTGATGAGTTCCCAGGAGACATTGGCTGTCTGAAGTCAAGCTGGGAAATTCTCTCTAAATCCTGAAATCACTTCCCCTTTTAAGGCATTCAACTGATTGGATAAAATATCACTCATTTCTGATGGCAATCTCCTTGGTTGGTTGTAGATGCAATCAGACATCTATGCAATAAACTCACTGGGGACTAAAGTCCCTAAATGTCCTTGTATTACAATTATTCCAGTGTTTACTTGGCCAAACAGCTGGGCACAGTTACCTGGCTGAGTTGACACATGAGCCTAACCATCACACTCCACCCCTTGTCAACTTGGCAGACATACATATCACCTTAAACCATATTTAGTCTCTGAATAAAAAAAATAACAGACATGCTTATGTATTTTTCCTCCCAATATTCAACCGCCCTGCATACAACCAGAAATGCATTAATTCCCACAGAATAGGGTGCAAGTATTTTGGTAATATTCACTTTTAAACTTGACATCCTTAAATATTATGACATGCAGCTAATGCAACTTGTCATGTGATAAGCGAAAAGGTTAGGGAAGAAAACAAAGATACTTGTTTTATATACATATGCAATCACACTCAAAACAAAGAAGATTCATGACCATTACAATCTTCATTTCTGTAACTGGTCACATGGTTGAAGTTTATATTTATCATTACCTTCTTCCACTACCCATTCCATGTACCTGTTACCCTCAGCTGGCACCATAGAGTGGACACTGATATAGAGCATACCCAGCCTCCTGGAGAACATTGTCCCAGCTCTGCAAGATATTGCCACCTAGTTGGTACTGTAATTAAGTCTTCAAAAGGCCATTCCACCATTCTACCAATTAAGCTGCTTCAGGATGATGGAGAACATATTAAGACCAGTGAATTCCATGGGCATGTGCCCATTCCCACACATCATTTGCTGTGAAATGGGTTCCTTGGTCAGAAGCAATGCTGTGTGCAATGTCATGGTGGAGGATAAGACATTTGGTAAGTCCACGAATGGTAGTTTTGGAAGAAGCATTGCGTGCAAGGAATGCAAACCCATATCCAGAGTATGTGCCTATTCCAGTTAAAACAAATTGCTACCTCTTCCATGATGGAAGTGGTCTAATATAATCAACCTGCCACCAGGTAGCAGGCTGATCACCTTGGGAAATGGTGCCATATCAGGAGCTAAGTGTGGGTCTCTGCTGCTGGCAGATTGGCCACTCAGCAGTGGCTATAGCCAAACCAACCTTGGTGAGGGGAAGTCCATGTTGCTGAGCCCATGCATAATGTCCATCCCTATCTCCATAGCCACTTTGTTCATGAGTCCATTGGGCAATGACAGGAGTGGCTGGGGAAAGAGGCTGAGTGTTAGTCACAGAGTGGGTCATCTTATCCACTTAATTATTAAAATCTTCCTCTGTTGAAGTCACTCTCTGGTGAGCATTCACATGCTACACAGATATTTTCATGTTTTTTGCCCACTCAGAAAGGTCTATCCAAATACCTCTTCCCCAGACCTCCTTTTCACCAATTTTCCAGTCATGTTCCTTCCAAGTTCCTGACCATCCAGTCAAACCATTGGCAACATCCCATGAATCAGTGTATAGATGCACCTCCGGCCATTTCTTCTTCCAAGCAAAATGAACAACTAGGTGCACTGCTTCAAGTTCTGCCCACTGGGAGGATTTGCCTTCACCACTGTCCTTCAGGGATGTCCCATAGAGGGGCTGCAGTGCTATAGCTGTCCACTTTCAGGTGGTACCTGCATATCGTACAGAACCATCTGTAAACCAGGCCCAAGTTTTCTCTTCCTCAGCCAACTGATTGTAAGGGACTATCCAAGAGGCCAAAGCTGTGGGCTGGGAAAGAGACAGTAACCTGGAAGGAGGGCTGACCATGGGCATTTGGGTTACTTCTTCATGTAACTTACTTCTGCCTTCAGGACCCACTTGAGCCCTATCTCGTATATACCACTTCCATTTTATAATGGACTGTTGCTGTGCACATCCAACCTTATGGTTTGGTGGGTCAGACAATGCCTAGCTCATGATAGGCAACTCAGGTCTCATGGTAACTTGATAGCCCATGGTTAAGCATTCAGTCTCTACTAAGGCCCAGTAGCAGGCCAAAAGCTGTTTCTCAAAAGGAGAGTATTTATCTGCAGAGGATGGCAGGGCTTTACCCCAAAATCCTAAGTGTCTGCATTGTGATTCTCCTATAGAAGCCTGACAAAGTCTCCAGATGGTATCTCTATTTGCCACTGAAACTTCCAGCACCATTGGATCTGCTGATTCATATGGCTTAAGTGACAGTGCAGCTTGCACAGCAGCCTAGACCTGTCACAGAGCTTCCTCTTGTTCTGGTCTGCAATCAAAACTAGCAGCTTTTCAGGTCACTTGGTAGATGGATCAGACTAGCACACCCAGATGAGGAATGTATTGCCTCCAAAACCCGAAGAGACTAAGCCTTGTGTCTCTTTTTTGGTCATAGGAGGGGCCAGATGCAGCAGCTTTTCCTTCACTTTAGAAGGGATATCTCAACATGTCCCATACCACTAGACACCTAGAAATTTCACCGAGGTGGAAGGCCCCTGTATTTTTGTTGGGTTTATCTCTCATCCTCCCTCATGCTAATGTCTTACCAATAAGTCTAGAGTCATTGTTACTTCTTGCTCACTAGGTCCTATCAACATGATATCATCAATAGAATGGACCAGTGTGATGTCTTGTGGGAGGGAGAGATGATTGAGGTCCCTGTGGACAATATTGTGACATAGGGCTGGAGAATTAATATATCCCTGAAGTAGGATAGTGAAAGTATATTGCTGGACTTTCCAGCAAAAAGCAAACTGTTTATGGTGGTCTTTACTAACAGCAATTGAGAAAAATCATTTTTCAGATCAATAGCACATGCCAGGTACCAGGGAATGTGTTGATTTGCTCAAGCAATGATACCACATCTGGGACAGCAGCTGCGATTGGAGTCACTACCTGGTTAAGTTTTCAATAATCTACTGTCATTGTCCAAGATCCATTTGTTTTCTGCACGGGCCAAATAGGAGAGTTGAATGGGAATGTGGTGGGACATTAGCCTAACCATCACAACCCTTAAGAGCACCTTTAAGAAATAAATCTAATGGGGGAAGTATTTTAGGCACTGTGACAGATAGAGGAAGAAATTAATGTTAGGCAGCATGCCCTTATCTAGTCCAACTATCCATTTGATACTATGGCTTCCTCATCTTAAATAAATAAATTCCAAAGAGAAGAAGGTCTACTATGTATATTAAGAAATAATTTTTAATTTATATATGCATACTTGAATAGTACTATATAGGAGGAAACATACTAAAATCTAAATATTGTGAGAAAGAAAAGAAAATGAACACAGAAAAAATGAAAGAATAAATATTGTGAGAGAGTGTTCATCACTTTGGAATTGGGACATATATTAAAAATGAATAGTTTTTGAATTAAACTTTAGGACTTGAAATTTGGAAAAAGTTTTTAAAATCACTGTCATGCACCTATAGGTATCCAGTAAAATTCCTGTATATTTTTACAATTTCTTGTGAATAAAGTTCTAATTAATGATTTGTCAAATATGAAAATGGAAACTTTTTTTGTTTGTGGTTTTAGCTTGCTTTCTTTTAACTAGACTGATTTTAATATAGACATATATGTTTAATGTGGACACCCAGCATTGAAAGTGGGCTCATGCAGAATGTGTAAGAGTGAAAGTAATAGCCAAAGGTGTTTAACTTAAGAGTTCGCAATTTTACTCCTGATAAATTCAGGTTCTTTGGACTGTGGTATCAGTGTCCTAGCCACCCACTGAAGGTGGGCACTTAAACCTGCAAACAAATTCCACTGATCCACTAGGACTCTACTTATTGCATGAAAGCAGTATTAAACTGAAAAAACACCAAATAATTCTATGTTCATCACTATTGTAGAAATGTATTAAATGGTGACATGGGAGAGAGAGTGTGTGTGCCTCTTTGCCATGGAGCAGACAGAGCAGGGAGAAAAGAGAGTCCCTTGAATAATTTCTCAGTTCTTTTACAGCTTATATTTTGCTGTTCAAAGATTTTAAAAAAAGATTAGGTAACAGAACACTTTTTAAATAACAATTATTGTGGCAACATATATACAACATAAAATTTCCCATTTTAACCACTTTTAAGTATACAATTCAGTGCCATTAATTACATTCACAATGTTCTTGCTACCATCACCACTATCAATTACCAAACTTTCCTATCACCACAAATAGAAACCATGTACCCATTAAACATTAACTCTCCATTCCTCCATTTCCCCTCTGCCTTGCGTAATATAAATTCTTCTTTCTGTCTCTATGAATTAGCATATTCTAGTTATTTCTTATAAGTGGACCACACAATATTTGTCCTTTTGTGTCACGCTTATTTCACTCAGCATGCTGTCTTCAACATTCGTCCATGTTGAAGCATGTGTCAGAATTTAATTCTTGAATAATAATATGTACATACATACAGACATACCACATTTTTTAGCCATTCCTCTGATGGACATTGGGTTGCTTCCACCTTCTGATTACTGTGAATAATGCTGCTATGAACATTGGTGTACAAAGGCAATGGAACTCTTAGTTTTAAGTAATATGAATCATAATCCTTGTATAAGCCAAGGAAGCACATCTATAGCCAGTGTTAGGGAATGTTTTCCTACCACTTCCTGCTTCCATTGCTACAATTCTTGAGAGAGACATAAAGAGAGAGACAGAGAGAGAGGTGAAATACAATATAACTTCTGCTGGCTCCAATTTCAATACTCCAGGGACAATTTAACATCTAATGCATAATTTAAAATGTTCTTTTGGAGAGGATAAGAAATCCTCCTTGTTTTGCTGTCAGGACTGGTTCTGCCAATGGAGAGAATATGCAAGTATCTGTATAGTGGGGGATGAATTCTCTGCCTCAAAATATAATCTTCTCATCAGCTACTTAGTAATGCTTGGAATTCAGCAACTAATATTTTATTCCCTTGATTAAAAAAAAAAAATTATTGAAGTGAATCATTCATACATAAACATACATAAATAATAAGTTTGTAGTAAAAGTTGTGAACTTACAAAACAAACTTGCATAACATCATATAGGGGTCCCATACATCAAACCACCACCAACACCTTGCATTATTGTGAGGCATTTGTTACAAATTATGAAAGAATATCGTAAAAATCATACTACTAACTATATTCCATATCTTAATTTTGGTGTATTTTCCCCCAATCCACCCAATTATTTTTTTAAAATATATTTTTATTATAGAAGTTGTGAACCTACAAAACAATCATGTATATGTGTAGAATTCCCATACTACAACCCTACACCAACACACCACATCATGGTGGAACATTTGCTACAAGCATTAAGCATAAGTAGTCCTTCTCAGCCCTCCTCTTATCTCCTAATAACCTATACTCTGTTTTCACTCCATGCATTTATTCTTCATATTTAGTTCATATTAATGAGACCATGAAATATTTGTCCTTTTGTGTCTGGCTTACCTCACTTAGCATAATGTCTTCAAGATTCGTCCATGTTATCATATATGTCCCAATTTCATTTATTCTTACTGCAGAATAATATTCTATTGTATGTATATATCACATTTTGCTTATCCATTCATTTGTTCATGGACACTTGGGTTGTTTCCATCTTTTGTCAATTTGTGAATAATGCCACTATGAATATCTGTGTGCAGATGTTTGTTTGTGTCACAGTTTTTCAGTTCTTCTGGATATATTCCTAGCAGAGGAATTGCTGGATTGTATGGCAGTTCTATATTTAGCTTCCTGAGCAACTGCCAAACTGTCTTCCTCAGAGGTTGTACCATTTTACAATCCCACCAACAGTGAAGGAGTGTTCCTATTTCTCCACATCCTCCCCAGCACCTGTTGTTTTCTGTTTTTATAAATAATGGCCATGCTATGCAATATGAGATGATACCTCATTGTTGTTTTGATTTGCATTTCCCTAATAGCTAGTAATATGGAACATTTTTTCACATGCTTTTTGGCCATTTGTATTTCCTCTTTGGAAAAATGTCTAACTGTTTTGCCCATTTTTAATTGGATTGCTTGCTCTTTTATTGTTGAGTTGTATGATCTCTTTATATAGAATGGAAATCAAATCTTTATTGGATATGTGGTTTCCAAATAACTTCTCTATTGAGTGGGCTGCCCTTTCACCTCCTTGACAAAGTCCTTTGAATCACAAGTGTTTAAGTTTGAAGAGGTCTCATTTATCCATGTTTTCTTTTGTGGCTCGTGCTTTTGGTGTAAGGTTTGATAATCCACCACCTACCACCAAGTCTTGAAGATGTTTCCCTACATTTTCTTGAGGGGATTTATGGAACTTCCTTTTATATTTAGGTCTTTGATCCATTTTGAGTTAATTTGTGTAGAAGGTGTGAAATAGTCGTTCTTTTTCTTTCTTTTGGCTGTGAATATCCAGTTTTCCCAGCACCACTTGTTGAATAGACTGTTCTGCCTGAGTTTGGTGGGTTTGATGGGCTTGTCAAAAATCACTTGACCATAGATGTAAGGGTCTGTTTCTCAACCATCAATTCGATTCCATTGGTCTATGTGTCTATCTTTATGGTAGAACCATGCGGTTTTTACTACTGTAGCTAGGTAATATGCTTTGTCAGTCTACCTAAGTGTTTGTCTATTTTGTTAATCTTATCAAAGATACCCTGCAGTTTTGGGGTGCAAAGTTCTGTATATGTCTATTAGGTTTGTTCCATTTCTCATATTATTCAAGCTCCCTGTTTCTTTATTGATCCTCTGCTCAGATGTTCTATCCAATGCTGAGAATGGTGTATTGAAGTCTCCAACTGTTATTGTAGAGACATGTATTTCTCCATTTATTTTTGCCAGTTTGCCTCATGTATTTTGGGGCATCCTAGTTAGGAGCATATACATTTATGATTGTTATTTCTTCCTGGTGAATTGCACCTTTTGTTAATATATAAAGTGCTCCCTTGTCTCTAATAACAGTTTTGCTTTTAAAGTCTATTTCATCTGATACAAGTATAGCTACTCCGGCTTTCCTTTTGGGCACTGCATGTGTGGAATATCTTTTTCCAGCATTTCACTGTCAATGTATTGGTATCCTTGGGTCTAAGGTGAGTCTCTGGTAGACAGCATATATATGGCTTATATTTTCTTATCCATTCTGCCAGTCTGTGTCTTTTCATTGGGGAGTTTAATCCATAAGGCTTCAATGTTATTACTATAATGGCAGTTTTTATTTCAGCCATTTTCACCTTTGGGTTTTATCTGTCATATTTTATTTTCACCACTGTTTTGACACTTTCAGTTACTTTTACTGATATAATCTTCATTTTTAGACTCTGTTCCAAGCCTCTTTTCTCCTCTCTTTTTTTTCAGGATGGAGCACACCCTTTAGTATATCCTGCAAAGCTGGTCTCTTTGTTACTTTGAAATTCTCTCAGATTCTGTTTATCTGTGAATATCCTCATTTTTGAAAGACAATATTGCTGGATATAAGATTCTTGGCTGGCAGTTTTTCTCTTGTACTATCTTAAATATATCATACCACTGCCTTCTTTACTCCATGGTTTTGATGAGAAATTGGCACTTAATTTTATTGGGTATCCCTTATATATTATGCATTACTTTTCTCTTGCTGCTCTTAGAAGTCTCTCTTAAATGAATAAATAAAAATAAAAATCTTTAAAAAAAAAAAAAAGTCTCTCTTTGTCTTTGGCATTTGACATTCTGATTAGTACGTGTCTCAGAATCGGTCTATTCTGATTTATTTGAATGGTAATACGTTGTGCATCTTGGACACGGATATCTTTGTCCTTCAGTAGGGTTGGGAAATTTTCTACCATTATTTATTCAAATATTCCTTCTGTTCCTTTTCCCCTTCTCTTCTCCATCTGGCACATCCATGACATGAATGTTTGCATGTCTCTTTCTGTCATTTAGTTCCCTGAGACCTTGTTCAATTTTTTCCATCCTTTTCTTCATCTGTTCTTTTGTATATTTGCTTTCCAAGGCCATGTATTCAAGTTTACCAATCCTTTCTTCTGCCTTCTCAAATCTGATCTTATACACCTTCAGTGTATTTTTAATTCTATTTATTGCACCTTACATCCCCATAAGATCTATTTTTCTATGTATGCTTTCAAATTCTTCTTTGTGCTCACCAGTGTCATCTTAATATTCTTAATCTCTTTAGCTATGTTATTGAATTTATTAAGGAGATTTGTTTGAACATCTGTGATTAGTCAACTCTTTCATGTCATCTGGAGGCTTATCTTGTTACTTTAACTGGACCATATCTTCCTGTTTCTTGGTATGGTTTGTAATTTTTTTGTTGGTGTCTTGACATCTGGCTTACTAGATGTATTTATACTGGGTGCTGTTTCTGTATTTAGTTTAGGGCTTTCTTTCCCTTTCTCCCTTGCTGGCTGTGTAGTAGGAGCTGAGGATGTTGGAGCTGTAAGCTGTGGAGGCTGAAGCTGCCCATGTTGCCCCAGGGACCGATAAAACTTCTCCCACCTTTCTCCTTTGCCAAGGGTAGGGACAAAGCCACAGCCATGTGTAATAATACAAGTCATGCAGTCCAAGACCATCTGTAGTTGCCTGGAGAGACTAATCAAACTTCACGCCCCTCCTTCTCCTGCCTGGGGTGTGGAAGGAGCTGCAGGTTTGGGTAGCAATTTATGCCTTGTGGGCCCAAAATGACTGCAGTGGTCCAGGTTGACTGACATAGTGCTAGCGCCCCACTAGCCTCTCTGGACTGCCCAACAATATAATTTGTGTAGGCCAAATGCACCTACAGTTGCCCTGAGAGGCTGAGGGAGTACTGTGCCTTCTGCCCTTTAGAGGGTAGGAATGGAACCACTGATGCTCAACAGTTCAGTCTGTGTAGGCTGAAATTGCCTGCTGTTGCCCAGAGAGGCTAAGGAAACATCAGTTCCCTCCTATCCTATTGGGTGGTATGGTTGATCCACAGGCACCCAACAGTTCAGTCACTATAGGCGAAGAGGACCTGCAGTTGTCCAGAAAGGTTGAGGCTATACCAACTCCCCTATCATATTAGGGGTGGGGGTAAATGCACAGGTACCCACCAGTCCGGGCCATGCAGACCAAAAGTGCCTGCCATTGCCTGGAAAGACTGAGGAAACACAGCTCCCCTTCTACCTTACTTGGGGGACAGGGATGGAGCTATAGGTGTCTGACTATTCAGTCTGTTGGGCTGATAGCACCTGAAGTTACCCAGAGAGACTGAGGAAACACAGCTCCCTTCTTATGCTATTGGGAAGCAGGGATAGAGCTACAGGTGCCCGAGTATCCAGTCTTTGTGAGCTGAAAGTGACTGCAGTTTCCCAGAGAGGCTGAAGAAACACCAGCCCTCTCCTATCCTATGGGGTTGGAGGGGTTTAGATGGAATTGAAGGTGCTCAACAAACCAGTTTGTGTGGGCTGGAAAGAAGCAGGCCCCTATCATCACTGTGATTTTCAGTTAGCCCTGCTTCCCCTCATGCTGGGGCAGAGTCAAAATGGCGACTACTAGCCTCTTTCTGACTTGGACAGGTTCAAACTTCAGCTGTGCTTAGGGTTATATTTTAGCCAGCTGAATTTACTAATCAGTAGCTGAAGTTGGTGCCCAACTGTCTCTTCCTCCCCCATTTTTGGGAAATGGAACTTCCATTTCCAGCCACAGAATATCTCCCGAAGTGGCTTACATCACCAGTGGAGTATGGGCACCGGCCTCTGCAGCATGGAGTGCTCTACTCACAAATCTTCTCTGCAGATGAGCAGTCTCCTCCTCCCATTATTTCAAGGATGTTGCAGGATGTTTTTCTTGTCTCCTGGAGCCCCCAAACAGGTGCTTTAGATAGCTCTTGGTGATTGCTAACTGCCTTGTAGGACAAGCTGAATCTTGGAGCTCCTTACTCTGCCGCCATCTTCATTGTTCCTTCTGATTTTTTTCTTTTTAAGGAAAGTGCTAAGTAATCTTAGGAAGGGTGACACATTATGTTTTAGTAATCATAACCATTTAGTGAGACTAGTGGGTCAGATCTTTTTCAGTATAACATCTGTTAACAATGGCTTCCTGCAGCACGATATGTGTTTCAGTCTTGACACATGAAGATTTACTCTTCAGGGTTTTTACTATTTTTATGCAGTCTAATAGTCTAGTTCCTGCATAATTTATAATTTCATTGAGTCATAACTATGAATGGCACTTGATACCATAGTGGTGTATGAAAAAGGGGCCCTTAGCCACGAGTGAGCCTACTGGACCAGCACCAGCATGGTTTCACAGATTTGATTTTCCTTACTCTGTCACATATGCTTGGAGAAAATCATGTACACTATGATAGGTGGTAAGTGGAAGAGAAGTAGTTCAGTGCCTAGAATAGAAGTATGTGCTTGGTAAAGTTTTTTGGAAGCCTTAAGAAATTTCTTGAACATGCAGGAAACAATGAGGGTACAGGGTTGTTGAGAATCAATAAAAGGAACGTCAGAAGGGATCCAAAGGGGAATGGAGTATTTTGCTAGCTTTGTCCCATTATTCAGTGCTTAATCTGTTTTTGCTATAGCATTGGCATCAAAGAATCCTTTGGGGAGTTCTGCATAATTTCCTTTAGTGTGCACTCTCCATCAGGATATGTCTCAGAGCAAGCCATGTGCTTTCTATGCAAATACAGATGAAGAACATGCTCCTCACTTGCTAAAAAGATAGCATTGCCTAAGAGTATATCCTATAGAAATTCTAGAGTTTTCCAGACTGCCCCTGTAAACTTGGCCAGATGGCCCAGCCATTAAAAATATTTCTCTATTTTATGGCATATTCTCATTCTATGTTTTCTGTAACCCATAACTGAGTTTGAAGGCAGATAGCATGCCATGGCAGGAAAGGGCAAAGATTTTTAATTGTATTTCTATTACCAAAATAATACAATACCTTTTCTTGGGGGAGGGTGTATTAATCAGCCAAAAGGCTGCTGATGCAAAACACCAGAAATCGGTTGGTTTTTATAAAAGGTATTTATTTGGGGTAGAAGCTTACAGTTACCAGGCTATAAAACATAAGTTACTTCCCTTACCAAAGTCTATTGCCATGTGTTGGAGCAAAATGGATGCTGACATCTGTGAGGGTTCAGGCTTCCTGGGTTCCTGTCTTCCAGGGGCTTGCTTCTCTTTCCGTATGGCCAAGCTCCTCTATGTGCTTACTTCCCGGGGCTCCAGCTCAAAAACTCTACATCAGAACTCCAACTCTGTCCTTTGTCATGTCTTTTATCTCTGAGTCCCCACCCAACAAGGGGTGGGAACTCAACACCCTACTGACATGGCCCATTCAAAGCCCTAATCATAATTTAATCATGCCCAGAGAAACAGACCAGTTTACAAGCATAATCCAATATCTATTTTTGGAATTCATCAATAATATCAAACTGCTACACTCCACCCTCTGAATTCCAAATAGACATTACAATATTTTAAAAAATCTTATTTCGGTAACAATACTAAGTACAAAATCATATCATAATTGGTTTAAAGAAATATAGTTTGTCTTGGAGCAAAGTTCTATCTGCTGTACACCTCTGAAACTTACAGAACCATTTATCTGCTTCCAATACACAAATGGAAAGACAAAGGATAAACATTTTCATTGCCATAAGGAGAAATTGGGAAGGAAACATGAGTCATGGGTCCTCTACAATTCAGTAAACCTGCAGGACATCCTCCATTTGATTTCAAAGATTGAGACTCATTCTTAAGATGATGGTTTCTTCTCACTGGGGCCTCATGGGGACCGACCCTTTCCACAGGCTTGACCAATGGCCAATTTCTTGGTTCCACCCTCATTAAGCCTCTGGGTGTTGACCAAGCTCTAGAATTCACTCTCCAAGAGTGTTGAGGTGATTCCACACCTTACCCAAACTTTAGGTTAGAGTCTTAGCCCCTCTAGAACAGTGAAGTGAAGACAACATCCTCCCTAACCTTTTGCATACAGGCTCAACCTTCTCAGAGCAACGAGTTGACCACTTGGTCTTCCCTAATCCATGGGGGACAGGTCCACCCCTGTCAGACCTATGGGGTGCTGACCTTAACTGCCCTAATCTTTGAAGAATGTGCTCCATCCTCTCTGTACCCTGGGGTGGCAAAAATCTCCCTGAACATCAGATGAGAACATCCACCCTCTTCAACTGCTGGAGCAGAGTCACCCTCTCTGTGTACATGAGTGGGGTTCTTCTATTGGCCCAAGGCGATGTCTTAATTCCAGATCTCAGCTTCCATGGTTTTCCTCTTAAAGCAATTTCTCCTTCAGTCTCTCCTTTCCATGTCCCTTTTAGTCCAAGCTGACAGTGGTTTTGTTCATATAGCTCTCTCAAAAACTTGTTGGTTTAGCATGCAAGAAGCAGGGGTCCAAGCCATCGACAGTAAGACTTTCCACAAGTCTTTCCGAGATAACTGCATCTTCAATACTGATTTACAAGTTTAGGTAAATCCTCAAATGGGGCACTATCAACTTGGGACTTGATTTCCAGAGGCTTGGAATTTCTGGAATCAGGTTGTTTTCTTTTTTGCTCAACAGTTCAGTCCTCAGTTTATCTCTCTCATCTAGCATTTTACTATAAGCTGCAAGGAAAAGCCAAGCCACATTCTCCAAGTTTACATTGGAAAGTTCTTCAGCTAAATGCCCAGGCTCACCATTTTCAAATTCTACCTTCCATAAAACACCAGGAGTTAATCTTGCTAAGTTCCCTGCAACTTTAAAACATGGATCGGCTTTCCTCCAGTTTCCAATAATAGTTTCATCATTTACTTCTAAGTTACCATAAAAAGTCTCTTTAGCATCCATATTGCTATCAACAGACTCTTCACCTTTTACACCTTTTCCATCAAACATTTCACAATTCCTCCCAAAAATACCCCTTACCCATTTATAAAACTATTCCAGTATTTTGGTAATTGTAAAAGCACTAGCCCTGTTCTGGTACAAAATTCTGTATTAACCAAAGGGGTGCTGATGCAAAATACCAGAAATAGGTTGTTTTTTATAAAGGGTATTTAATGGGGTAGAAGCTTACAGTTACCAGGCTATAAAGTGTAAGATCCTTCCCTCAAGTCTATTGCCATGTGTTGGAGCAAAATGGCAGCTAACGTCTGTGAGGGTTCAGGCTTCCTGGGTTCCTCTCTTCCCAGGGCTTGATTCTCTTTCCTCAAGACCAAGCTCCTCTATGTGCTTAATTCCCGGGTCTCCAGCTCAAAAACTCCACATCAGAACTCCATCTCTGTCCTTTGCCATGTCTTTTATCTCTGAGTCCCCACCCATAAAAGGGTGGGGACTCAATGCCCTACTGACATGGCCCAGTTAAAGCCCAAATCATAATTTAATCATGCTCAGAGGAACAGATCAGTTTACAAACATAATCCAGTACCTATTTTTGGAATTCATCAATAATATCACTGCTACAGAGGAGTACTGAAACACTATTAAGGACTTTGCTATTCAGTGGTGAAATGCAGAAATTTTATAAAATATTCTATGTCTGCTTTAAGGGAGGAGGGCAGGGAGTATATCACCTCCACAGTTTAGCATCTTTCTTGACATCTGTAACCTTTTTTGTCTGCAACAAATTTGCAAGATTGATAACAAAAAAAAAAAAAAAAAAATCATGGAGTCTTATGTGTCATGTCATTTTTCATTGATTTATAGTTGAAGAAAATGTCAGATATAGAAAGAATTCATGTCTTCTGTTTTCTTTGCTACTTGTACCTTAACTGCATTCTACCTGAGTGCTTATGTGTTTGTGTATGTAGAATTACACAGCTACTTTTATGGGCCCTAGATCTGACAATCAATAAACTTTGCTTTTGCAAGTAGTACAAGATAGGTATAAATATCTATCATGCTATTTAATTTTTTGAGGATTAGCTATTAAACTATCAATTCAATCTTCAATTCAGAATGTGTGATAAGTTGTGTCATGCTCTACAATTAACTCTTTTTCATTTTCTTATGGAAAGATTGGGCAAATCTAATGAAAACAAAAGGAAATTAGGCAATTTAAATTCATAGAAATTACAAGTGATTAAATACAAGAGGCAAGGATATACATTTGTATATAACTTTTCTTTTGCTTTTCCTTTGGGAAAGATAAAGGTATGCAGCTATTGAAATCTTCATAAAGAAAGCTGAGATGACAGACTATTTTGACCTTTCTTATGAGAAAAAAAATCACAAGGTCTTCAAGGCATCTCTTACATTAATTGCTATCACCAGGGATGGAAAGAATCTGGAGTGATACCAGCAGTTAACGAATGCTCCTTGGGCAATCCTCCCCCTAGATACCAAACTCATCCTTGACTGGGATGGCTAATATTCTGTATATTCCCCATAGTCAAGCTGCCTAAAGCCATTTTAGCCCCAAGAGAAAATCGGTTGTATAGGTTTTATGTTTAAATTGTGAGAGTGGTTCTTCTTAGCACTAAGATTAAAACAGCCTCCATCTCTGCCAGTAATGCAAAATAGTTCTGACCAAGTTATTAGAAAATTATATTTAATACTTGTTGGATGTTTAGAACAACATATCATCGAATAAGAAAGAACATACATGGTAAAGTAGTTAAAAGTTTAGTAGATCATCACCATTAAGTTCTTAGACCTAATTTATCTTTTTAATAGCAAAGTAGAAAATTATGATCTTTAATATAGGTTGTATATTTACATCATTTGGCAGCCCTGACAGAAAGCAATAAAATAGATTAAATGACCTTTCCATTTTCCTACGTCTAGATAATGAATTTTCATATACCTCCCTCCTTTCTCTTTATTCTAAGAAGCTGATCTTGCTTCATAATTCCCTGAAAAATAGAAGCAATCAAAAGAGAACTTTCTTACACCCAACTCCATTAAATCTACCAATCTGTCTAAATCTATAACTAATCACTATGCCTTCCTCTTCTTTTAATCAATGAACAAACCATGTTTGCTCATATCTAAGGCCAATCCTTGCAATTGTGCACCATTCCCATCTTCTCTTATCTGTTCAGAGATTTCTTTCATATAACTGTCCCTTTTCTTCCATGAATCATTAATATTTTCTTCTCTCTTGGATCATTCACATCAGTATTCAAGCATGCTATAAAAATGAAACAACCACGAAAACTTCCTTGAAACGCCTATCCCTCTCCAGCTACCACTCCGTTTATATTTCATTTATAGAAAGACCCAGAGTATCGTCTCTTTCTTTATATCCTCACTTCCTACTCTCTTACTGTTATTCTACCATAGACTTACTGTGATTCTAGCAGTGGAAGAACTTTTATCACTGATGTGGAGGCAATGGCCACTGGAGGTTCTGAAGGCAGGGAGAGGGAAAAACAGCTGTAATATGGGGACATTTTCAGGACTTGGATATTATCCTGAATGTCATTGCAATGACAGATACAGGCTATTGTATATCTTGTCATAACTTACAAAATTGTGTGGGAGAGAGTGTAAACTACAATGTAAACTATATCCCATGATTAGTAGCAATGCTCCAAAATGTGTTCATCAATTGTAACAAATGTATCACACTAATGAAAGATGTTATTAATTGAGAAAATGTGGGAGGGGTAGGGAGTGGGGCATATGGGAATCCCCTATATTTTTTATGTAACATTTATATAATCTAAGTATCTTTTAAAAATGTATATTAAAAATAAAATAAAATAAAAACTACTCAGAAAGAGTTAACTTCAGTTGCTATCATTACAAGCTACTCTACCCTCCACAAATCTGAAGAACTGAGCTCAGTCTATCCCCAATATAGTCTATTCTTTCCTATATCTGTGCCTTTGCTAAAGGTGTTTCTTCTACCTCACTCACTTTTTTCCATCTCTGCAGGTCCAATTCCTATTCTTCCATGAAGGCAAGGCCTAGATCAAATGCCATCAGATGTTTTCTATCTACTTTTTGATACTCAATTGCATTATACATCTTTTATGAAAGGAACCAAACTTGATTTTCAAATATAGATATTTGCATATATAATTTAATCTTTTTAATATATTATAACTTTCTTGAAGGACTGTCTTACTGATCTCCTTCAGATCCTGGTTGAATCCCTTAGACATATATTTTTTTAATAATGTATTAAATATATTTACCCAATTAAAGAATAGCTCCTCATGAATATGCTGTGATAATAAAACGCAGTATAAGGTAAAATTATAACATATTTGTAGCAATATGCATTTTTTGGCCAAACCCATATTTTTTTAAATGTATTTTTATGTTTCTAAATTTAATCTATATCATATTGTTCCTTTTATAAAATAAGACAAAATATTTTCATTTCATATATGGTACATTTATTCTATATCATTCCATTCAATAAACAGATTTTCTGTTAAAAATATAGTTAGCAAAACAGGAAGGAACCAATTTTGCCTTGTTTTGGAACAGAAAAAAAAAATAGATTTCTACCCTATGTCTTTTTCACTTTTATGATTCTCTTTACACAGATTTGTTTTCAGTTGTCTCATATAGTTGTAGTTTACTTCCTATGAGGCTTTGCATGATTTTTGTTTACAAGTTGTTTGCATTCTTCCATTTCATTTCTAATGTCATGCCTTTTTTTCCCCTTATTTTTACAGTTTTTATATAATTTATATATGATAAATTTAAAGTAAAATTTCAAACTTCTTTTTCAAATATTTTCATGTTTTTATTGGTTAAAAATAATTATTTGGGGTAAATAAATCACAGTGTTATTTTTTTGTCATGTTTTCAACCATACTCTGACTCAGTTTTATATACGTTACAAAAAAGTCATGATTTAACCTTTTAGGCAGTTGACCCTGTTATGTTGTTATGTTGTTAGTTTTTCTGTTGGTTTTCTTTTCATCTTTCACTCACAAATATTGAGGTGGGCTTACTGAACTGCATTCAGGAGAGATAATTTCTGAGGATTACAAGATTAATTAAGGGAAATATGAACACAGTATAACTAGATGATATACATTTATTATATATATATTCATTCAAGTTTATACTTATTTGTATCTGCATTCTTCCACAACTCTACTCATTTGAAAGGAAACTAGCTAAGTTAATATTCTTAGAATTAAATAGAAGAATAGGACGTTTCATTGAAACCTTAAAAATGCAAGTTTTCACTCATTCTGAAAACATTTTTTAGCACCAACTATATATCAGACCCATTACCAGTAGAAAAATGCACTTTTAGTTTTTTTCTTGACTGAGAGAGGATAAGGATGTGTTTGCAAGGATATGCATATAGTGACTTGGAATAGAAACAGGCATTATGAATGTAATCAAATGACTGCATTCCATGGTGCCAAGTTTCTTTTCTCAATTCACAATTTTTCTAGACAGTCTTAAAAAATTGCAACATCGATTGATACAACATGTATGATATGAAACAAATCACTTTTTCATCATAAAGTTTGCAAATACACATCTCTCTCACTGTTTGGAGAGGGAAAATACTGTTCTTAATACTGCTGACAAATGTGGGGTGGTGTTGAGCATGAGGACAATTTTCTTTCTCCAGTATAACTCGATTGACAGCCTGATATAGAGGTTTATTTACCTTGTCTATAAGTTAGACTGCTTAGTGCTCAAGTTAGAATGCTTTCTTGTATCTCAGTCTTTTCCATGTGAAAGGTTAATGTCAATTACCTCTCACTAAGTGTTGATGTAGGTAACCGTTAGAAGTTATCTAATGTGCTTTCCAACTTTTTCTTTGAGAAAACTATCTACTGTCTCTAAAGATGATGTCTGATAAGAGCTGAATTTTAGCATCCCTTATATTCTGTTCAGTGTATCATAATCATTACCCAAGCTAATGGTGCTCTTCAAGTGGCATGTGGGAGCTTGAGGTGATAATGCACATTAGAATTAAGACACAGTGCAGGTAGAGCAGATTACCTCTGCCAGGCCAATACCAGCTTTCATCATGTTGTGGACTAATAGATTTGTATCCTTAGCCTCTGATGATTTTGTGGATTCTTGCATTTCATTGGCTTTTTTTTCCTTGACCTTATGTTCATTGGTCTAAAAAAGGAAACTACAGTTTATAATTATCAGAGATAGATGAATTTACTTCAATGAAGCACAGCAAGCTAACATTATAAGTATTCTTCCTCCAGTATACCATTTGTACTTTTAAAGTCACCATTGTTAAATCAAGCCATGCTAGATTAGGAAGGATCTGACTTTCTCTTTATTGGTTTTGTAGTAAAACAACAAACCAGTTCACTCAAATCAACAGCTACAAACATCCAAAAAATAATCAATTGATTGTGTCAAGTATGCATTGCCTATCTTTAACCCATTGTTATTTCAGGTCGCCTTCATGTTCCAGCCTCTCTCCAAGGGATGCTTATGATATATATAGATTTACTGGCTAGTAACTAGTTAAGAAATTGTTGTCTACATCTGTATTTCACATAAAGCTTTGCAGCAAAGAAGCTGTCAAAAGTGTCTCATTTTAAGTTAGAGGCTATTTCACTGAAGGTCATTTCAGTTGTCAAGTGAAGAGAATAAGCACTGACATTAGTGTAAGCATATCTTTGTTAACCTTTTGTTGTAGCCATCTCAGATGCTTCCATAACTTGAGATGTCTTTGAGTCAATAGGTTTTATGAATTCCAGGGTCAACGGAAAAGAAAGAATTAGGAGTATAGAAAAGAGACTTATTCTAGAACTCCCAAATCAGAGAATTGCAAGGGCAAGCAATTCAAGATGACTGTAAGTGATTAGGAAAGAAGTTAACTCTGGTTAAGCAGACTCAGAGGTGATTACTTGACATGGTTATGGTGAGTACAAATGATTCATCATTTTCAATCATGCTTCTGAGAGAGTTCTTATTACAGAAATGATACCAACTGTTTTTGAGACTTGTCTTTTCTTGACTTAAACCCAAGTGGTCAGGTCAAGTTTGTTGTCTCCATTAGAGAGAGACTGCTGAACTAATTAATTTTTATAATTTAATTGAAGCATTTTTGTTGTTTTTTGTTTGCTTTGCTCTATTTTTTGTTTTTATTAGTCAAGATTCTCTCTGTTTTTACTGAAGGCAGAGAGGTATCCTGTGGCTTGATTGAGAGAATTTCTTAAGTGGTAAAAATTCAAATACTCATAGAAGGCCTTTCATGCATTTTATTTATTTTTTAATTTTTTATGAGATTTTGATAAGAAAAAAATCTTATATATTTACCCATATAATTACCGTTTCTGGTGTTCTTTATTCATTTTTGTTTTTTAATTAATGAAAGTCATAGGTTTAAAGAAAAATCATACAGAAAATGCAGAGTTCCCATATACCCCCCTCATGCACACTGCTTTCACTGTTAACAGTTTGCATTAGTGTGGTATCTTTGTTAAAATTGATGAAAGAATTTTATTATAATTATACTATTAATTATAGTTAATACTTTACATAAGGGTTCACTATTTGTTTTGTACAGTCATATTTTTTAAGTTCTAGTAATGTATATATACCCTAAAATTTCTCTTTTAACCACATTCAGCTATATGATTCAGTGGTGTTAATTATGTTCACAATGTACTGCTGCCATCACCACCATTGATTACCAAAATATTTTCATCATCCCTATTTTAGTTTCATAGCTGCTAAAGCAAATACCATATAACAGATTGGCTTTGCAACAGGAATTTATTGGTTCACGGTTTCAGAGGCTAGAACATGTCCAAACTGGGGTATGCAATTCAATCCGCCACAACCCCAAACAGGAACTCTATACCAATTAAGCATTAATTCCCCTTTCCCTACATCACCCTGTTCTGTGGTAAGCTGCATTCTAATTTTTGACTATATGAATTTGCTTATTCTAATTGTGTCATATCAGTGAGATCATGCAATATTTGTCCTTTTCTATCTGGCTTATTTCATTCAACATGATATCTTCAAGGATATTTTCAAGGATCATCCATGTGGTCCTATGTAATAGAACTCCATTCCTTTTTATGGCTGAATAATTGTGTTGTATACATTTTGTTTATCCATTCATCTGTTGATGGACACTTGGGTTGCTTCCATCTTTTGGCAATTGTGAATAATGCCTCTGTGATCATTGGTGTGCAAATATCTGTTTGAGGCCCTGCTTTCAATTCTTTTGTGTATATAGCTAGAAGTAGAATTGCCAAGTCATATGGTAATTCTGTACTGAACTTTCTGGGGAGTCACCAAACTATTTTTCATAGAGGCTACACCATTTTATATTCCCACAAACAATGAATGAATATTCCTATTTCTCCACATCCTCTCCAACACTTATTTTCCTTTTTATAAAATAGTAGTTATTCTAGTGGGTGTGAAATGGTGGGATGCATTTTAAGTTGACATTTTAAACCTGTGAGGGGAGAAGTGGACTCATATTGATTGTTTTGGCTCCTCTATCTGAGGGAAATACCAGAACTCTGTTATCCCTACCCTCACCCAAAACAATGAAGAAGATTAAATAATACTACTTCAAAACTTTAGACTTACTTAATTCTATTAATCATAGTATATGTACTTGTGTTCATCCTAACTTTACAGTGCATAGCATCATTCTGTTGTAGAATGGTCAAATGCTATTTTTGAAATTTTTGAACAGCCAGTCATTAAAAAACTTCATAAAATGTTTCTAAAGAAGGTCACTGTATAAGAGTTTCATATGTAGTTTTCATTTATTCAGAAAAATCTGTGTTCATTGGCTTTTAGGTGCTAGTGGAAGTAGATAGATATTAAGTCAGAAAAAAAATATATAGTATGTTTTAGAGTGACAAGTGTTTAAGAGAAAAAGTGAATCAGTGTATATCAGGGAAAGTGTATAGAGAGTATCTTAAAAGATAAAGGGGTAAAAGAAGTCCTCAAGGAGGAGGTAACATTTGAATGAAGATCTAAAAGCAGTAAGTAAATCAACCATTCTAATATTTGGGCATGGCTATTCCAAAAAGAGGGAGGAGACTCTGAGGATCTCTGAGGCAGATTTCCTTTCTTGTTCAGGGAACAATAAGAAAGGCACGTTTCTGAAATGATGTTGATGAACAAGGGAGAGAGGAATAAGGAGAAAGGAAATGAGAGTACAGATCACACAGAATTTTATAGGCTACTATAAATGCTTTGACTTTTACTGAATGAAATAGGAGCTCTTTGAGGGGTGTGCAGAGGACTGATCAAATCTGCTTTAACATTTTAATGGTGTATCTTTGGCTGTTGTACTGAGATAGTCTCAAGGGGAGTAGGGTAAGAGTGGAAGCACGGGAAACAGTTAGTGGGCCATTGGAATAATCTAGGTGAGAGATGAGGGTGGCTTGGAGCAGAATGAGTAATTACTGAGAAGTGCTAGAATTCCTGATATGTTTGCCAATAGAGCCAAAATGATTTATGTATGCATTGGATGTGGGGCATGAAAAAAGGAGGAGTTGGAGTTCCAGACTTTCCCTATTCTCGAATTAGCACAAAAGCAACTCTCAATATGAATAATACAGCTAAACTCTTTCAACACTAATTTTATATGGGATTTTATATATACCTTTAAATATGCTATTGAAACTCTGAACAATTAGTGTATATTCATCAAAAACTCACCAATCCAAAAGGAAAATTTTAAGTTGTGTATCAGGTACCAGAAATAAACCACCACCAACAACAAAAAAACTGTTCAACACAAAGAGTAAACTCTAATGTAATCTGTGGGATATAGTTAATAGTATAATTATAATGATAATGTTTCATCAATTATAACAAAGTTACCACACTAATGCAAAACACAGGGAAATCTGTGTGTGAGAGGTGGGATATATGAGGACTGTTTACTTTCTGCATGTTTTTTCTGTAAACCTACAATTGCTCTTTAAAAAAAGGAAAAATCTCACCAATCCTAAAACCAGCAAAGATGCATTGTTCAAAAGTTGTATTGATCAAGTTTCTTTAAACTCTAGAACCTTTTTTTTTCCTTGCTATAGGAAAGGAATGCCTTGTTTCTTGGAATGGGGAAGAAAGTAGCTCAGTAATCATAGTCTAGTCACCAAGGGATTTTGTGATGGTTTGGCTCCTGGGGGTGGGTCAAGGAGCCAATGAGGCTGAAGTCACAGGAGAACCCTGTATATGCGCCTATGAGCATTGCATGTTCCGCTCCAGAGACTCTATTATTAACCTCATACATCCACTTCAAAAAAGCCTGCTCATAGGGAAGCCTACAAATCTGTATGGAGAGGTCATTCCAGATCCATCATCACTGCTAGAAAAACAACTCACAGAACTTCCTTTATTCACCCACAATGAAAATAAATAGCATTGTCCTCACATTTAGACAGCACATTATGTCTAAGGAAATAAGGAATACAAATGCTCTGTGAAAAGTTTTACTCATAGAAGTAAAGTGAAATATTCAGTGAAGCATAAATATAGGTTTAAAAAGTATTTTTTTTTTGCAAGCAATTTTTAAAAGATGCATTAAAAATACAGGAATTTCTATTAATGAGTAATACAAAATTTTATAAAAATGTAACTCTTTTACCAAATTCACTTTTCTCTTTCTCTTTTATTCCAGAACCTATGGATAGGCCACCTATGCTATTAATTGCAAATGCTGAAACAATTGAAGTTTTCTATCTTAATGGAAGTAAAATGGCAACACTGAGCCCAGTCAACGGAAATGAAATTCATACTCTGGATTTTATTTACAGTGAAGATATGATTTGTTGGATTGAATCAAGAGAATCTTCAAATCAGCTCAAATGTACCCAAATAATAAAAACAGGAAGATTAACAGATGAGTGGACAATCAACATTCTTCAGTCTTTCCAGAGTGAGTATTTAAATTCATATTGTATGTCATCCTTTGAGGATTTCTTTTAAAGACCAGTAGGCAGGAGCCTCAGATATTTTAGCATAGCTCATGGCTAATGGAAAGCTATATATGCAAATATGAATACACATAAATAACTGTATTGACTACATATTCTGCATATACACACATACATATGCAATTTTTCTATTTAAGTATGAAGTAAATTGCAAAGTTAATTTTAAATCTTTCTTTAATGCTTATTACAGTGTCACCTAGCTAGGAATTGTGATTTTCTTCACTGAGTGATAGTTCACAATGTGATAGTCAAGGTGAGGTTAAAAAAAAACAAAAGGAAGAAACAGAGTTGATAATTATAAGCTCATTGACTGTGTTGTTTAAATATGTTGAAAATTGTTATATTTATGCTAATTGGTAGCAACTATTTGTGTATGTTGACTTTTTCCCCTAGTTTTTTATATGTCTTGGGACAACAAAGTGACTTATGATTTGTGGTTCATTTTGACTTCTCATATCAGAAATCCAAAAATTAATAACAGTCTTCTTCTTCCTGCATATTATCATAACCTGAAATCACATTTTCACAGACACACACTCACACACACAGGACTATATATATGTATGCATGCCTGGGGAAAGTCTGTATGCATGAAAATTTCAACTTGTCCATTTATTTTATGATTTACAAAACAAAACAAAAATACACTTGTTCTTATACTTGCTACTAACATAAAAAAGCACTATAGAATAATGAAAAATGTCTATAATTAAGAAGGAAAAAAGGAGAGTTCTGTGATAGAATATGTGAAGTTTGCAGATGTTAGAATGTTTGGTAATTTGGATTCAATAATCTTATTTTATTGAAGTTTTTGTGCACAATTAAAGGGACTGGTTATTGATCCTTTCTAAACATAAGGAAATAACACTATGTAATGTTTAATTGCTGTGATTGGATTAAATAATATAATAGTGATTAAATTGCAAAAAAATTTTATTAAGGTATGATTGGATATACTTAACTTAATAGAAATGTTTAACAAATAGGGTATTTAGGTTCAGAGGAGCATAAATAAAACAATAAATAAAGCCCTTTATTGTGACAATAGACCAAATATCCTAGTGAGAGCAGGAGGTAATAGGTTATTTGAGGAGTCTGTGGAAAAATTCATAGTAAATAGTAAAGATCAAGTAGCAGTTGCAAAAGGAGAGCTGCCTAGTGATGTGAATATTTCAGACATTGGCTTAGCCAGGATTTAGAAATTGTTTTTAGACAATACCCCAGTTCTTGCCATGTAGTGACTATGTCAGCTAATCCAAATGTATTTTTCTCCAGATATGGAATACTGTGCAATCAAATAACCATGATATTCTCTAATTTTGCCAAGTAAAACTATTTTCCAAATTCACTTAAGCAACTTTTTCTCTATTTTTAATATGCCCTACTAATAATATTCTCTTCTTTGATATGTATTTTTTTTTTTTTTAAGCTGGTACCGGGGATTGAACCCAGGACCTTGTACGTGGAAAGTAGTCGCTCAACTGCTGAGCAACATCCACTACCCAATGAGAGCTGTTTTATTTTTTGTTTTTTTTTAGGAGGTACTGGGGATGGAACCCAGGACCTCATACATGAGAAGCAGACACTCAACAACTTGTAGCCCCTCAATATGTATTTTTAAAATATTTTTACTCACAGAGGTAAACTCTAGAGTATAGGTTACTATGAAATAGAATGTGGGCTGACAATAGGAGCTGATGCTTGTGTGTAGCATTATTAATAAGGTTTATTGTAAAAGTGTGGAAATGAAGAGTTGAGAATAACACATTATAGGGATTAGAAATAACACTGCTGGTTTATAAATGTGATTGTGGCTGAAAGGGTAGTCTGTTGACATAAATATCAATTGAAAGGAAACTAGAGATTAGTGTAGGGAATGTATAGCATACTGATTTTGGTGGAGGATTGAGATTGTAGTTAATAGTATAAATATAAGAATGCTCTTCCTTTACAAAGTGCTAAGAATATGGTAATCAAAGGAAAATTACAATTTTTTTTTAAATTTTTAAAATATACTTTTATTAGAGAGGTTGTGAATTTACAAAACAATGATGCACATGTGTAGTATTCCCATACAACACCACTCCACCAACCTGCTATATTGTCATGATTATGAGATAATATCATCAGATTATTACCACTATGGTCTATAACATTTTAGTATTTCTTCTATTAACCCAGTTTTCATGCACCTTTGTGTTCACCATGTTATTCAGTCCCTATATTATTCTCTAGCTTTCTTTCTTTTTTTTTTTTTT
>JAKSZT010053928.1:37984648-38090385 GCA_026826555.1 Tolypeutes matacus
CAATAGACCAGAAAGTAACAGAGAGAAACCAAAGATCCACACAGGCAAGCAGTCAAACAGAGCTAAGGGGGGTCAATGATTCCCCTAGGGTCCACGTGGATCCTTAGTGCCTACTTGTGTTTATCAATGAATTTCCCCACAGGGTTCTATATGCAGGTCCTGAAGCAGCTTTTAGCTATTAAACTAAATTAAAAAGAATTTATTTTTCATTTGTTGAGGTGACCTCACTTTTTTTTTTTTTTAGCCAAATGCAGGACCCAAAATAATTCCTCCTCTAGACCAACACCCTTATGGAAGGGACCTTAGCTGACCTCGTGGAAATTAATCAAGCACGTTTCACTTTCCGGACTCCCCAGGTTAGCTGAAGCTCTGATGTTAGTCAGTGAGGAGTGCTAAAGATGGCGGATTCCACCCCTTCTGGCGCCGAATTCCAGCATCACCGGGCTGCTCAGTATATCAGTTTGAGTGCAGATTTGCGTCTGCTCTCAGCCTGATGCTGCTTCAGGTCGGCTTATCTGCTCCCCAAAGCTATGGGGTGATGCAGGCAGCCAGATCAATGTCTAAAAATATAAAATACCCTTCCCTGTCTTCCAACAGAACCCTCCCTTTTTTGGTAAATGTCCCTTCCTCCTGGCTCCGCAGCGGCCCGGATCTTATCCCTGGGTCGCTAGGGAAATCAGCTGCGTTTCCTGACCAAAATCCCCCCTCCGGTTCACTGGGTGCTGATTAGCTCGTTTGCTCTGTTCCCACAAGGTCCAAGAGGTGCCAGGCAGCCAGATCCCCAGAAAATAAAACTTTTTCGCCCTGCCCACGGCTCCAAATGGCCGTTTTATTTTTTTTTCCCTAACCGCGGGGCTCAGCCGCCTGTGCCAACCTCCACCGGCAGCCTCAAAACTCACGAATCTCCACCGTTCGGTCCACGCCGCCGATCCGGGCAGATAGATGTCCCAAGCTTCTCACTCCACGCGTGCACAGCACAGACCCCCGGGCAGGACCCCGTCCCCAATCCGCCTTGCTCTGGGAGCTTGCAGTGTGCGCCCTCCTACACTAACGCCATCTTGGCCCCTTCTCGGAAAATTACAATTAATGTAACTTATAGATGATAGTTAACAGTAATATTTTGCAACAATTGCAAAAAGATATTATTTCAATACTAAGGGACAACAATAGGGGAGTATAAGGGGGTATAGGAATTTTCCTTTTGGAATGGAAATGTTCTAAAATTGAGGTGATGACAGCACAACTCTGTAATGAAAATGAGAGCCACTGAGTGCACACTTCGAATGGATTGTACAAAGCTTGGGACTGTATAACACAAGGAATCCAGTGGTGGATGATGGACTGTGATTAACAGGACAAATATGAATGTTCTCATTAACGTTAACTAATATATAATACTAAATAGGGTGCTAATAATTGGGTGTGTTGGGGAAGAAATACACCAAATGTCAGATGTGGGCTATAGTTAGTAGAATATTTCAATGCTCTTTCATAGTTTGTAACAAGTGTTTCACAACAAGGCAGTGTGTTGGTGGTGGGGAGATCATTGGGAGCCTTGTATGAGGACATGCATGTTTGCTTTGTAACTTCACAATTTTTACTATAAAACACTATTTTTAGTAAATCTTGGGGAGATCAAGCAATTAGAATATGTATAGAAAATAATTTTTAACTTAGATTTCATTTTATTTATAAGACAATTCTTGGCAAATCTAGAAAAATTAAGAGATTGATTTTTTTATTGGGCATTTCACTGAAATGTTGAATAGAGCATTCATCTTCAACTGAAAAAATAAATGATTGAAATATTTTAATTAGAGTAAATAATATTTGTAGAAGTCAGATTTAAGTGGTGAAATTTCACAATCACTTTAGAAAAAAGTGATTAAATGTATGGAAGTAATTCAATGATGGGAGAGGGGCACTGATGTGAGTAGGGCTGGGCTCTTCTGTAACTGCTTATAAGGCATGTATTTTATCAACATGTCACAGAACAGGTGCATTGGACATGATGGGTTCTGCATTCACCATGACAATTTATGAGGTGATAATTAAGTTTGACTATTCCTTGCATGTATAATTACATAAAATCTCTGTCACACCATATAAGCAAGCATAATGAACTGATGGAAGTCTGCCTGAATACCTTTCACTATCCAGTATTCCAGAGATTACCTCCATAGTTTTTAGCACATTACCTTTAGATGCTTTTCTGTGAATTTACCTGAAGATATTATTTTCTTTAAAAGAAAAATATTATTCAAAGGGAAACTATAAGGAGAAAATCAGATATTATACATCAGTCTTGTAATTAAACTTTACATAATAATACAGTAATAAACAATTTATTGCAATATCAAAAATTGTATTAAATACCTCATCACATTGGATACTCGCAGCACATCTGTGGAATAAGCAGGACAGATATGCTCTTCCTGTTTTATTGTAAACAGAATTTTAACTATGGAACTCAGTTGTATTGGGAAATGCCAAATAACTAAAAATGCAGTAATGGGACTTCTAATACTGTGTTCTATCTGCCATACCAGAAAGGCAAACACTTTACCCTTCAAAGAACCTGTACAATCTATTGCATCTAATAATATCTAACACTTTTTGATTTGCTAAATGACTTTCTGCAACAAGGAGGCATTATTATTCCCCTTTTATGAAGGGAACGCTGACACTCTGAGAATCTCGGTAACCAGGGTACACAAGTATTGGTTACAGGTTTGGGTTTGGGTCAGGTTTTATAGCCTTTTCTAAATACCACACTTGCCTAGTCAATCTCACCTTTTTTTCCTATTCATTTGAATAAAACAAAGCATTGTAAAAGTCGCTCACAAGGACAGAGTGTCTAAAGGGAAGGAGGATAAGAATCTTGGAAGAGGGGCAGACAAGGTGAATTGTGGAAGGCTATGTCATTTGAAAAGACCCACCAAATGATTCTCTTATGGCTGCCTAGAGAGTCCTACCTTTAACACTAAGGATCTCGTCTCGGCAATATTTTGAGAGAACAATGAAGAGTGATCAGAAGTTGTACAATAATTTATATTAACCAAGGTACCTTGAGGAAAATGCTAGAGATATTTATCAGTTATTAATTTATTCTTCTTTTAAAAGAAAACTGATATTTGTTACCTAGCATTTTATCCTCAAAGTTGCAGAATTGAAGATAATTTTGGAATTATGTGTTTTTGTAAGCAAAATTGGTTCTTCAGTAAGGTAGTCACACAATTTGCAGCTAACTGTTCCCAAATTTTTTCTTGGTATACTATGGTAGTCACACAGGTACCTCAAATCAACCAAAATAATGGTATTTACAAAAGTTGCGAAGCCCTGTTCTTTCTTCAGCAGTGATTGAGACAGATAGGAATATTCTCTGGGTTAATCCCTTATTAAGGAAGATGATTCAGGACCATTTTGTGCTCTGGCAGGTGGACAATTAGGCACTTTCATTCTGTTTCTATGTGAGATTTTTCAATACTCTGCAAAATTTGAGGGCCACAATTAAGATTCTAGTATGGAGCTTACCAGCTTGTCTTCATCCATTCATGGGCTCATCTCCAGTCTAGTAGAGCATGCCTGGCCAAAAATAAAAGGATCACTTATCATTCATAGACTTAGCTTCTGAATTAACCCTGTTCCCAGGCTTTATCTTCCTTTTTCTAGGCCTACTTCAATGTTAACCTTAGCTCCTTTTCCATTTCAATCTTTGTATACATTTACCAAATTAATTCCTTGATTAGTTAATTTTTGAATTCTGGCATTTTACCTCTGTCTTCTAGCAATCTTATTCTTGATTTTGAATTAACAACTCCCTAATAATGATTATAATGTTAATAGATAACATTTAATGAACATTTATTTTATGCATTAGAAATGTTACATATTTACCTCATTGCCATAACAAAAATTTTATCTTATGTATACTATTATCAGTTTACAGAGGAGAAAATGAGCTTAGAGAAGTGAAATGTTTTTTCCTAAATTAATAAGTCTTAATCTCCTGATCTCAATAGATACTTAGTAATGACCTTTCTTGCTTCCCCTGCCTTACTTCCTCTTGCTTCACCTGCCCTATATGCCTCAACTCTAGGTTTTTCATAGCATGGGCACTGCTTAACAAGCATCTCCCATCAAACTATGGCTAGACAAGAATGACCAGGCTGTATCCTTATTTTAAATATTAACAGAATCTTGAGACTGAAGAATCCAACTAGCACAGTAAAAAGACTAGTCCCACATAGTGGCTCCTATTGAGCCAGAGCTTTAGAAGATGATTGTGGAACTTTGTAACAACACTAAGTCTATCTATAGACTACCATCGAAACTTGGCATACTTTATAAGACATTTGCTTAAATAGTAATAATTTTAGGGACCTTGCTCTATGAATTATTTCGACATCTGTACAGTGAAAAAATCACACTCTTATTTGCCTTTATGTTATTACTAGTGAAATTGTCCGCTCTATCATGGACTTATATATATCCACTTCAATCTTTGCAACTCTGTTAGAATTATCATGATATTCCATTACTTAAAAGCAAAATCATTTAGTAGCTCCCAGTTTCCCTCAGGAAAAATGAAACTTCCTATGTTCTTGCACTTATTCTAATATCCTTTGTTCTCTCACGTACACATATATTTGTATGTGCTGCTTCTTCATCACAGAATGTATGTTCTCATTTCATATAACCAGTCATCTCTTCCTCATCTTTTAAGGCATCATGTCCTCTCCAAAAGTTTCCCATCTGAGTTTAGCAGCCCTTCATATGTGACCATGGCATAACAGCATATGTATACTATATTTTAATTGTGTGTTAACCGTTAGTTTACTCAAATAGAGGATTAATCTCTAAGTATAGGATATGTGTTTTATTCATCTTTGTATCAAATTTTGGCATAGCACCTATCAGTTCTAGAATAAACCTAGTTTGAACAGACAAAGAGGGCAAGCAAAAGATGAGGAGGTAAGGCTTAGAGCAACAAAGTTCAAGAAAATAGAGCCAACTTCCTGAGAGACCATGCCAAATCATAAGACATTGAGAAAATCTCTATGCATGATGGCTAAGTAATATCTGATCTGTGCCTGCCAGTAGTTGCATATGTTAATCTTGGTGCCTGAGGCACTGGGTTTGTTCAGGACTACTGGTTTTTCTTTGGGGTCAGATTGTGACTTCCCCAGGCTATGTGCCTATAGATTTATCTAGGGACCTAACCTCAGTGACCATAGGAAGAGCTTGATCCAAACCATGTTGAGTGTCCTCACACCATAGCAGTTATTGTTAAACAATATTGAGGCCAAAGATTTTAAAACAGAGGTCAGTTTAGTTTTAGGGCAGGGATCAAACATAACAACATGATGCAGACTTTCTAACCCTTCTCTTCTCAGTCTGAATAGAACTTTTCTTAGGAAGGATGTTCTATCATCTTATATATAGTTCCTCAAGATTGATACACTGGAAGACGCACTTCCTTCCCAAGCCTATATAAACTTGGCTATTATCAGGGTACCAGATACACTTTAGGGTAAGAAAGAAAGATCAGGGTCAGAGTGTGGTCTCTCACCTCTGAAAAACTACCTATGAACTGGATGAAGAGTGTTTAGCAATGGATTTATTCTGATTCCATCATTGTCTTAGAAAAAGCTCAGTATTTGGTCAGCTCATAGCTGAGAAAAACCTAAGAAGTAGAATGATGAAGACCTTTTTTTGTAAATGTATGTTTCTTTTTAAAGAATATTTTATGTTCGAAACTACTTACCTACCTCCTTTCCAAAGAAGCATTTTTAAGCTGTTTAGATTCCAGATTTTTTTTTATCACCATACCTTGTGGAGATGTAAATTTTGTACAAGAATTTTGGCTGCAGTAACTTTTTATATTATCCCCTAAGATATATCTATAAAATGTCCAAAGCAACATCCTCTGTTAGGATATTACAACCCTTTATTCTCATACATGCTTTTTTAAATTAGCTGATTTTTTAAATGAGAAAATCCATGTTTATTAAGCCTTCACACCTCTTAAAAGCTCCTCATCTTCTATTTACCATATTTATATGGACCCACAAACATGATTTTTTTCCTGAGACAGGGTTCTGTGTGTGTGCACACGTGTATGTGTGTGGGAAGGTAGTTAAAACAGAGCATTCCTGCTGGGTTTGCAATTTTAGTGTGAAGGTGATCAGACCATACACTAGGGGTTTAAGAAAGTGAAGGAAGAATTAACAAAGATGTTGGTCGGAAGACATTTCCAGAGAACTTTCTTAATTGACACTGTATTCTTAATGCTGTAGTCATTGGTATTAATTATTCCTTAATTTTTAGAGTAACATGTAATGAATTCATACTTGGCATTAACTAACCAGTTCTTATTTACAGTCTGTACAGAATCACACAGGTCTTTCTGAATGCCTGGTTATAAAAGACAAGAAGGAAAAAAAAAAAACTTTTAGCACCGTGAACCTCTATAAATTTGTCTTTATTATCAGTCATTGCAGTTTCCAGGCTGCAAGGAACTCAACAACTATTTTATTTTCATTTGGCAGCAAGCTTGAAACTAACCAAAGCAGAAATTAGAGATGTGCTAGGCTTCAATTGTTCATATTCATTTTTATATGTATTTGATCAAAATATATTTTACACATACACTAGACACAAATATACTCCTTTCAAAATTGTGCTTCATGCTGTATATATCCAATGTATGTTTTGTTTTGTCTCAATTCAAATGTCTGCTTGTTTTATCAAGGAATTTTAATAATTTGTGCAAATCTGGGGTAAGCCCATCACTGTGCTATATACCAGGTAGAACATAATGTTTACCAGGTTTTCTTTACCTACCAATCAGAAATTTTAAATTTGACACACATTTTGTCATGAATAAATCATAAAATATATTTGACATCCATAATGTTTAATTGTAGGAAATGGTATTTCTGACTTGATAGACTTTATTTGGTGGAGGAAATAAGAAAGTATGGGAAGGAGAGAAAAGGAAAAAAAAAAAAAAAAGAAGGAACAAAGGAAAAATGATTATGTTTGTGGCAAGTAGCCTAGGAAAATAATTTGTGACATTTCTTTGAAAAATTTCATTTTTCTCCTTAATTTTGTTTATTTTCACTCTTTATTTTATTTTTTATTTTCTTAAGGGACATCTCAGTTAAAAGAGGCATTTTTTCTTCTATTCCATGACTTCCAAGAAGTATTTAATCTTGTAGAGATGCTTATGAGATATTAGGAATTTATCATCCAATCTAAATCCAATGAACAGTAGGAGCAGGAGCCTGATTTAGCAATGTAATAAAACTGGGATGCAACATTTCAATTTTTTATTAAGTTCTTCTTTTCTTTTCTTTTTTTTTTTTTTTCAGGCTATAATATCTTGTGATTTACAGGTTTGTTTTAACACACACCACAGCACCATATTTGGACTGAGTTGTTTTCATTCTAGCTCTATCATTAATTAGCTAGATGACCTTATGCAATTCATTTTAAAATGAAGGGTCTTGCTTGCATAATTACTGGGATCCCTCCCAAATCTAAACATACTTTTCCCTTCCATTCCCTTCTGTTTGCTTTTCTTGTAAATTGTATGTGTGCTTGTATTTGTGTGTGTGTGTGTGTGTATGAGGGAAATATTTGTCTCTTTCCCTTATGCATTACATTTTTTCCCCATTTAACCACTCACAATGCATAACCTTTATCCCTTTAAGGTAGAATTTCCTATTATATGTTTCTGTGGACACCAGTTTTGCAAGGTATTCTTGGAAAATGATTTTATGGTTTAAAAAGTTTTAAAAAGTTTAGGAAATTTTACATGCTGTATACTGTTCTTAGCAATTTATAATATTTATTAGCATATAAAGATTGTGAGAAGTCCTTCAGTAAAGTGCCTGTTTAATTTGGTTTAGCCAGGATTTCCTTTATTTATTTGAATACTGAACACTGTGTTGGTACTTTAGCGTGTGTATTTGTGAGTGTATTTCTGTGTTGGTGCTTGTTCCTGCAGATATGGTATGAGTATGTGTGCATCTAATACATATTAACATCTTAAATATCTAGTGTATTATACAATTTGAGAAATATCTTTTAAAGACATCAGGAAGAAACACTCAGATTGGAGCCTCCTAATGCTTTTTTATACATTTACTGTATTTATGGCTAATTCTATAAGAGCTGAACATACTAGGACATGTAGAGTCTCACTGCAACAACATTTTTCTACTGGTCTCTTCCCATTTTCCCATCTATTAGTCTGGACACAGAGAGCTATAAAATCCAAATTCCATAAGCCCTCAGATTGTGGTGACAAATCATGAGACTGTTTCAGAATTGGAGCTTATAAAAATTAGATATGCAATAAAGATTTGAACTTCTGTAAAATTCATTCTAGGAAAGGATTTAGTCTAAAAAATGATTTGTGAGTGAGGATGATGGCACTGTAGTCTATTCTAGAACTAATTTTAGAAATGTAGCTGATGCCAAGTAACTTCCAATTTAACTAACAATTTTTCCATGAGTTAGATAGTAGTGTGGTGACAGAACCTCTCAATGGTAGAAGGGAAATATTAAGGAATGAGATGGTGATTTAGATGATGAAGGATTTTTTAAATGCTTATGAATTATGTGTCTAGATTTTAATAATTACTTTATTGGCGATACATTCTGAGATATTCCAGTTGTCAAATAAGCAGGACTTTGTAACGGAGCTCTACTAATTTTCTAAGCATTTCATTAAATTAAAAGGCCTATATAAAAAATGTCCAGAATAGGTAGACTCTATAGAGACAGAAAGTAGATTGGTGGTTGCCCAGGGCTGTGGAGGTGATGGTTGGGAGAGAATGAGGTGTGCTAATGGGCAATGGGATTTCTTTTTGGAGAGACAGAAATGTTGTAAAATTACATATGGTGTTGGTTGCACTACCCTATCAATGTACTAAAAGCAAAACAAAATAAAAACAACATTGAATTCTATACTTTAAATGGCTGAATTGTAAAGTATGTGAATTATATCTCAACAGAGCAGTTTAAAAAACAAAAAAACTTAAAAGGCCTAATCCTCAGCAAAGGCCTAATCCCTTTGCTTTAAATCTGTGCTCTTCAAATAACTTTCAGATTTTTTTCCCCCTCAGATACCATAATATTAAGAAGGAATTTGTTAGGATACTGTCTGTGAATAATTGTGTCAATGGAGTATCCTATTGGTGGTTAAAATTTGACAAATTGATATTCTGGACAATATATTAGTCTCCTGGGAGTCTGGTGTGCATGTAATAATTCCCCAAAGCCCTATAACCCTTAGGTGAACAGCTACAGTTCCTGAAACTGTAATTTTAATGATTAGATTTTTTTTTAAGTAATTTTTTAAAATTTATTTTTTTACTTTTAAAGAAGCTTTGGATAATGATTAGATATTGAATCTGTGATAATACCACTGAGGTACAGAAAGGCTTTTTGTCTGTACTTAAAAATATTCAGCAAGTGTTTATTATCTTAATGACAACTCTTACTTGATAAAGTTACATAAAGCCACTTGGCATCTCTTGTTACTTTAATGTAAGACTTAATCTAGATAATTTTAATCTTCCTATTTTAAGGTATTATTTAAGATTATGTATCTGTCAATATAAGTACAGTCATTCAGTCCAGTTTCATTCAGAAAAGTAGGTAGTAATAGTGTATTTAAAAAGCAGAACAGTGGAGAAAGCCCTGTGCACTAGGGATCAAAAATGAGACTAATTTTCCAACCTTTGAACAAACCCACATTTTAGAACATGTCCCAAAAATGTGTGCTGGAGATAATTGATTGTTAACCTTACAAAAGTATCAGGAAAACAGTTTCAGGTTTTGAATTTTTATGTTGACGGTAGATGCTCTGTTGCTAGAAACAACCACCATCACAACCACAACCTTTACGGTTTCCCTTGTGGCTTGACCGACGAATTCAGTTTTTCTGGATTAATGGAAATAGTTTATTAAACATATGAAATTCCTCGTGTGGATGGCTGAATTGTGTACCCATTTGGATATGTTCTTGGCCCATATTCTGGTGGTTGTGAACCCACTATAAATAGGATCTCTTGAAATTGTTATTTCATTTAAGGTGTGGCCTAACTGAATCAGGTTGAGTTTTAATCCAGACTACTGGAGTCCTTTATAAGATTAAAAAGCCATGGGAAGAAGCCAGAAGTCAACAGAACCCAGAGGAGACAGAAGACATCGCCATGTGCATTGCCACATGACAGAAAAGCCAAGGACCAAGGATTCCCAATAGCTAACCCCAAAAGCCACAGTCTTCAGCAAGTGAACATTGCCTTGTTCTTGCCTAAATTTTGAACTTCTCCCAATCTTAAAACTGCGAGCCAATAAATCCCAGTGTTTAAGCCAACTTATTGTATGATATATTATTTAGCAGCCAGAAAACTAAGATACCTCACTTGGCCATAAAAATAATTTTGGTTTTAATGCAAGTTAAATGTTTATATTGTTTTAAAATATTGTTTGGAGTCAGGAGAGTTAGATGAAGACAAAATTGTTATAAAGTATCTGATGTCTATTCATTTGAATCATGAAGCATTTTAGCATAGCATGCTTTCAAAACTGTTGGAAGAGATAAAGGAGAGAATTCTAGGCTGGGTCTTGTGGAAATGATACCAGAACAGCACAGAATGTTAGGAGCTACTATCTCTGAAGCCCTCACTAGGACTATGCTGGAATCAAGAACCCACCACTGCTGCTGCCCCTGCAGCTGCTTGTGGATACTCCAGAAACTGGAGAATGGACACTGTATTTAGTTAGCCAAAGGGGTGCTGATGCAAAATACCAGAAATTGTTGGCTTTTTTAAAGGGTGTTTATTTGGGATAGAAGCTTACAGTTACCAGACCTTAAAGTGTAACTGACTTCCCTCCCCAAGTCTGTTGCCACATGTTGGAGCAAAATGACTGCCGACATCTGTGCGGGTTCAGGCTTCCTGTGTTCCTCTCTTCCTGGGGCTTCTTTCTCTTTGGGCTCAGCTCCTCTGCTAGCTCCACAAGGCCAGCTGTAGACTATCGGGAGAATGGCTTATTTCTCTTCCCAGGGCCTTTTCTCTTTCCTTGAGACTAAGCTCCTCTGTGTGCTTACTTCCAGGGACTCCAGCTCAAAAACTCCAAACTTCCTTCTCTGCAGCACGGTTTCTCTGTGAGTGCCCGCCCACCAAGGGGGTAGGGACTCAACATCCTAGTGATGTGGCCCAATCTAGGCCTTAATCATTATTTAATAAAGTTATAAAGTAAACCCTCTGATTCCAATAAACTTTAATATGCCCAGAGGAAAAGACCAGTTTACAAACATAATCCAATATTCCTTTTTAGAATTCATCAATAATATCAAACTCCTACAGACAACCAGAGCTGTAATTGAGAAATTAGGAAGGTTGTGAAGGAACCACTGCCACTGTTGCTGCAGCTCATGACTACTACTTGTCAGCCAGGAAGATGAACAATGGTCACTGAAACAGTTCTCCAAGCAAACTTCTAGTTTCCAGCAATCCTGCTTGCCAGTAGAAACAGTGAAAGTCAGCAGGAAGATAACCTCCCTCTCACTTCTGCTTCCAAATTTTGAGTTTCCATCACTTAGCATTCAGAACCTCAGCCTCAAGTTTGTATAGAAAATGCCATTTTAGCTTTCTAGTCCCTTAAAATCAAAGAGAATAGAATGGAGATTGATAGAGCCAATTTAGAATATTCAGAACAATATTTAGGGAGCTCTTTTTATCTATAAATGTTTAATATTCATTCTTTCATAGTGAAAACTTATCTATTTTTTTTTTTTTTGCTTTATTTTAGTTACTTATGAGTCCCATAAATCAGATCAATATAGAAACTGCTTCTTCTTATGTTTTGTTCTTCTCTTTGGGGAATTTTAAAAGAATCTTTTTCCTGCTGATGTAGCTTTCTTCTGTGTGTGCATTGATATGTGTAAATAGTTCACCTCCTCACACTATTTTTATGCAAAACATGTTACTGTCTGGTTTCTACAATTTCATCTTTCCTTGGAATCATCAATTTGATTAAAGAAAAGATCCATATTTTCTCAAAAGTGCCCCATTAGGCCAAGTCTGTTGTTTGTCTTCTCTCAAGTGATTACAGGAATGCTTCAAGAATTTTATCTTCCTTCATGGATGTCAAAGAAGGGCTCATTTCTGGCAGGAAGAAAGATGGAATCATTGAATCCTACTGGCATACACATGCAAGTTTTGAAAATAAATGACCTTTTATTATTTGCCTTTTATCTCAAAGAGAGATATTTAGATGTCTCTGGAGTTCTGAACAATAACCATTTTCTATTAAATTTAAAAAAAGACATTAAAAATGAAATAAAGCTTTCCTCTAATCTTTTTTCTGTATCAGATGTACGTTTTTCTCTGTCATACAGCTTTGAAGATTTGATTTATAAGAGACATATAACTGAGTAAATTAGAACTGTCATGGTTATCGCCATAAGATTTTGTACTCAAAGGAGTGCATTACAATTGTGATTACTCATGCTGAATGACACAGGGAATTCCATCAGGTACTTAGATAATTTGTGCAAAAAGATGTTTGTTCCTGAAATACAGATAACTAAGGAAAAATGTTTTTAAGGCGTGAATTATGTAAATAGCCTTCTCAATGTTCCATTTCATTCCATATGTTTAGCCCAAGCTTCTATTTCGGGACTCTCAATTAATGTTTTTCATTCTATGTCCATGGAATGATACTCACACAGAATTATATGGAGAACCAAGATAATTATGTTGATAAATTCAAGCTTAATTATCTGCGTTTTCAACTTTTCCCTATTGAATTATATAGTTAATCAACTCATATTTTGCTTAATATTGAATGTAGCAACTGATTTATTTTTAAGCACCATTAAATAAAACAACTCATATTGAGAGATGATTCTAGCCAGATGTGCAGATGTAAAAAGCCTTTCTTAGAGCTTTATATTGGAACTTTATAAGAAACATTTCTTTAAAATTAATGATATTGATATATTGGCTTGTTCAGAGAGCAAGTGGTGTGAGCACATGAAAATCAAAGTTTTTTAAATAGGTATTTTTCAATCCAAGATTGTGCCTAAGATGGGCATTGAGCTGTTAAACAATGTGCCTTATATACCTCTTTAATTCTTGTAAATGTGAATTATTTCAGAATTTACTGTTAGTAACTATTTTATTTAATATTTATGGGTTTCATTATGAGTCAAATATTCTATAGCTCTCCTTTTTTCATCTTAAAAATCTAGGTACATTTGTTTCCTGGTTTACCTACCTGGAATACTGTGGCACAAATCCCTACAAAAACAACATCCTCATCCCCATTTGGACTGGTCTTAGGGTCAGCACATGGAAGAAACTGTCCGAGGTAGAAGACTGTAAACTTGTCATTGCAGGGCTTGCCCAACTTTGAATTTTTTCTGTGTTATTCCCCAATTCAGAGTTGCCCTGACATATTTCAGGAGGACTCAAGGCAACTCCTAGAAACAACCCCCACCACTGTAAAAGAAATTAATCATTTGGTAATTGGTTTCAATATGGGACTTGAATCCTTAAAAAAAATCTAAAGGCACTTATTGAATTTTGTAATGGTGATGTCCCCAAAGAACTGATGGTATTTCATCACCATTATGTAATTAATACTGACAGTAGAGTAAGTTTACTCTTTGTTTTAGTTTTTTAGGCTGCTCAAAGCAAATAACATGAAAAGGGTCAGTGGTAATTTATCTGCTCATTGTTTTGAGGTCAGGGAAATGTCCAGATAAAAAACTTTCTGCTCTGCTCATGGTACATTGATACAAGGGGAAATGTAATTTTTGCCATTTGCTGTGATTCTGATTCTAGATCTCTAACTAGCAGGGGTTAAGAAGCATGAAAAATATGAAAAATGAATAATCAACAGAAATATATTTAATAATTATTATAATAAGTAAATTATAATAAATAATAAAACAAAAGTCTGTATTTTGAGGAACACAAGTCAAAAGGTAATATTAACTAATCTAATACATGCAAACAGAAGTAGTCAAGGTAGCCAGTAGCCTTAGAGACAAACCATGGCCAGGGTGTCAGTAAATACTTTTAGACAGAAAACAGGAACAAGACCCCAAAATTACGTGACTTTGGAGTTGAAATTGATACTTGGGATACACAAGAATGTACCAGAAATGTGTTGGCTTTCTTAATGGGAATTTATTAGGTTAAAAGCTTACAGTTCTGAGGCTGTGACGATGACCAAATCAAGACATCATCAGAGCTGCTGTCTCACCGAAAGTTGGCTGCAGGCAATCCAGGACTCTACCATGTGGCAAGGCACATGGAGGTATCTGCTTCTCTTCCAGGTCTTGTTGCTTCCCCTTCTGGCTGCTCTACCTGTGGCTTTCTCTCTCCCAGATTCCTCTCTGAGCTCCTGGGTTCCTTCTCTCCATCTCTGCAAGGTTTTCTCTTTGTATCTATACATGATCCTCCCATTTATAATGGACTTCAGCAAGAGGACCCCAAGACCCACCCTGAATCATACCTCACTGAGTAATCCAATCAAAGGCCCCCCAGTTGAATCCAACCCAGTCAAATAGTTCCACACCCACAGGAATGGATTAGCTTTAAGAACATGGCCTTTTATGGGATCCACAAAAAACTTCAAACTGTCACAACTCACATACAAACATATCGTATACTGAACATGTGTCAAACAATCATGCAGCTCATTAATGAGGGAACTGTTTCAGAGGAGTACAGAAAAGTCTCCTTCATTTATAGTCAATGAAAAAAAATGTGGTGACATAAGATTGTGAAGTTACAAATAAACTAGTTAATAATGTCACACTGGACAGAAAAGGTGTAACCTTTGAGGTTATCTTTTTTACAGAAAAGAGATCTCTATTTGACAAAACTATTTAGAATTTATTAATATACAAATTAATACCTAATTTATAGAGACTTGGACTTAATCAGAATTAAATTGTAAGTCAAAGAAAGGTATATTCACCAGGAGCATTAAACTGTTAGACAATGGTCCAGTACGACATTGGGAGGACATCCCTTTGCCCTATTTCCAAGTTTTAGATAATTTTCTTAGCAAGATTTTGACTTTTATTGTCAATAATTGTGTATCATGTATTCTCTTAAATAATATTTGAGTAGGTACATATTACATTTTATTGAGTTAAAAATGTTTAAGTTCTGCATTCACCAACTCTGGTAATTAATTACCTAGCTTATAAGTTGATGTGAAATCTGATTATCATTTTTATATTCAATTATGGATTGGCATAATATTCATCATCTTAATTTCTTTTCTATGTTTTCATTGAATTATTACAATGGAAAGGTTCATTCATTTCCACTGGGTACAGCTTAAAGTTGTTAGACCCCCCAAAAAATTGGGTTTTGAAAACATTGTTAATAGTTACTTATATTTGTATAATACTTTATAAATTTCAAAATACTACAAATAATTATTGTTTTAATTTTATCAATACTGATATTGAAACGAATATTATAATTCAGAAGTTGAGTGGTAAATACTTTTAGATGTTTTAGATACAAACACAAAATAACCTTTTACCATTAATAGCTTTTGGCAAATTATAAAATCAGTTGTGATGTTGGTGAAATATAACTAAAATCAAAATCTTCTCCCAACCAATAAAACCTCTCAATAAAGGTAGAAGATCAATAAAATTAATTTTATTATTGAATAAGCATTAAACTAGAATGTGATGCATCACAATCTGCTAAAGAGATTGCAAAAAAAAGAAAGAAATTTCACCCATTTATATAGTCAAGCAGATATAACCCATTATATATATGTTCTCAAGGTAATATTCTTGAATCTTCAAGATAATGTTCTCTATTCCTCAAATAGAAGGGTTTGACAGCACCATTTCTAGGTCTCTAGTCCTCGAGTAAAAGGATTTGACACTATTTGTCACATATAGTTAATCTTAATCTTGCCTGCTAATTGGCTTGGCTACCTGTGTTTGCTAAATGATTTTATCCAAAGAAATAGTAAAGCTTCTTATCTCTCTTTGACAGGTAGGTAGATAAAATTTGGAGCCAGATACCTAACTTAAACTCCTTTGGAGATGGGGAAATAGTGGTGCTATCTTCCTTGATACTTACTTTTCACAGAAATAGTTCCCAGGTCCTTGAGAAAGACACTCCTGGGTTGCAAAAGCAACCAGAAGTCTTGTTGAAGAGGTATTCAATTTTTTAAAAGATTTGCATACATCTCAAAAGAGCAGAAAAATAATTTACAAGTTTTCTAAAGTATTCTCTAAGAAAAGGGGAAGGGAGGTGGGTGTCTCTTTTTTCATTAGGGAATATTCCCCCACCCCTTTTTAAAAAATTTGTATTTACCCTTAGAGTGACCATAATGAGTTATTTCAAAGGAAGTGTGAGAGCAAAATCCAGGTGACTTATGGTTTAGGAATGAGTAAACAGCATTTGGAAAACTTAATATCAGGGAGATTTAAAGTTTGTTCTAATAATAAAGTCTTTACTAAAAATTTAGAGATTTTTAGTAGTGTTATAAAATTATTGTCATCTTCAGTAATTTCCTATAAACTTAGTTATATTTGAGTAAAATAAATATGAAACATGGATTCATTGTCTAGAAAAATTGAGCTCTCAAGTACAGCTGTCTCCTGAAATATTCAAATCATTTTACACAAATTTATTCCTCCGTCCCTTCCTTCCTTCCTTTGCTTGAACTCTGTCTAATTGCTTCAACTCTCCAGTCTTAATATAAATTACATAAAAAGTAGACAAAAATTTCAAATATAAGTAAAGGAAACAAAACCAATTCTCCATAAGCACTAAGTGTTTGGTTAATTGTTAGGTTCTTTAGAGAGACATTGCTACTTCAATCTTGGATTGTCCTTGATGATACCTATGGCTTTATCACAGAGGGACTTTCTGAAATGATGAAGAGTAGAAAAAAGGTGTGAATACTGTCAAACAGCTCTTTTGTATGAACTTACAATTACATAGACTAGACCAATTGCATGCCCTGCATGAAGGATGGGTCATTGAATGGTCTCTCTGGTATACACTTTATCTGAGCCCAAGGTTTTTGAAATGGTAGGCCCCGAGCTCCAGCTGATATAATAATGCAAGAAGACTCAAAGCAAAACAAAGCATACTTTTCCAGATTTCTGGAGACTGAGAAATACTTCAGAATTTTAAAAATCCTGTTTGCTGAACTGCTTGGGAAAAAAGCTTCATGTTATTTGAAAGAACATTTAAATATTATGGTTTCATAAAAACTGGATATATAAGGAATGAAACTATAATTGATGGTCAAAAAATCCGTGCCTCATGAGTTGCAATATCCCCTTTCTGCTTGTCCTGTAGGGCATGATGGAAACTCCCACAAAGTTGCTTTCTTTACCTTGCTTTGACAGTATGCCAAAGAGATAATGCTGACACATGCATTCATATTATTATTTCTGCTGAGAGAATATCATTTACTGAAGCAGCATGTTACTAAGGAAGTATTTTGAGCCATAGAATAGGAAGACTATTAGGCTCGGACTGTAGAAAGTAACTCTGCTTAGTTAATGAATCATAGATGTGTGGTGAGTTAGATCAAGGAAATACCAGAGTATAATTTTCAAAGTTAAAAAATTGACTGATGTAAGAATCTAGAATGACCATGGGTCAAAATTTATTTGAGGCATTACTGAGGGAATCAGTAAGGTTATAAAGCTGCTCAAGGAGCATTACTGGATAGGATATTTATAGGCATTTTAAGGGAAAACAACGTTTAAATATAATTTATAGATTAAATATAAAACTGGTTAATATCTCTTAGGAAAATAAAACTATAATCTTAATCCATTCTATCACTTGAATATCTACAATTCAGCATGTAATATTATAGTGTGTAGATCTGATCAAATAGAAAATAGCCAAATCAAACACAGATACATTCTTAAAGCTGTGTTGTCCACAGAGCAGCCACTAGCCACTGCATAATTCAAAGTTAAATTAAATAAATTAAAATTAAACACATTTAAAAATTCAGTTCCACAGTCACACTAGCCACCTTTTAAGTGCTCAAGAGGCACATCTGGCTAATGTCTACTTTAATAGACAGCACAGATACAGAATATTTCCATTATTGCAAAAAGTTCTATTGAACAGCACTCTTCTAGAGAATTAATTAATCCTTGAGCAGGCCTGTTTTATAATGTCCATGTATGGAACTGAAAGAGAATGCCACCCTTCCTTTTGCTTTATTTCCAAGTTTTGGATAGTTTTTCTAAAAACAAAGTAATCTTAGAGATCTCCTTTTTCTACCTTATTCCCTTTCTTTAATAGAAGTGGATCTGACAATATGGCCCAAGTTCACAATAGTTATTTACTCCTCCTAATACTTAGAGTTTACCTGTACCATTGAACCATTTATGCCCAGTGGGCTGAATGAATTATTTTGGGCAAATGAAAAAGTAAGAGAGAAAGATTTTCTTGTAAATAACTGTATCTTACAATTTAGAAACTCTTTCCATTTGTCTAGGCCATCCTCAGTCCTCAAATAACAAAAGGAAATGTACCAAGAGGTACTCATTATTTTATAGTACAATTAAAAACTTTATTCTTGCATAGAAAGAGATTTTCTTTTCAGTTTTTTATCATTAAAAAATACCTGTACTTTTGAAATGAAATGTCCTGTGTGATGGTTTGGGCAAACTTATCTATTCTTGGCTTATGATACTAGATTTGCACCTGTGATTCAATGAGTTTGTGTTTTTTTTTTGTTTTTTGTTTTTTTTTTTTTCAGATGTGCAACAAATGGCGATTGACTGGTTCACCAGAAATCTCTATTTTGTGGACCATGTCAGTGACCGGATCTTCGTTTGTAATTACAACGGGTCTGTATGTGTCACTCTCATTGATCTGGAGCTTCATAATCCTAAGGCGATAGCAGTAGATCCAATAACAGGGTAAGAAAATTTTCTTAATAGTGTTTTTTCTGAAATAGTTTCTATAATTTTTTAAAAAGTGAGAATCTGGTAAGAGTTTTGGAAAATAAGAATGCAGGCTCAAAAAAAAAAATTTAAATGTTGATTATAACAACTCAATTGCAGGTAGTAAAAATGGCTGTAGCATGCAGAAGCTGGGTATTACCAATTCCTTAACAGACTAATATTTCAAGTATAACTTAAGACCTAATAAGTTCATTAATCTTTTTACTATTTCACAGTCAAAATTTAGTCATGTTTAAATTTCCATCAACTTTGTTCATATGATTGTAAAATTAATGCAGAAATTATGCTTTTATTTTACAAACACTGTAATATTATTAGGAGGGGCAAAAATGTACAAAGTCCTATGAATTCAGTTCCCTAGTCAATATAAAAATGAGTGATATAGCACATCACTTTAATTGGAAGAACTATTATTTTTTAAGCTATAAATTATAGCACAGATTTGAATACTGAAATTTTATCCTTTTTATTGTTTTAATAATCCACAGGCAGTTTAGGCTGAAATGTCTGATGGAACTCATCCTAAACTGCCATAAGCCTCCATTCAATAAATGAGAAAATATTTACTAAAGAAACAGCTGTCATCCATATGTGGACTTTTGTCACTCTTTACTAAAAGTCTGATTGAATATTAAGATGTATCATCACAATGGTTCTGATTTTGACAAGAACAGCTTGCATGTAAGAACTTTGCTAAGAAGGCTGTGTAATATAATTCTTGAATGTAGCTCTATTTGTATTTGCAGCAGATGGTTACTTGACTCAATCTGACTGCAGTGATGCTTCAAAAGACATTAGTAAAAGAAGTTGTTTTTAAACTGATTTGTCCGGGTTGTTGGATAAGGGTAATAAGAAAGAATTAGAAATTTACAAATGTGCTAACAACATCTTTTTTGGCATCCAGGTTCGAAATATATTTGCTTGCATATTCTTTCTTGGATGTGCTAACTGAATTTCAAATTAGCATTTAGACAATCTTATCTGTCAACATGTATTTCTCCCGTCTCTCCACCACTCTTTTTCTTCTCCCCTTCTTAAAAACAAAAATCCAAAGACCCTTTGCAAATAAAACTGCCAATCTGAAATATAATATATAACAACACCATCTCTCTTTCTGCACAGCAACGTATTTTATGTTCTTAGGCTTCCTATTTCTCCCTACCGTTACATCAAAGAACCATATTTTGGAATTTTTGTCAAAGGAATTAGGAGTAGAAAACCCCCACATTGTTTGTTCTCATTCTCCGCTGGATTCCTTTGGGCCTAGTAACTGTTTAAATGTAATTCTGTCATGTATCATTTATCACAATAGGTTCTTTGGAATTTTTTGAGTTTGTCTCTTCGCACAGTGTTTCAGTCATGAATCGTAGAAGTCGGAAAAGGAAAAGTCTGTTATTTTATAAATATAGGCCTGTTGCAATAAAACACTTTCAAATATATTCTACTGTTGTCTTACTATCAGAAATTTGGCAAGATTAATGTGATGCCATTTAGGGAAGGAACAGTGGAATTTTCCTTTAACTTCTATTTTGGAACCCACCTTACAGTGACTTGGATATTTGGATATTTGAGGCTAGAACAACTTTGAACAACCTGACAAAGGGGAAATGTGCATCCACTAAAATTTCTCTACATTTTCCTAGTTGTACAGGATCTTTGGCTTTGTCTGATATAACTTCAGTTCAGAAAACATGAGAATAAATTAAGTCTGACTTGACTCTTAGTTTGCTCTTAACAGGGTTGGAAATGTAAGATTTGCCTTACTTCAAAGATTTCATTGGAGGAAAATATATATAGTTTGTTTGTTTTTGTTTTTTCTTTTCTCAACCTCCTATTCCCTTTTCGTCAAAAGACTAGCAGTATTATCATTATCAAGTTTTTAGTTCTTCGTTGGTTGGACTTAGCTAACTAATTTTCTCTGGGCTATCACTATGACTTGAACCAGGCTTCAGTTCCAGATTTGTCAATAAAGAGATCATTTCCCAAACTTGCGTGTTCATTCTTTTGGTTTTTAGATGTTAACCTTGACTCTAAATTATAGAATAATACAGGCCATTTTTCTGGAGATGCTCCTTGATACTTCTTCCTTTCAAATTTTAGTGGTATTTTCTCCCAATGGTTCCTTGAGAAACTTTCCTGAATTATTTCTATGCAATCATTAGATTTGAAAGGTAGCATAGAGATGATTCAGTCCAACCACCATCAAAAACGGCATTTCAGGCAGATATATTGTAGACTTTGCTTGTTTGATAATTAAGAGCTTGATTCTGGAGTTAGTCTTGCTGGGGTCAAATCCTGGTTTTTCCAGTTACTCTCTGTGACTTTGGAAGTCTCTTTGTGCATTTGTTTTCTCATTGAAAAAATGTGAATAATGATAGTTTACCCAGCAGGCCTGTTGTGAGGATTAAATAAGGTCAAATATATAAAGCACTTTGGTACTTTTTGAGTTGCAGAATATGTAAAGTGCTGTTCTCCATGTTCCCTCAAATATAATTACTATTATTTCCAACTGTTATGATATCGTTGTGGCTAGAGTGATGTGACCAATAACCCACCACAACAAAGATCATCTTTTCATTTCTAGTCTCATTCTCCTCCTAATTCAAACTCTTCTAAAAGGGTTTATTTCCTGATCTGTTATATAATAAAGTAAAATTCTGTGCATAACCATGAAGTGTATGTAGAGTATTGGAGGTGAAAAGTACAGAACAGTTGTGGGTATGGGGAAGAAGGTAGCAGAGGAAACACTATTTTAATAATTAATGTTGTGCACGATGTATTTGGATTCCCTCAAGGTCTTTCAAAAGATAAAGGTAAAGAACAAAATTCCTTCATAATTGCTTTTGTCTGTTGATCTTTTATAACATGAGACTACTTCATTATTAAACTGTGCAGTGTCTGGCTCTTTTAAGGGTTGTAATCAAGGGCAGGAAAGGAACTAGTCTACAATTTTAGCTCTAAGGTGTGGCTCTCAGCTCCCTATTAAATTAAAATCCTCGGACTAGACTTAAACAAGAATATATTTCCTCATGAATGTGATATTTTTGCAACATAGTTGCAAGAGAGGGATCAATTAATTCTCAGCATAGAAATTATTAGGAAAACAGTAAAATTAAAGAGATATTTTGATGATGGTACTGGCATTAGAGTTGAAAATTTGGTGAAAAATATTTTGGAGGATTTGTAGTTCTATGTATGGAACTTAATAGAATTAGGTGATATGGCTAAAGCAAGAAAGAAACAAAAAAAGAAGGGGTGGGGGGAAGAGGGAAATCTCCTATGTTGAATGAAACAGTAGAAATTAAATATTTTCGAGGTACAATGTATACTCTTTTTCTGTAGGATGGACTCATTGACTTGCAGAGAGTGAATAACAGAATGATCAGGAAGATTTTATTTGTGAATCCATGACCCCATGTTGGTAATGAGGAAAAAGTGTTTTGTCTTTGTGGAAAGCTAGAAATGAAAGAGGTTTGCCTATGCCCATAAAGGGAGGTTTGAAACTAGAAGGTCCCTGGGGAAGACATATCAGGTTTCTGTCTTCTGTTTAGGAAGATCCAGCCCAAGCTAGAGATTGGAGTCTGCATTCATTAATTCACTTGCAACAGGACATAAGAAGAATTGTTGCAGACCCTTAGCTCTTAAACCTCTTATGCTACATTAAATTATTAAATTAAACCTAGAATTTGCCCCCCAACCATTACCTATTGATTTGAGGATTGGAAATGGCTCTGAAGTTACTATGGTTTGAATAGGAGGAAGCTTCTAAAGATGATACCCCCATGCATTCTTTTTCTTCCCATGGAAATATCAGTCTTGGAGGTTGCACACTCATCTGCAATTGATGACTGTCCTAATATTTTGATATTATTATTTATATTTTGATAGATTGACTTTTTAAGGAAGAACTCCCCCCCCCCCCACACACACACACAAGAAAACCCAAACAACAAACGAACAAACAATTTCCTAGCCTCCTTCACCATTTCCATATAGCACTATCACTTAGGTCTTCACAATCTGATGTACCTCCCCATTGTTAAGGAGAGAGATTCTTCTTGAAGACAGATGTGAGTTTAGTCATTCTCAGAAACTTTTTGCATTCTGTTTGCTCCAATAATCATTCTTCTGAGTTCATACATTGACCTGCTGTAATTTATCTCTTGAATATTTTGAACATAAAGTCTCTTATTAAATAAAATATCCTGATGAACAAAATTAGCTGCCAAAGTACATTGTAGGTTACTAGTGTTTCTTTGATATCATCTAGGTGATTGACCTAGAAGCAGTCTCAGGTGAGCTGATCTGTGCATTCACCTGCACCCAATATATGATGGAACGTGTCAAACAGATGATTTGCCTACTTCTCCTTATACTCAATGGGAGATTAATGCAGCATAATAACAAAATCCCTAGACTTACACATTTCTTTTGGTTATTCCAAAAATTTAACAATGTGTTTTTATCCATGTATACAGATTCAAGTGGTATCATTATAAAATTATCTATTTTTCTATCTTTTTATGTATCTATAATCTATCTAAATGTCTAAATATTTTCCTATCTATGCATCCTATTATCCCTAATGTTTCCTATTCTTACTATATATTCCTATTTTATTCTACTGTTTCCTTGGGGTGGGTCTAACTTTCTTGGGTGCTACTTAGATTTATGGAGAACTAACTAAGTAGCCTAATGATTCTAAGCTAATTTACTAAGGGTCCTAGAAATGTGAGCTCCTTCAAGTTTTGACTCTAAATTTCCATTTCAGGAGTGGCTGGTGGGAATAAGAAAGCCCACACAGATATGCAGTTATGTTTTTCATTGTCTGCACTGATTCTGAGAGAAGTCAGTAGTTTAAATTCTCACTTGAGTGCAAATCCATATTAGCTCTTTATATGTGATTCAAATTCTCATAACTTAATTTTTTCTCTTGTTCAATCTCTTGCCAAATTCCTCTCCAGATCTTTCCTCAAGTGCAGGTTCATGTATGGTATTACCTTTAATTAGTATCTTCTTCAATCAAAAATGACTTTTCCTTTACATAGTGACTAGCCTGGAAATATGACAGGGCAACTTGGAGGAGTTTATGTGTAGGACAGCCTTTACTGGTAAGTTAGCTCAAATTGGTTCAATTCCCACTATGTTCTTGACTCACATCATTTTTTTTTTTTTTTTTAGTGAACTGTGAAAAGAGTACCTTGCTTAGTGTTTTTTTAACAAATTTTATTGATACATATTAATAAACATACAATTCATCCAAAGTGTACAATCAATGGTATTTGGTATAATCACATAGTTGTACGTTCAGCACTTCAGTCATTACTAGAGCATTTTCATTATTTCAGTAATACTACTAATAAACAAAACACAGACAAACAAACAAGAAAATTCCTCACCTCTCAATCTCTTTATGTTTCCCCCACTGTACCTAGATGCTGTTTCTGGCTATTCTATCCAAAGTGTATAATCAATGGCTTTTAGTATAATCTCAATGTTGTGCAATCATCATCTCAAAAATTTTAGAACAGTTTCATTACTCCAAAAAGAAAGACTTCACACCCTTTAGCATTCCTACCTCAGACCTATATAAGCACTAATCTCCTTTCATCTTTATAAATTGATTTATATTTACATTTTATATAAATGGAATTATACAATATGTAGTACTCTGTGTCTGGTTTCCGTCACTTAGTATAATGTGTGGTTTTTTGGTCTGGTATTAACATTTTGTACTGTTAGCTTACATTTGTTCAGCTTCAAAGAAAAAATGATCTTATATATGCAATTCTACCCATATTCATATTTCACGTACTATATTTTTATTTCATGTAATATATTTATCTTTTCTTTTTCTTCCCAGGCACTGAGGGGGTCTTGTTTCACTTAGCTAAACCTGTTTGGAATATAGATAAGTATTTTGTTTCACTTCCTAATTCCCTCTTCTGTGATACCTCCTCCATTCTCTTTTAGCCAAGGCCATTTAAACTCCTGAGGAATATATTTTTTTATCATTTTGCAAGGCAAATGACAAGTTATTTTTTTCCCAGTAATATTCTATACAATACTGAGAAGAGCCCAGTGTGGAGGGCATTCTGGAAAACACCCCTAGCATCCCAATTTTTATCTTTAAATACATTTTTTATTCTTTCAGAATCTCTAACACTTTTAGAAGCTATGTGAACATTTCTAAGCCACTGGGGTAATATTAAGCAAATTATTGTTTCACTTATAAAATTATTCTCAATTAGCATGAAAGCTTTCTTGCTCTGTGCCAGAGAATATCTTATATCCTGGGAGAATCTGTGACATTATTAGAAAAATATAATTTTATATTTACTAGTTTAAAGTTATTTCTATTTGTTTCCTACATGGAGTTCTATGACAAGAAGAAGTAGATATGAGCCAATGGCTACTGCTTTTGAAAGTATCTGGACACCTCTCTTATATCACTTAAATATAAAAAGGGCATCAAAGATGAATAATATGATATATTCTCCCATGGAGCTTTGTAAACACTTGAGGCAAAATTATAATTAAGTAACAATTAACTACAAATAAAATATGCCCCAGTGACATCCTAAAATAATTTAATGCTTTTAGAGAAAAAAAACAATAATTTTTGTCATTGTTCTTAGTAATGATTGAATATAGTCATGTTAATATCATCAACAACCAAAGTAAATTAGCAAACTCTTGTATTTACTTCCTAAATCTGGTTTATCTTGATATAAAATAAGATTATAATGCAATATATAAAAGTATTCTTGCCTTAAAGAAGCTTCCACTCTGGGTCCCAAATGGAGTTTAGAATTAGGACTTGTCTAAATTCAATCTTGGACCTGTCTAATATATTTGAAACTCTACAATGTTGAAGAAGCCTTAACATTTTTAATTAATTTTTATGAAAGTGAAATTATTCTATTTTATTTTGTAAATTACTTGTTGTTTTATATATTTTAAGATATTTCAAATGTACACATTTAATTTATTTGTTCATTAAGTTGACTGTATAAGAGACATATAATTTTCACAAAGTGCATAGTAAATTTTGAATAATCTCCCAAGTACTATATTCATTAGTATAATGGTATTTCCTTTTATAAACTCCAAAATTTTGATTTAACACAGTATAAATGTATTCCACATCCATACACAAGTCCAAAGAGGGTATTGCAAGTTGGTGGGCAGCTTTCCTCCATGTTGTTATTCAAAAACCCATGTTGTGGCTCTAAAATCTCACAGGGCTTTGGAATACTCAGTTTCCAACAGGAAGAAAGGGCAAAAACAGTGGAGAAGCTATACCCATTTTTAAAAATCTCAACCTAAAAGTGACTCACATCATTTCTTCTTACATTCTGTTGCCAGGCGCTAGAAATATGGCCATATCTGGATGCAAGGGGAATCAGGGAAATATGGCCCCTGGCTAGGTCACTGCTTTCCCATTACAACATCATGCAATGGAAACAGAGGCATGCTTTTCCAATGAACACTGTGCCCTTTCCACCAGTCTTCTCTTTGGACTACTGAAGAATATAGCATTGTGTGCACTCTTTTCCCTATACATAAAGTACACTACATTTAAGTCAAAATGCAGGATCTCCCTATGGTGTACAGTCCTCTCCATGATGTCTAGCCATAAAAGACAAGAACCAAAAGACAAGATATCTATCTGCACTCTGCCACCTCCTCCACATTCTATATACAATGATAGAACAGGGACAGAATAATAATTATTTTAAAAAACCTCCTATTTAGGAAATGGAAGGCTAGGAAGTACACATAATTCATTCATCGATAGCAATGATAAAATCCTACCAGATGAGTAAAATGAAGACCTCCATCCTTGGTGGTTGGAAAGTCACTTGTTTAGACCCTTAGTCTTTTCTCTGCAGAATTCTCGATGGTTCATTCTTCCATTTAGCCTTGCTTCCACTGGGAAGTTCTTTCTAGTCTGTTGTGCTCCATACTACATTTAAAGTTGGCAGTGGGGAATATCCTTTGCCTGTATATTTCACAGACTGTTCTTTGCCCTTGCAAGTTTTTTTTAGGTTTGAAGTTACACACAAGATTTTGTAAACTAGGCTTATGACTTCTTGGGGATATAAATTCCCTTAAAAAGTATTAGCATTTCGATTTTTCTGCTTCCAGTTAGTAATATATATACAAATAACCACATTCAAAGTTATATTTTAGACATAATTATCAAGCCAAATTTATTTCTTTGCATCTCACCTTCCTGGCTTTCTTTTCCAACTCATAGGTGGCTATTTTGAGGCCTTTGGAAACAGTACTTCAGTGGGAAGTAAATGCCCGTTATGTGAAGGCAAAGTTCCACAGTTTAATTGAGAAGTCTTGATTGACTTTTGTTCAAAGCCATTTTCAGTATTTTCTCATACTGTTTGGATCCTATAAGCAGTTGGGTTTTCAAAACCTGGGAGGCCCCCAGTTTTTGGACTTACTCTATTCCATTTCATTTTTTTTTGCTTTCAAACCAGCCAGTTCTTCCAGAAACTATATTCTTTCATGATATCTTGCTAAAGGAACTGTGTAGTAACTAACACAACTACTAATATTATACTTTTTAACTTCTTCCCTCAAATTCAGTCTCAGAAAGCAATTGGTTTTCCTTCTAAGATATTGCAAAATTTTTTTTTTTTTTTTTACCAATCTTTTAGACCCTGAATCTTTCCAGCTCCCAATAATATTTTCCCTTTTGCCTGACACCTTACCACTAAGACAATGGTATATATTTTAGGTTTTATTTAGGCAGTACCATACATTCTATATCAATTCCTGAATTTTTTATGTTAATACTAGCTGCTATAAATTTCAGTAGAGTAACACAATAGAAGCTTATTTCTTGCCCTTGTAGGGGTCCAGTGCATGGGCTCCTAGTTATCATCCATCTCCTTTCCATGTGGTGATTCAGGGATGAAGTGTCTTTCCACCAGGAAGCTACTCCATCCAAGGGCATGAGCGTCTTCTAAGATTTTGACCTAAGAAAAGAAAGGTAAACTTGCTTTTAAAAAACCCCAGCTCAGTAATGACATACTTAATTTCAGTTACTTTCCAGTAGTGACACTTATTCACTTGCCCACATTTGGATGCAAGGTGCTAATAAAATATTGTCTCTTGCTGGGGAGTTGACTCTCAGTTGTAGCCCCACATTTAAGATGGGCGAGGAGAGAGCATGAGATTCTGGTTGACAGATGACTGTCACTGTAACCAGTATCTGATTTCATTTTTTTTCTTTGCCTCTTGCTGACGCTAATAAATAAAAAATAGAGTAGTAGTATAGTAAGGGCTTCTGTTTTCAAAAGGTAGCTCAAACTGGGTAGGATCATCTTTCTCCAAAGTATTTATATTCCTGCAAGTTCAGAATTTAGGTTTATTACTTTATTTTGAATGAGTTATTTTTATTAGATTCTTCCTTCCTCCTCAGACACTCAATCATCCAAATCATCTATTAAAAGTTTGCTTGGAAAAAAATGCAATCATAGAAACAGCAAATTATGCACTTCCCAAAGAGCAAAATAATAGGCATCTCCACATTTGGACCATTTCTCCAAACAACTAGGACCAGATTCCTGGAACCTAAGCATGCTCCTCTCTGGAAGCACTTGACACACCATGAGAAAATTTTATTTCCAGCTCTTTTAAGACATTAGAGTTATTGTTATTCTTCTGTTTGTGCTTCCTAAGATCTCACTAGTATCCCCAGGGCTTAGAAGATCTTGTTTTCCACAATGGCTATATTGAATTTTGTTTGACAGACAGTAAGTTATTATTTCTCTGTCTCTCAGTCTCACTCTCTCTATCTCTATCATCTCTATCTCTACCTCTATCTCTATCTCTATCTCTACCTCTATCTCTATCTCTATCTCTATCTCTATCTCTATCTCTATCTCTATCTCTATCTCTATCTCTATCTCTATCTCTATCTCTGTTTTGGAAAACACTTTGAAAAATTTGGTGCCTCTAGAAGCAAAATCTAGTAGTGGAGGACAAAATTATGTATTGGTGGCTAGGGAGTAACACAATAAGTAGAAAAAAAAGAAGGCTGTTGAATTAGTCTAAATATAGTATTATAATGGTTGGTATGTTTTAGAATACTTTTGACATTAAGTAACAGAAATACTAATTCCAACTGTATTATATATCAAGTAAATTTATTACCTCACATAAGAGGAAGGCCAGATAAAGGCATGCTTGGTTGCATCCAGGATTGGTTGAAACAGTGGCTCAATGGCATTATGAGAGAACAAGATTCCTTCTATATATCTGATCTGCTATCCACTGCTACAGTCTAATTCCTTTCCCTTCAAGGTGATAAGGTTGCTGCTAGCAGCAATTGAGAAAAATTGCTTTCTTGTTCTCATCCAGTAGGAAAAAGAGCAAAATTTGTCAACAAATATGGACTATAAATCCAGAATATGAATATGTAAAAAAAGAAGTTGCTTTTCATCCTTGGAGCAATAGCAGTTGCTGGTAGAATACCAAGTACTGCTTGGTTTTGGATTAATCAGAAACCATCCTAAGATCTGGAGATGGTTTCAATTTCCTCTGACTCATTTGGGCTTTGTTGGTAGAGGTAGGTTGGGGAGTGATGGCTATCTGAACATAATCAAATTTCTGTTAGGAAAAAGAAAGGGAAAAAAGAAACTGATAAGCAATTAATAGTCACTATACCAGGATACAAATTAAGATAGTTTCAATGAGAAGGCAAGAGAGGTCTTTGATAGCAATGTCTTGGGGATATGTATGGTGGAATGCCAAGTACTTGAGAGCAAAATCTGTTCTTGATGGATATTTTTCGTTGTTTTTTTTTTTTTTTTTTTTTTTTCCAAATCAAAGCCCTGCAAATACTAGTTAAGGATGGTAATGGTGGTGATAATGATGATGACAAAGATGGCAGTGACAACTGCATCAATAACACCAGTGAAGGTGAGGCTTACCTCAACAAAGCAATTGTTGAAATTATGTAGCTATCAAGCAGTTTTTTTCTTTAATTTATTTTGGAGCGTGCTAAATTTTAAAAGAAATTCCTTGTTTATTCCATGGGGAAAGGTACTTTATGGATTGCTGGTAACTTCCCAATAAATATGACAAAGATTTAGACTATTAAAGTTAAAGAAAACTCTAGTTAGAACATAAGACCAGCTGGTGAAAACTGTTTTCTTTAAATCCTCTTCCTCCTTTTATCTGTTCATATTCCTGTTATTCAAAGACAAATATCTGAATAGGATAAGCCAATTGAAATGTATAACTATGAGGTTGCTTTATGGAAAATCTATTTTGAGTCAGGGCTGTTTTTTTTTTTTTTAACTTCAAAAAATAAAATGAAAAAGAAACAGCAGCTTAACAAATTATGGAAGCATTCCTTAAAAAAATCTTATCCAGAAGCACTTATCTTACTTAATCCTAAAAATAAATTCAATTGTTTCTCCAGTGTTCCGAAAGATGAGTGAAAAAGTACAGCTTGGTTAAATGACATGACCAAGGTCTCCTTAATGAAGAAAATGAAAAAAACTTGATCATATTCGCATCTCATAAAACTAAATCCCATATTCTTTTTTTCACCCTTAGCACTGATATAGTACCTCTTTGCCTTTGCTAAAAAATTACAATATTACTGCTAACTATAGTACATAAATTACATTAGTTATTTTTCCCATGTATCACCATATTCTTAACACCTTGTAATGGAAGAACATTCTTGTATTTATATTATTAACCCAAATGCTGATTTACGACTGAAGTCAATATATTATACAGTCCCTGGATTATTCTCTAGCTGTCTTTCAATTAACATGAACCTCCCGAGATCTTGAGGCTATTAGGTTGAGCAAAATAAGCCAGACACAAAAGGGCGAATATTTTATCATCTCACTGATATAAACTAAATATGATGAGCAAATTTATGGAGTTAAACTGTAGAGTATTGGTTAGTAAGAGACAGAATGTGAGTTAGAAGGGTGAGCTGATGCTGAGTGTATGTGGAATGTTTAATAAGGTTGATTGTAAATATGTGGAAATGGATAAAGTTGATGGTAACACATTATAATAATGTTGATTATTATATTATGTTAGTGTAATTATAATAATAATATTTAATAATATTGATAATTAATAATCAATATTTAATAATATTTAATATTATTATGATAATAAATATAATAATATATAATAATATTATGTTAATGTTATTATAATAATGTTGATTATTATATTATGGCTGAAAGGGATACTCCAGGTTTGTTTTAAAAATTGATTTTTTATACAAGTATTACATATATAAGATTCCATTTATCAGCCAATTTAATATTGAATGATTTAGAGAATAATTTTAAGTATTTTATTAAATTTTATTATATTAATATGAATGAGAGTGAATATCAACAGCTTACAAAATTTGCCTTGTTTTGTAATCTATGAGATTAAAAGCTAAAGTCTGATTAATTGTGATTAAAACCATAATCTCATTTTTCAAAATGAAATAAGAATATTCATTTTAGCCAGTTATATTATGAGTAAATTTAAAGAAACCAAGGTCTTTGCCATAAACACCTATAATTAATAGTATCTTTCAAAATGTATATCTGAGCTGTGATGTTTTCTGAGAAGTGGTCTTATTAAAGGTTTGGATTGGGAAAGGACATTACATTACACCTTTGTCATTAGAATATAATCAGGATTCTTATTGTAGAAATACATGCAAGCTAGCTGAGATATTATTATAATATAATAACTTTATGGAACATACTGCCCTGCCCCCTTTCCCTTGATGAATTGGTGATGGATACTCCAGATGAAGTGTTGTGCTGTACAACTTCTGTATGATGGAGGTGATTTTATTGAGCATCTTCTCATATATATTCTCAAGTACCCAAGAACAGTTGTCACCAATCATTATTTATCTAAAGACTGAACTATTTTATTCTTGCATAAGAAATAGTGGAGTAGGTGAACTAGTTTTGCAATATCCATATTTTCTTTTCCTGTTGCTTTGCACTCTATCAAGATGTGAATTAGTTGTTCTGATAGGGATCTTCTTCTTTAGGAGAGAGCCAGGGAAAGAGACAATATCAACAATTTTACCGATGGTTTACTTTGGGCCAGTCATTGTTCTAAGCACTCTATCTTAATTAATGCATTTCATCTTCGGTCTTTTATGAGGTATTCCTATTATTCCCTTTTGTAGAAGAGTTTTGAGAAGGTCCAATTACTTTCCCATGGTCAAAGAGCCAGTAAGTGTTGAAATCAGAATTCAAAGTCAAGCAATGTCAAAGCCACAGCCTGCGCTCTTGCCCACTACACTATACAACAATGAGTCAGTTTTAAAACTGGGTGGTTTAAGATAAAATGGGTGGGAGTTTTATGGTGAGCCAGCATTTATCCAAAAGATTAAATATTCAGCCCTGAGGAAAGTGGCACTTGGGAATATGCAATGTAGCAATTTTATTCCTTAACATGGGGCAGCTCCAAGTTCACCTATTAGCCCTGTGAAGATGATTAGAAATGATGCACTGAAATTGTTGCCAGAAATTTAAAGAGAAAAGAAACTGTGTTTTGTGAATGATCATATAACTATGCTTATAGATCTACCAAGAAACAGATGACCAATTTCAGAATAGTGTATCTATTTTGCTTAGTGCTGGCATTCAGGACTTCTACATTCTCACTTGGTTATAGTCAAATTCCAAAATGTCTTTTTTCTGTGCTCTTTGTCTAACCAGTAGGCTATGAATTCTCCATGAGCCTAATTCTCTTTCTTGCCTCAGCTACTCTCTTAATAGAAACTGAACACCTTTAGAAGGCATCATTAACTCTTTCATGGAAATGGGTTCAATTAAGAGCATTTGACTGGAAATGTATAACATATAAAGACAGAAGAAAGAAACCTCCCCGTATCTCTTACCATGGTTATAATGATGGAGCTTTGTTTTCCCATGCCTGGTCAGCCCTAGTGAAAAAGCTGGCATTTAAGAAGGATATTTACTCTCAATATTCAATACAAACCAACTTGCAATGGTTGAGAAAAAGGAGGTGGGTAAATATTGTCTTTTCTTCTGGAGTGGAAAGAATATTCATCTGTACATTTTTTTTCACCATTCAGATTATAGTTTGAGGAGAAGGAAATAGCTTATGAAACTTAAAGGGTCAATGGACTCATTAAGGTGCTTTTTCCACACAGTTGAAGGTCAACTTGAGATCTGGCTGGCAATAGGAGCAGTAGGAGAAGGATCAGGTAATAAGGGGTTATTAGAAAAAGCAAAAAGAAATAAGACAGTCATGTTTTAGTCCTAAGTAAGGACTTGGTGACTCAACCAAGTAGGAGAAAATTCTTCTTCAGGTTGTCATTTTCTAGGGTTGGTGGCTTAATTTCCCCAAAAATGGAAGTTCCCTATTCAGTCAGAAATGTGAGTTATGTGAGCCTCATCTTATGAACCATTTTAAGATCGTTAGTTTACTCGGTCCTTATATTTCTTCTTAAGAACACAGGGGATCTTTAAAGACAGCAAACTTTTGGAAGAGAATATCTAAATACATACCATGGAATAGGTATCACGAAACATAATAGAAAGTTACAGGGGAATGTAGTCATGTTTATGAATATATATTGGTACATTAAGAGTTTGTATAATTGGTCACCAACAGTTCTTCAAGTATATAATATTGGTAAAATCTTTAGCCAAGGTAACAACAGTTTTTCTTTGCTCTTATTTTGGTTCTTTTGAGATAAGAGGTTTCTTTTTCTGTGCTATCCTGTCTCTAAATCCTGTGTCCATGTACACATTTGAAATTGGCCTACCTAGGACCAGCTTCTTTCTGTTGTTAAATTTGATACATAAGTCCTGAAATGTCAAACTTTTGTCCTTAGAAAGGACAGGTTTTCTTCACTACTGTATAACAACCATAATCCTATTGCTATTGCCCTTGTAATGTCTGTTTCTGCATGCTACAACACCATGCAATGCAGGATCAATGATAGTGCAAATATTCTCAAATACTTCCCTCAGTTATTTGTGGCTGGTCTGAAAAACAGCAATATAAATCAGCGTGGAGTTTGGGGAGTCCTCCAATGATTTTAAATGAGAAAGAGAACACACAAATATTTCAAAATTGAATGTCAAAAGAGAGAAGATTTTTTCCTATTCTGTACTTATAAAATATCCCATCTCTTCCAACTAACTTTACCCCGCTATATCATTCAGGATTCTCCAGAGAAAAAGAACCAATACCATGTTTATAGTCACTCATGATTGTGGAGGCTGGCAAGACAGAAATCCCTAGGGCAGGCTAACAGGCTGCAAACTCCTTCAAGACTTACTATTGCAGTCTGAGTCTGAAGTGAGGCTGGCAGCTGGAGACTCAGACAGGAGTTGAAGTGATAGTCGTAAATCGGAAATTTACTTAAAGTCAGTTGATAATAGATGCTAATCACATATGCAAAATACCTTCACAACAACATCTAGGCTAGTGTTTGACCAAACAACTGGACACCATAGCCTAGCCAAATTGACACATAAAACTCATCATCGCACCTGTTAAGTGTATTAGTTTTTAAAATGCCATTGAGCTACATGTCTGTTCTTGTGATTACTACTAAGAGGGATTGAATTTACTAAGCTACTTTGTTCAAATATGAAAGATGGTCTCTTTATATCTACCGTCACAGGGATTTCAGACATAAGAACCAGAAATAAAACACACTATTTCAAGAGTAAAATACCTGCTTACAAAGAAAACACATTTTCAAATCAAATAATTATTCTTATAATAATTATAATAATTATTAGCATTTATTGTACTTTATCTGCTGTGTTCTTTTATAAGCCATTTTCTTGTATTATCCACTTAATTTCACAAAAGCCTATGACATACACATTATTTGTTGTACTTATCACACATATTAGGAAATTGAGATGGGGAGAGAGTAAGAGCTAACTGCCACACAGTTACCAAATAATGAATTCAGGATTTAAACCCAGAAAATATCTCTATAGATGGCCTGACCACAACTTTTGGACAGGAGCCATTCAGTTAACTCAAGAGCATATACATAAAAGTTGCTATTTTGGAGCAAAACATCATTACACCATCATAATCATTATTATTACTATTATTAGTACTATAGTTTATTGCAATTATTTTCTCCAAGGCTTTCTCTCTTTTGACAGTCTGAATTGCAAAATTTTGCCTGTAATTCTGTAGGTCAAGATTTTGAGTTTCAGTAGTGATTGAGTGTGATTCTTCAATAGTTTACCATCTTCCACAGTGTATTTCCCTAGTCTAAGTAACTGACTCATTTTCTCGTTAAACTGAGTTATAATAGAAACCGCTGCTACAGTTTATAGCAGATGGAGAGCAATCTTGCTTTAATGCACATCATTTGCAATAGATACAAGCTGTCAGATAACTTCTGGTAAAATAGGATGCTGAATCAGACATTTATTTTTAGTGGCAACTGCTGAAGCATAGACTAGCCCACCCAGATGAAAGTATGCCAAATCACTTGATTCTATAGACAAAATATGCTGAAATATTCTTATCATTTCTCATTATAGATATCCCATTTTAGATTTCTTCTTTAGACTTACTACTTTCTGATTCTAATCACGTCTTTCTTATAGCAACTTCTTGGCTGTCCTAAACCATTATACTAAATTTTAATAGTTGTATCTTAGTTTTTATTTCTATTCTTAGTTTTTATTTATGTTCTTTGTTCAGAATTATCTAGTACATAGTATTTATAAATATTTGCATCATAGTTATAAGCATATACTCTCGAGTCCAGCAGACCTAGATTTGAATCAGAGCATAACCACATACTAACTGCATGGAAAATATATTTAACCACTCAAAGCCTAAGTTTCCTTGTTCTATAATGCTTCCATCAAATGATTATTATAAAAATCAACTTAATTAATGATTCTAATTTGTTTATAAATTTACTCTGTGTGTTATTGTTCCAACCCAGCTCCTGAAGGGCACAAGTTGGGGAGGCCATGAGACCAAAGAACACACTAAATGTCAGGTATAAGCTTTATTGGGACTTACAGACAGGAGAGAATCTTTGACAGTGGCAGGTCAAAGGATGAATGAAGTTAGTGCTCCACAAGGAAGTGTGTGAGGAGGAAATATAAGTGGTCTCAGGACAAAGACATTCCATAGGGTATGAAAACAGAGTCCTTGCTAGGGTCCTATGACTGCACACATGGGATTTGGTTACGTTATCTCAGGAATGAGGTTTTACTGCTCAGAGGTAATTTTATTTACGACATTCTCTCCTCTCTGGGGGCGTGACTTAGGACTAGGTTACACAGGTGGCAATGTGCTGAGGGCTTAGAAGGGGCCATGAGTCCCCACAATCCACCCCCACACAGCAGCCTATGTTGACCATAGGACAAGCATTGCCCACAGCAACAGTATAAAAGACAACAGAATAATAATAAGAGTTCTCCACTAAAAGCTAGTAGACTTATGAAGGCGTCGTCAGGGCTAGGAAAGGGAACTAAACCAGTTAGATGGGGGGGTCAGTAGCTAATTTATCAATATGCTGTATGTGCTCTTGCAAATGATTTAGAGCTTATGAAATACTGGAGTGATCAGGAATATATACACAACACTGAACATTCTTGACAGTGAAATTACATAATTCGGGGAGTGGGTAGCCACCCCATATTACAGATTCTTGTTCCATACAGACAGGAGCAACATGATCTAGGGTGATAGATTCAGTTGTTAGCCATTTTAAACTATCATATACAGTATATCCTAATAAAGGTTTAGACTTATTCAATTGTTCCCTTTCAAGGGAAAAAATATAATTATGAGTCTCATTGAAAGATGGCAGCTGGATTTCAGTCTTTAATAAGAAGGTCTTGTTCCAAACTTGTCAGTGGGTTGGATTCTGCCATGCCAGCAAGGTGTCCCATGCTGTCCAATTTGCAGGAGTTATGATCCAAGGAAGGCCAGTAGCACCCAAGGTTGGCAGGTTTGTGCAAACCCAACATTGGTTCCAATTGTGGGCATGGGTTACTGCCGAAGCCCACTGTAGAAAGACATTGGCCAGGGCACTACAGATGAGAAGAAAGATGTTTATGGGAAACAATAAGAGGCAGATCGTGCTGGTCTAACAGTATAAATATAAAAACAGCATTTCTATTAGTAGGTAAAGTACCAGGTAGGGGGGTTTTGTGAGGAGGCTTCCGATACCCTACATTTTCCCCTTCTAAATTCTCTGAGTTTTCTCCAGTGACATAAAAAACTAGTTTAGGCATAGGAAGAGTCTACATAGATACACACAGAGCCCCAGCGGGAATAGGAGACCCTGGATTATTAATAAAGATTTTACTGGCATTTTTGTATAAACTGTGGTTTTATCACAATGTTTTGGGTGACTCCTATTCCCCACGGGCTTAAGAGTCCCAACCAGTGAGGCTGCATAGGCCAGTATCATGGCCAGAAGATCTCATTGTCCCCAGTTTGTATGCTTTGAGGCATAGGCTACAACAGATCATTATTACTTCCCCTTTTGGGCTGTAGGGTGGGTGGCCCTTTAACTTGTATTCTTTCTTAAGGCTTGCATTGGTCCTGCTGTTAGCATCTCAACTGGAGTTGAGGTCGCAGCCCAGGGCGCTGAATTTGAATGGGTTAAGGCTGGATACAGTCTCTTAGTCCATTGTTGTAAAAATCCCTATTGCCTTTTATTTGTTCCTTTAAATGGCCATTCATCCTTTCTATAAGGCCTGCAACAGTGTTATGGGAGGAGTGGGAGGTGGAGAACATGGAAATCCCTGTAATTTTTTTGTAACATTTATGTAATCTAAGCATCTTTTAAAATATATATAAAAAAATAACATTCATGTAAGCAAATGCACATATATGCATATATATTTATATATCATTTTACAAATATTGGTTTGTATTGTGAAAAATTTGATTTTTACCCACAATAAAAAAAAAAAAAGTAGGTAGATGGAAAGTCCAAACAATATCCTAGTCCATAGCCCAAGATGTCATGAGGTAACCAGTAAATGGAGTTTCTTGGTCACTGTCAATTTGGGCTGGCACACCATATAGGGCACTTACTTTTTCTAGGCAGTGAATAGTAGCTGGCTGGTTACAAGAGTCCCGTGGCAGAGTCTGTGGCAGTGAAAGCATACCTTGTCCCTTCTGAGAGCAGGAGGTGATAGATGTAATCCACTTGCCATCGTGCTACTGGGGTCTGTGCTCAGTCAATATTTCCCATCTGGTGAGGTAATTTTGTTGCAGTTGTTGGAGTGAGAATGAGGGACACTAGTAGATGATGTCCTTGAGCTGCTGGTGAGTAACAGGCAACTGGAACTGCTGCTACAGGGTCTGGTAGCCACAATGTCTGCTTTTCCTGTGAAGCCACTCTGCTCTTTATCGGGTTTCAACGGTTATGGCTTCACATCTTCGCAAGGGCATCTGCCTCAACATTCCTGAGAAAGGTGATAGAGGAAAGGGCAGGGACATGAATAGAGAGTTACCTGCCATTGCTGGCAGGTGTCCCAGATGTCCATCCACAAATCTCTCCCCCACAGAGGGTGGCCCAAGACAGTCCATTGTTCCTGTTTTGTTTCTAGTATCTGCAGTCCACCCTGGAATAGGGGTGACAGTCTTCAGAGTGACCAGGCACTGTTAGGTTAAGCCCTTTGCTGGCAACAGGGCATGGTATACTGCATATAGTTGCTTTTCTAAGGAGCTATATTGTACTTTGGCCCCTTTCCACAATTGTGACTAAAACCCAAGGGTTATTTGTTCAGAATGTTGTCTTTGCCACAAACCCCACCCAAAGCCAATATTGGTGCTGGCCACATCCAATTTACAGGGTAAGTCAGGGTTCACCCCCTTACTGCTTAAGTCTGTGCTATTGCCCTCTTTACTTCTTCAAAAGCAGCCTGCTGGGGGTTCTTCCATTCCCATGCACAACCTTTCCTGATTAACACATATAATGTTTTAATATCTGAGCCTAATGAGGGTTGAAGAATCTCCGGTACCCCAACAACCCCAGAAAGGCCGTTAGTTGTTTTGGAGTTTGTGGTGTGGGAGAACATTGTACTTTATTGATTACAGCAGAAGGTATAGTCTTTGTCTTACCCAACCAAACAACACTTAAGAATTTGACAGAGCAGCCGGGACCTTGCAGCTTGTCCCAATTGTTAGCCCATCCCGGGCTTTCAAGATAAGATACCATTGTCTCTGTTGCTTCTTTTAATTCTGAAAGAGAATTACTGGTTAACATAATATCGTCAATATAATGAAATAGGGTTAAAGCCACAGGTTTCTTCTACATGGCCAGATCCTTTGCCACCAGCCATGACAGATGGTTGGGCTATACATGTAGCCTTGGAGAAGTACTGTAAAAGTCCATTGTTGGCCTACCCACATGAAAGTGAATGCAGGCTGGCTTGACTTGCCTAAGGAGATACTAAAGAAAGCGTTAGCAAGATCTAAAATGAAATGATATTGATATAACTGGGTACTAGTTTTTAGCAATAAACTAGCAATATTTGGGACTGCTGCATATATCAGTGGTGTTACTTTAATTTACGATAATCTACTGTTATGTGTCACACCTCCAGCCCCTGATGGCCACTTTCTTTATGTAGCCGTAGAGCTGTTTCATTGAGCAGAGGTGAGCAAATTAGGCAAATATGAGCTAAAGCATCCACCTCTTAATTCCTGAGTAGATAGGTTGTTTCTGTGACATATAACATCTTTAAAAATAATTATAACTGGGAAGCGGCTGTGGCTCAATCAGTAGGGCTCCCGTTTACCTCGGGTCCCGGGGCCTCCTGGTGAAGGCAAGCCCGCCCGCATGGCGTGGTTAGCTGACCCAGCGAGCACAAGCAGCAAGGGGGGGATAAATGAATAAATAAATAAAATCTTTAAAAATAATAATAATAATAATTATAACTATGAGAAACAATATATTGTTATTTAATATTATGCAGAAAACATTATTATATCTCTAGGAATATACAATCTTTAAGTATTTATCTGAACATTTTTTCCATACAACTTTGATTAACAGGTTAGAAAATTCCTTTTAATTTTGTAACAGTTTCTAAACACTTTTCATTGAACTTATAACATATCAAATGAACTTAAATATTTTTATTACTTCAGTTTTTCAAGGTGTAAGTATAAATCTTTTGCAACAGTTTGAAATGAAAAGATACTTTCTAGAGTTTGACTTTGAGAAAGCAAAGTGTTAAAAGTTGTTAGGTTTGAACATTATGTCCTTTTAAAAGTGAGAAGCCTTTTTTTTTTTTTTTTTTTTTTTAACAACTAAGGACATGGTAAGGTTAAAGTACAAGAAGCTATTTTGATAAAACAGCCTCTCTGCTTTGTATACCAATATAAGCACTTATTTAATTTTTGGCCTTTTGAATAGAGATCTTATAAGAATTTTTATTTGTTAATTTAATATTACCATCTGGAGGTATGAAAATATACACTGAACTAACAGTCGAACACAAAAAGAGATAAGACACACCAACAGAAAGATAAAGTTCACTAATTTGAGTCATAATTCTTACTCCTTTGATATGGCTGTCTCCAAACTCTCCATCATTTAACATCTCTGATTTTCACTGCTTTTAAGATCTCTTGAATCAATGTTGCCTGTAATATGCAAGTTTGTTCTTGGAAACACTTTTATTACTAACCAGCAACCAGTTAAAACTACTTGAGTAGTATAAATGCAGTTAAGCACTAATTTAGCAGTTTAGACAGATAGACATTTAACACATATATTCTGGATTATTCTTCAGGAGTACACTTAGACTTGAAGTTCAGGAGTAAGCTACTGATTCAAAACTGAAATTTCATTTTAACACCTTGATAAAAATTCTGATCAAAATAAAATGACTAAAACTTAAAACATTGTCAAAATAATATCCCATTTAAATTCTTCTATAGTTTATACAAGTATTATGAGCTTTCAGTTTTGTAATATATAGCTTACTCCAGTCTGTAAATGCCTTTCTAGCTTTAACTTTTCTTCCAAATAGAAGATTTCTTTGTTTTCCTTGAGACAATCTGCTGTAGCTAACTGTACTGCCCCTAGCAATGGCCAGCCCAAAAGCTATGGTAGCATGCCTGCTAACTTTATTAAACTTCATAATCTTTTGTTTTTGGAGCACACACTTTACTCGTATCAGTGTTTGGGGTATCCCTGTACTCATGTGGAGTTCCACAACAGTCAAACAAGTAGGCAAACTTATATTCTCTCAGCAGTCCCTATTTGTCTGGTCCCCACTTGTCCTGGAGGGCAGCCACCCCTCCCCACATGGACTTTATAGGACAACTTGGGATTTTCTCCCATAGATTCTTCCCTCCTGGAGCTCATGAGCACCATTGCTGGTGGTCTTTTGGTCTCCTGGCTGGCTCACCAATTGTTCCAACCCAACTCCTGAAGGACGCAAGTTCATGAGGCTTCAAGACCAAAGAACGCATCTGGCATTCAGTCAGGCATAAGCTTTATTGGGACCTTAATTCTCTCATAGGAGGCATCAAGTAAATGATAATGAAAGTCTCTGACAAAAACAGATTTTAAAAAAAGGAGGAGTTGGATTAACATGTACATGACCATATTGGTAATTTATAGCCAGTGTCTGTTCTGTTTGGTTGATGCCCATTCTTTATTGATTGATACATATTTTAATGCCTTTCCTAGAGAGAAGGAAGAAAGAATCATTGTATTATTTCTTATGTGTAACAACTTAATACCTCCCCTGTGCTTCTTTTGGTTGATTCACATAAGACATGATCTTCGGAAAATATATTCTAACGGGAATTAAGTCAGGATAAAACTCAAAATGCTATGTGCACACTTCAGTTACACACATACTAAAATTGTAACACTACAAAGAAGTTTACCCTTCGCACAAGGTTGGCATTTTTGAAGCAATCCATATTTTTAGAAAAATAATGTGTGTGTGTGTGTGTGTAATGATAAAGCAAGTGTGCTAAAGTATGATAAAATGATAACATTTGCGGATTCTGGGTGAAAGGCTTATGAGAGTTCATATTATCCTTAAAACTTAACTAAAAGTCAAAAATTATTTTTACAATTAAAAACCATTTTTTAAAGTACAAAATGAAAATAAAATAGCAATCTTTTAAATAAATAAATTTTAACTAGATTTGGATAAACACCTACAAGATAGAAAGGTAGTGTGTTTGGAATGCATAGGTTACATGTTTCATGGCTATTACATTTTAATTTTTGGATCTGCTAGTATCTACACTAAAATAAAATATTTTTCTAAAGTTGTTTTTAAAAGGTTGTTAAAAGACCATGTGAATTTAATAGGGATATTTTTCTTTAGATTATTAAAAGTGTTTTCCCCCTTTAATCTGATCCAACAAATAAATACACACATAAACATATTCATATATGCAAAGTATGTTAAATACTATGTGAGTATAAACAGTGTGTTATTGTTGAGAATAACAGAGAGGACATAAGTTAGTTTACTTGGTTAGTGAGAGCCACACAGAGAGGATGACAGTTAAGCTGATACTTAAAGAGAAGATGAAAAAAAAATGGAAAGGAAAGTAGGGATCAATTTGAGGAGCAGGAAGACTATTGTAAAGAGACATGACTTGAGGAAGAAAAGGGAGACATGTTTGAGAAATTGGAAAACTGTCACTATGCTTTGAGAATAATAAGCAAGGTGAAGCATGACTCTAAATAAATGTGGCATGAGAAGCTGGAGCTGTAACATGCAGAAGAACCTTGTAGGCAAGATTGGGAAGTTCCAAGCTGAGTACTGACTTGGCCATATTTATAATCAAGCAAGATACATGGTAAAATTTGAAGGGAGGCATAAGTGGGAATGCAAAGATTAATGAGGAACCTATTTCAGTAGTTTATGATGGTTAATGGTTTTTTGGACTAGAATAGTACCTTTATAGATGGAGGGAAAGAAAGTATCATTATAAAGAGTTTGTGAATATATTATGCATAGAAGAGGCTTAGTTTATTAGTATATTAGAAACATCATTCACTATGGTGAACTATGGCTTAAGACTTTATTGAGAAACATGGTAATAGCAACAATAGTACTTTTAGCATTTAAGAAAATATAACTTTGCTATAGTTTCTATGAGGTTGACCAAGATGTCTAAATAAAAATTATTTTATTTATTTTTAAGTAAGTGTAGATTTTATTGTGATTATTCCTAATCTCAAATTGTATAGGATTTTGAATTGCTTATTTTCCCTTTATAAAATCATCTAAATGGAGATAGCTCATGCTGTGAATGTCCTGTTTGTTCCTATTTCCTTGATGATTCAATTATATTTAAACCGATAAACATTTAATAAAACAATTTTATGTTTTATTGGTGGAGTATGGTGGTGATGATGCATTCTCTAAACGAACAGAATAATAATAATTGAACAATTTGCTTGGTAAATTCTCGATATTGTGAGTATATAGGAGCTAAATAGATGATAAAGGTTACTAGATAATATTGTTCATAAACATGATATTCCATGGTGATTGGTAACCTTTCTTAATAAATATGGTTATTGAATCAATGACATTAATATTGCACCACTGAAGTATTAACAGAGAAAAAGGAACTAGTGTGATAAGAAAAAATAAAAGGGAGTTGGACATATGGAGGTGCAGTGGGAAAAGCTCTGGACTGAGTCACAGGACTTGGCTTCCAGTTATATATTTGAGTAACTTGGTTAATTCTTGGCTGATAATTTCTACTTTCAACTAGAAAATTCTCTTATTTGTCTGTAACTTACAAGAGCCTAGATTTCTCTGGCCTCTGCATATATATACATTACACTTTTTCTCTGCATAATAACTTTTGTTTTAAATAAGAGATACAGTGCTCGCTTCGGCAGCACATATACTAAAATTGGAATGATACAGAGAAGATTAGCATGGCCCCTGCACAAGGATGACACGCAAATTTGTGAAGCGTTCCATATTTTTTAAGCACCTCTTAAAATATATTTATATATATACATAAATAACATTTTTGTAAGCAAATGCACATACATGCATATATATTTATATATCATTTTGCAAATGTTGGTATGTATTGTGAAAATTTTGATTTTTACCCACAATAAAAAATTTAAAAATATATATATATATATAAAATAAAATAAAATAAATAAATAAGAGATACATATCAATGAAGCTATTTCATTTTTGGTAATTGTTATTTGGATTGATCAAGAAGGAATTTTGGACCAACTGCTACCATGATCTGGATCTCAGCAGGACTGTTTGTTACTATCCCTGAAAGAAATACCATCTCAGAACAAAATGTTTTCTCTAAATTACCGTAGGTGAGAAGTAATAATTGTCAATAGTGAAGTCTATCTGTGTTTAGTCATAATTGTAATGACTGCAGAGAACAAGACTAGAAGTTGGGTTAGAATACCTTGGACTGAGTTCTGTTTTGGCATCCTACTAGTTGTTTCATGAAACTATGGAGAAATTACTTATCTGAAATTCAAAAGCAGCATTTGTAAAATGTAGACAATTTTAACTGTTCTTTTGTCCTCATTAGGGATCCATGAAAATTGAATGTGAAAACTTCTAGACAAGTGCTTTGTTATCTACAGGATGTTATGCATATATTAGTTTTACTGTTCATAAGTTTAGGTTCTGTTGTATGACAATTGATCAGTATAAATGAAAATAAATTTGGGGAATTTCTCTACCATTGTTAGACAACTTTGTGTTACCAAGAGAAAGTTTAACAATAATTGAGTCATATTCACACACCCAACACTAATTAAGGAAAACCCCCCACTAAACTCTTAATTCCTCCTGCTCTTTAATTCATTGAGACCTTTAACTTCTCTGTAAGATTTTTAAAAATTATTTTATTCTTTTTTTAATAGATCAGTTTTACTGATACAAATTAATAAAACATAAATCCATCCAAAGAGTAAGATTTTGATTTACTTCTCTAGCTCTCATCTCTACCTTCTGCTTCCTTATAGAGTAATTGCCTTACTCACGAGCTCTATAAATGTCATCCAACTTGAAAAACAACTGGAATAGATACAAATACCTTATAAATATAGTGCAGATTAATGCTTTTGTAGGTCCTATTGTTTCTTATCAGATATAATGTAGGTATTTCATGACAACAACAAAATAGCAGGAAAGTTTGAATACTTTTTAAAAATAACTCAAAATACTTGATATTAAGTATGTCCAAGATATGGTTTTCTTTTTGTGAAGTAGAATTTTGGATTGATGCCAAACCAGAGTTTGTAATCCTGATTTTGTCAAAGTTTTTTCCTAATGCATTACAATATAAATTTACAAGTCAACTTATATCCAAATGGTCATCAGGCCATAGAATCATCTTGCAGTGCAAAGTGGTATTATTCCTAGGTTGAGGGTTCTTTTCTCGGTTTTCAAAACTCAACTTTAATTACATACTATAATTTAAACTTTTAAATTATAAGAGTTCCTGGCAATATGTGAATTTGCTTGAACAGTAAAAAAAAAGTTTATAAATATGTAACCTAAATATATCTGTTGTGAAATGAACTGTTTCCTTTGTCTTAAATTCTTTCTCCCCAAACAAAGAGCTTGAGACAAGGACTTGTGTTCAGTTAGTCTGTTTGGCAGGTTGTCCCAAGAAACAGAAGTGAGAGATGAGGAAAAGCAAAAGGGGGAAAAGCCAATATTGAGTGTGCCATTGCGACCATTGTGGGGAACTAGGGCTTGATTCTACCTGGATTTATCTGAAACGTTTATGGAATGCCTCTCAGAACTGTCTACCTGAGGACTGACCATGTCATACTTTTATCCATTAACTCCTTTCTTCATATTGATTGAGAGCTGTCCTTGGAGCATTAATTTCTGGGATTCTTATGTATGCAAGTTTCAGTGTGCAAAAATATTATGAACTAATATATCCTGAAATGAATCTGCTAATAAAATATTAATTTGAAGATAACTATTTGACAAATTTACATTGCTGACCATTCTGTTTATGCCATGTATTCTCAGAAAGAAGATTTAGTGTATAGAAGGTATAGTGAATAGAAAAATGGGACTTCTAGATATGACTATTGTTTCCAATGTTTCAGGCTTTTTCATGAAGTAAATGTACAAATAATTAGAAGAGTCAAATTTGAAAGTAAATCCTGAGTAATGGAGAAACTCAATCTGAACTTTATAATGTACCTCTTTTTAAGAAAAATGGACAATGGAAAGAAGGATGGTTCCTTATTTTATTTTATTATTTTATATTATTCTATTTTAATCTATTGTATTTTATACAATTGCATTTTATTTTATACTATTTATTTTGAAATAATTTTAGGTTTCCCCAAAGTTCCAAAATTAATACAGAATTCCTGTGTACCATTCATCTATTTTCTTCCAGTGATAGCATCTTACATAATGATGGTACATTATTAAAACCAGAAAATCCACATTGGCACAATACTATTACCTCAATTGCCAATATTATTCAGGTTTCATGTCACTTATTTTTTGGTGTGTAGTTCTTTGAAATTTTATCCCATGTATAGTTGTATGTAACCATCATTAAAATTTAAGTACAGAGCAAATCCACACCTCAAAAAAAAACACCTCTCTCTTGTTTTTGTTTTATGGTCATACCCTCTCCGCCAACTCTAACCTTTGGCAACTACAGACTGTATTCCATTATTATACTTTATTACTTCAAGAATATTAAATAATTGGAATTTTACAGTTATAACCTTTTGATTTGATTTTTTTTTCTTTTCATTCAGCATAAGGACATTGAGATCTCTTCAAATTGTGTATACAATGGTTCATTCCCTTTCATTGCTGAGTAGTATTCCATTTCAGGAATGTACCCTGTGTTTTTACTCATTGAACCATGGAATTAAAAAAAAAAAAAAGGTTGTTTTCAGTTTAGGGCCTTTACAAATAAAACTGCTTTGAACATCTGTGTGTAGGTTTTTGTGTGTGCATAAATTTTCATTTTCCTAGAATAAGTACCCAGGAATGAGATTGTTTAGTCTGTGGTATATGCATGTTAAACTTTGCAAAAAAAAAAAAAGCTTGCCAAACTGTTTTCCAGAGAGACTGTAATTTTTTTTTTTTTTTTTTTTTCTGGCTGCAAAATTTTATTGTAAGAACAAAGCATATATACTCTTGGGAAGGGGAGGGACGGTGGGTAAGGAGAGGTGGCAGTCTATGATTGGAGATCGCTGTTGCTAGGGAGGGGTTAGGGCTTTGGGCGCGAGTTGCTAAGGGCTTTAGGCTCAAACTGCTAGGGCTTTGGGCGCGAACTGCTAGGGCTTCAATTTTTTACATTTCCACAAGCAATGTATGAAAAATCCAGTAGCTAAATGTCCTTTCCAACACCTGGTATTCACTATATATGTATTTTTTATCTTAGCTATTCTAAATAGGTATACAGTATTAAATTTCATCTTAGCTTTAATTTGCATTTTTCTAATAGCCAATGGTGTTGAACATTTTTCATTTGCTTATTTGTCATCTTTTTAAAATTTTATTGTATTTATCTTGTTTTAGCAAAGACTAAGTACTAGGTCTTTTTTTTCTTTTTTGGTCCAACTTATTTCATTCCATGTCATTTTAGAGGCTGCAATTAATTTTGCATATGAAAAACATATGCTTTTTATGCATTTTAATTAGTCCAAAGCATTGGATTAACACATCTACCCAGCTTCCTTTTTTCATTACTCCAATATCTCTTCCTGTGTGTCTCATTAAATACTACCCTGATATAGATTGCTTTAGCAATAATTTATGATCATATACTACGCAATCAAATTATTTGCAATCCAATCATATTCTCATCTGGTCTAATAAAATGTAAAATTATGTTGAAACTTACCTATAAAGGGGATGAAAACCACTGTTAGTTTACTAAAGTGAGACTATGCAAGATGACAAGTGAGAAATACATTGTTGAAGGTAAGAGAATAGCCTAGAAGGATTAGTTAGGTGGCTTCTATGGAAAAAGAGATGACTTTATGTATTCATTCCCTCATTCTTTCTGTTCCTTATTCATTCATTCAGGAAATATTTATTGAACACTAATTTTTTTGCAAAGCACTATGTGAAGGATAGTTTTATGCCTTAATGATGTTAGGAAGAACAGTGTGGGATGAACCTGGCTATAAGCAGTAATTAAAACCACTATGGTCTATAGATAATGACTCCACAGTGCTGCTATTAACTGGCTTTCAAGTAACCATTTTAGGCCTTGGTTTTCTTATCTATAAATGAACTGCCTAGACTCAAAGTTTTCTATACTCACTTCTACTTCTGATATTCTCTGAGACTGGAAATCAGAGGAATATTTTTATAGTCAGTAGTCAGAAGGATTCTGACTGTGCAAAAAAGCTTAAAAGAGAACATACACTGTAGCTGTTTAGCACTACATCTAAGAAAAAGAAAAAGAGATGTAACTTAAACCTTGACATTGGATTACCTTTGTATATACTTAAAAGAAGTTAAGAATAAGTAGTATCTTAGTCTTTTAGGATGGATCAAAGAGAGAAAAATTGAATAGACAAGCGTCTTGGAGTGAGGTGAACATAGATTCAAGAGAGACCTGGTTGGTGTCAGTTGTGCTGCTTTCACTGTGAAATATGCTTCACTAATTGGTCTTTAGAAGAATAGAATTTATCTTTTCTATGTACTTATACAATGAGACATGAAGATAAGATTTAACTATATTGAATACCGGTTAAACAGTGTAATTTATGTATTTTGCTTCCAAGTTTATGAATTATTTGTGTTATCTGCCTCCTTGACATAATAATGTACAATGCTTCACTGAAATTCCAAGAATTATTTAAGAGAAAGATTCCACTGTACAATACTAACAAGATAAAGGATCATACAGCATAAAAATAGTTTTAACAGTTTAAAAAGAGAAAAAGTTTTGATGTGATTCATGTGAATTTAGTCATTTAGTAATTATCTTAAGACTGCAATTATTTCTATATTAGGTGAGAAAATATGAATATCTAACATTTTAAATACTTGATAGATTTAGTAATAGATAGAATGCCTTAAAAGTAACTTTTACTAGTTAGACAAAGGGGTTAGTTACGTAAACAGTTATATTTGTAGATCCAAATAAATGAAACACATATTAAAACAAAATTTTTGTGCAGATTTCAGTGACTTATGTTTGATCCTAATCAATTGCAATCACAAGAGTTACATCAGTGGGAGTTTTAAAGATTAAACTATTGAGTTTTAATGATTGCTGTCTATGTTCATGGATAATGGCCTTGCCTGAGCTTTAAGCTAAGTTCCTTTCTCAGCAGGGTTAAACAAGTCATAATTAGCCTGACTATTGAATAGTAAACTTTTTTGAGTACTACTTTTGTGTATGTGATTTTTGGAAGCCATATACATAAGAGGCTTTTTTCAGTACCCTGTCATGGATCCCAATCATGATAGGTTCTTACCTATATGTTTGAATGAATGAAAATATAGGAAAATCTATTCATGCTTGTTTGTATATTTCATTTAAAAATTTATATTGTAGAAATATTGTAGAAATACAATAAAAAGAGGATATACAGACCAAGGTTATATTTCTGACTCTGCAGCCACTATCCAAATGATATTGGTTTGGCATTTCTCCTCTCTGCCACCCACTTTTCTCAAATCTAAGATAAGAAAGCTAGATTTCCATGGTGACTTTTAGCTTCAATACTCATTTTTTGACTACATAATATGTATATATTATAGAAAAATGGCAAAACATAATATACATGAAAAAATAATCAGACATTATTTTATCAACCAGGATAACTGTTAATATGTTGGTATAGTTCTATCATACACATTTTATACATGCATTTACCAAACTGCATCAATATCTATATTCATATGTTTATATAAATCTACTAGCAAATGAAAACTGGAATCCTATTGTATATACATTTTTATATTTTATATCCTTATGTTTATATAAATTTAAAAGCAAATAATTAGAATTTTTCCTGTGACTCAAGCATCTTTGTTTTTAAGGGCTATAAAATAGATTACTCTAACCAGTGAAATGCAGCAATAGAACTATATTCTATTTATTAGTCATGCTTGGAGGATGGGGGACATTGTCAGTGAGAACAAGATTCTACTAGACAGGATGAAATGATGTCTTGCCAACTCTTCCACAGCATTTACCACTCCAAAATGATAATTAATGCTAGCATTTTTCTAGCAAACATGCATTCACTGTGATTTTACTATAACATTTAGCATTTACCTTAAATATCTTTTTTTCTAGACTTTGACTTTTCTTTGCTTTTTATTTTACTTTATTTTTTTTACAAAATGGGATAAAACTTCCTCAAAAAAATTCCTAAATTGCACGTCTAGTAGTGGTCTTCTTATGATAACTCTTGCTTAAAGATGTACTTCTGAAGAATCTTCTCAGTATGCAGTGTAGCACTTCTAAATTCTTCCTACCTCCTGCCCATGGTTGTAGTCTGTGATTTGATTTGGGAGCAGATGTGTTGATAGAATAGGGAGGGGCAGCACTCTGCCTGCTTCAAAATCCAGCTCCTACATCCTGAAGGGCTAACTGCTTGGTTTACTTGTTGACATGGACCCTGGATTTCTGAGTCAGGAGATAGGTGGGGATAGACAAAACAGGTTTCTACCTTCTGTCTGGTTGATAGTGGTTTGGTTTTTGCCAGCATATATAAGTAGGTCATTAATTTTGTCATTCCAGTTTTATGGGCTGTGTGGTAAATCTAAATTCCTCCTGGATTCTAGAAAGTAGTTGAGTGTTTGGCAGAGTGCTTGATGATGATATAAGTTGGGGTCTTTTTCTATTTCTGTAGGAATTATAAAAGGAAGTAGAAAGAGATTAAATGAAGGACCACTATCCTGGCACTATTTTAAACCAGTTTCTAACATAAATTTTCAAGTTAATATTTTTAATATTTCAAAAATACTACCAGTTAAATATAATCTGCATATTTCAGAAATAAGTATGTAAGTTGAGACATTTGTTACTTGGGAAATGTTAGTAAATGTAATTTTTAAAATTATATTACATGAATAATATTAATTTAGTATGATTCCAAGATTTACCTTAACAAAATTTCAACAGCAATGGAGTGTATAGTTTTGTTTAAAATTTAAAAAATGCATTCATGCTTATGGCTACAAAAATGAAATATATCCTCAGGATTTCAGGAGATGGGTGTCTTTGGAATGTGAAAAATCAAAAGAAATAAAAGGATATTGTGTTATAATAAGGGAAATAAGAAGTATACTCCTTTTGCCCAGCTCCCTGTCTACAAAAACAGGATATTTACTCTATCTATCAAGAGAACTATTTTGAGTCTCAAATAATAAAATATACTCAAATATACAAATAAGCATATCAATATAAAATTATTATATAGCTTCATTTTAATATATAAATATATAAAGCATTATAAAGATTTGGGGGAAAATTAAACGTTTTTATAATGGTAGCTTTACTTTTATTTCTAATGTAGATATTTTACAAAGAAGAGCATCAATAAGTAGATATTTGCCCCTCATGAACTTAACAAAATATTGAAGTTTGCTTCTAATTAAAGTCAAAAAGCAATTGTGCTTTCACTCTAGTAAGTGGCCCAATGAAATAATTTCCTGTATGACTAAGAATTTTGCAATTAATTTCACTTTCCTATGCATTTTTCTAATCTATAGAAATACTCTATGAACCAGTTTTTTCTGTTTTATTTGTACTAGAACATACAAAGGTAATATATAAACCATTTATTATAATAGGTCAGGATACCATTTAATTCTGGGAACTCTAGGATTTTTCCCTAGATCATAATGAAACTTTCCTTGATTATTGAGAGGAGAAAGGAGATAGGGAAAGTAGTTAGAATGCAATTAAAATAGCATGAAGATTTACAGAACCCTGAACTCGAAAGCAATAGTAACAGGGATAATGTGCTATGAATGGATTTCAAGAGAATTTTAGGAATTGTGATAGACAAGAATGAATGAAAATCAATATTTAAGGCCTAATTCTGGCTTGGATTATGAGACGTTGGTGCCATTCTAAGATAAGGAGTAACAGGAGGAAAATATTTGGTGGGGAAAGATAGTAAATTCAGTTGTTGAGCTTTAATGATAAGCATCCACATACATATTCAAATAAAGCAGTTAGAAAATATCATGAGCGAATATGTAATACTTTAGAATCACATGTAAAGATGAAAGTGGCAACTACAATAATATGAGGATTGATAAAATATGCTTTTGAAAACTTGTAACAGCAAATACAACCATTATTCTCCCTAGAGAGTAGTTCAAAAGGTCTTTTATTGGTAACTGCTTAAACAAAGGGAAAGCTGAATAGAAACGTTCCGATAGTGAGAAGAAAGTTTTAAGCTATGTGGCATCTTGATTTCTTCTCTAATTGAAGATATAAAAGGCTGCATCTTTCCTTTTAAGGCAGTGTCAACAAATATAGGGAGGAATCATTGTGGCAATTTACTCATCTCTGAAAAAAAAGTTATTAAAAAGAGAAATGAAACTATTGGATAAATATAGTAAATGATAACAGGTTTAAAAGAGACTATTATATAAAAGTGTGTTCTATTGTTCAATAGTGCGTGAATAAACAATTTTAAGAGATGATTTCTGCTTCAAAATGGTCAGTTGTATGATGTTTGTTTTTGGTTGAGTTCTATGGGCATGCCAGTAATAACATGGTCCAGAGAACATATCCAGGTTTATTTGTTTGTTTATTAATTAAATAATTAGTTAATCTAATATAGTTTCTTCAGTCCTACTAGTCTGCAACTGATTTAGCGAAACAAGCGAACAAAAGAAAATACAAATGATACACTAGCTTCTACCCCAAATAAATACCCTTTTATAAAAGCCAAAAATAAATAGATAAGTAAAATAAAATAAAATGGACTAATTTGAAAAAAACAAACAAACAAAAAGCCCCAGGTGTTTGTGTGTATGGAACATTCAACATAGCTGACAGGACAGATCTGCTTTTTCATTTTCATTCTAGCTTGTCTCTGTACCATAGCTGTATTTATTTCTACCTTTTCTGTCTGGGTTTTTCTCTTAGAGAAAGCCTGGCACGAATCAGCAAATAACAGTAGTTAATCATTAAAATCAATGACAGAAAAAAAAAAAAAATAAAATAAAATCAATGACAGACATCCTTGATTGCTTGACTATTGTCTTCTACTCTGAAGTTTCCAATTCTTTTTTGCTTACTTTTGCTATTCATTCTATTTTCACCTATACATTTCACTAGAGATCCTTATTTCTTCTGTTCACAAATTAATCTGAAATACTGGGACTAAGATTATCCAAATGTGACCTTGAAGCTATTTCCTGGTTCCCATGTATTTGGAAGTATGTCCATTTTATTCATTTTTTTAAAAATCTACATAATAAATTACTCAGCCAACAATATGAGGGATATAAAGATGTATAAAATAGTAGGTATCTGCTTCTGAAAATTTATATTCTGGTAAGAAATACAAAACATGCAAACAAATGTCTGAGATTTTGGTCGTTTAAGATAAATGGAAGAGGTATATAAATTGAAAGATAAGTGTAATTTTTTTGGCCACCAATTAAGTCAAAGTCAGTTTCATGATAATATTTAAATTGGTCTTTGAAGAATTGGTAGGATTCCATACTATCATTGTCCTTTTTAAAAACATCAAAATTCTTTAGGTATTTGTGTAAGAACTAGCAAAGTTCTACGTTAGAGTAGAAAATCTCTACGCAGGCTTCCTGAGACCTAGATTCTAGCTAGAAAGAGAATATTAACTTCTAATATGACAAAGGCAATATCAAAAATATTTATTTAAAAAGCTTTGAAAAATTGTTCGTGTGTTTGTGTGTGTGTGTGTGTGTGTGTGTTGAGATAGAATAAAAAAGATGAGTGAAAATGTACTTTGCCCATACATAGCAGGTAATTCCACCTGTTCATTCATTTAAGATATTGTGGTGGTGAGAGATTTGAGGATGAAACTGTTGGAATATTTTCAGTTCAGAGCAAAATCTGGATGGAACTATGGAGCATACACTATTGCCCTGGGGGTGAAACAGATAAAGGGTCAGTCTGGCTCATTTACAAAGCTATTGCTATTTCTCTCTCTCTCTCTGAGCCAGGATGTTTACATTTTCATGGACAGTCATTGTGAATCTAGTAATTTGTCTTTCACACCTTTCCTATTTTCAATTTACTGATCATGCTTATACTCCTCACTCAGAATATTTGTCCTTTGTTGGGGAAAGAGATGGAGTGGTACATTTTGACTGGTTTATTTCTGAGTGATTTTCCCCTCTTACGCAAAATATTTATTACCCATTCTCAAAAATTCACAGTTTCTTCAGTTTAGAAAGGGTAGAGAGCAAGAATTTTGAAAACCTACTTACTATGTACTAAACACTTCACTAGGTGCTTTAAAAACATCCTCACAACAGTTCTATAAGATAACTATTCGTAAATCTGCTATAGAGGCAAGAAAACCCGAGGCTCAAAGAATTTGCACCGTTAGTAAGGAGTGAGTCTATTTGATTAAATAACCCATCTTTCTCCTCCTAAACTATACTGTTTCTTAAAGTAATGAAGGGAAATAATTTGAAGAAGTTAGCAAGGCAGATACATTACAACCCAATTAAGTCCTTTCCTGCTGTGTCACACATTTGGACAGACCAAAAATAAATAAATAAAAGAATAATCTTTTCCTTCGCCAAAACAGATTTATACACTGGAAAAGCCTGATAATAACGTAGCCCATTAAATGAGTATTTTTCTTACATCTGTGCCAGTATTAAAATGACATTTGCCACAGGTCTAAGTGTTAGTAAAATCAGTCAAAAACAGATTTTTCTCCATGTTCAATTTTCCTTAGTGCTTGTTTGTTTGAGCAAGGGCACTGACTGGATCATGTCCTGATAAAAGAAGTTAGATATGTAAACAGTTCAGAAGTGTTGAGTCTAGACAGCAGGCAGAGATAGATGAATAACCAGGCGGAGGATATTAAAAGATATTGAATTGATACTAGCCCAAAAATGGGAAGGCCTAGCATATATGAGAGCAGTATTATTTTTTTTTTTTTGGAGGGGGGGGTGGAAAAGAGGCAATAAGACTGTGTGACACAGGTGATAAATAGTAAAAGAAAGAGAAGCAATTGCTTCTTGGTAATATTCATTAGGTAAATTATTAACAAGATATTTAAGTAGGATACTATGCTTGATTATATATAATGCCTGCTGATGATTTGATAGCAAGATATGGATGATCAAAATAATAGAATATTTATGAATATGAACCTTGTATTCCTGTGTTCATTAGGAAGTTCTGCTTTTTCAGGGTATTATATGTGGATGTTTTGGTAAATGAAGTGTGAGAAAAAGTGATGTATGTCAATTTCAGATGTGGATTTTAAGAGCTAGTGTGTGATTTACCATTTTCCCTTTTTTTGCCAAATGCTTATGGAAGCATGCATTGAAATGGAGTATCCATTTCCCTACACTCCTAAATGACTACAATGAGCAAATTCTCAGGTGCCTACATGTAACATTAGCAAAAAATAAACTCATTTTTTTAAGGCATTGACAGTTGAAGTTGTTCGTTATTGCAGCATAACTTTGCCTATTCTGTCTGATTTACTTTCTTGACTTCCTTGATAGTAGGAATCATAATTATATATATATTCATCACCTAAAAGAGTATTTGGCATAAATGTTCATCAATGAATGAGTTAATGAATAATGATATATAAATATTTGTTGCCCTCTTTGAATATACAGAAATAGTAAAATAACAATATAAAAGCCATCTGGAAATTAGATGTTATTTATATAAATTATGGTCCAGAAGTAAGTGTATTTCATTGGTGGCAGGCAAAGGGTAGCCTCTGCTAGAGATAAGAAACAAAGAGAAGAGCCTTGGAACTTCAGTAGTGAGGTAACTTGAGGCTCTTGCCGATCACAGGACTAGCAACACGGATACTTGAGGTGAAAGAATTCATTATGTTGTTTTATCACATGAAAATGCTACATTAGGAATTGTTAGTGGCACTGTGTGATTCAAGGTGTGAAATGTTCACATGATGTGGAACGTGATGTGGATATGTAAGTTGCCAAGTGATGTCTCAAATTCAGACATTTCTTACACCTGTAGAATGGCAAAATTTGTTTAATGACCAAACAGAATGAAAGGAACAATTTTGAATAGTAGAAACAGAAATGAACAAAGAAACAAAACAGAGAAAGTAGTGTTCTTTTCTGAGAGGTACATAGTAGATACTTTCTTTCCTGCTCAAATATAGTTAACCTCTCAACAAGTATGAAGCAAGCATATATACCATTGAGCACATGATTGTTCAACAAGTCAGCCAGTGGTAGCCAAACAACGTAGGCCACCAAAGGTGAAGCATCTTTAGAGGATGAAAAGCTTTTCCACCTTGAGATCATGAAGGAGGGTGTAGAATCTCTTAGGTGCCGAAGAACTCTGTGACTTTTTAGCTGAACGGCTTCTCCTTAATTATGCAGAATTTTAGCACTGTTTCTGCTGTGGATAGATTATGGTAAACATGAAGAATTTATGGATTTATGGGACATGGCATCCTGGAACTTTTTATGTAACTATCAGAGTATAAAATGGAAATGCTTATAACCAGAACAGCTCCTTTCTGTCTAAAAGATGTGAAAGCATACATTTCTTAGAGACATCATCTGTTAAATCTGGTCCAGCATGCATCCTTATGTGGCAAGGAAGAAAATGATAAGAAAGGAAATAAGGAGTGGCTCTGGCTTATTTCTCCTGAGTTCCCTCATGCCTTGCAATCACACATTTTCTTGAAATTACTAGTAAACCCTAACACTGGTTAAAATCTTTGATTCTTGTGAGCCTGATTTGACAATACAGCATTTCATTTTATCTCACCCATCCATTGGTATAAATTCTTGTGCCCTATTTCTTACTGATTCCCTTAGGAAAATAATTCTTTGGATCCTTAGTCTTCTGCCTGTTGACTTACCCATGGAGCTTGGCATTTTGACACCAATCTTTCCCTCTTCATCACTACCATCATTTTCTCACAACCTCATATCTATCCAGTCCTCACCCCAAGTTCCTAGTGCCCACACTATTGTTTTAAGCATCTTTCAATTATTCAAATAAATCTCTCCATAAAGATTTCTGAGGGTCACTGACCTACCAATTTACTTGAAGTGACGTCCAGGAATTTATTTGCAGAAAGAGTTTTGTTTGGGGGAATCATGACTTATTCATAGCACATGTACCCCTTTTTTCCCCCAATTTAATCACAAGTGTCTCCTTCCAAAAGAACGGTCATTTTCTTTCTTTCTTCCTTGGAGACGCCTCTCTTTCCTTCCCAAAAGGGAAATAGTGGATTACTGGCTTGCTCCTAACTATTTCTTTGATTCCCCACATTTTCCAGATTTTTCTTGGATATTATAGCACTTTCTTGTTTCCTTGCATGTGTAATTTAGGGAACACCAAGAGGAAGTTACTTGGGTAGAGATTTGTTATTCTCAAGGAGGATATTTTCAGCCTCAAGTGACTTTGTAGCTATAATACATTTCCTACACTCCACCATAACCACCACTCCCTCATTTGAAATAAAAAAAAAAATCATTGAGGGGACTGACTTCTGCTTTATATAGATGGGGGCAAGAGGCTGGCAAACTTTAAATATTACTATTAATGTAATTTTCTTAGAGTCAACTGACCAACGGAGTCTAGAGAAATTGAGGTTTCATAAGTATTCATAGTTTCTCAGGCTGGATCAGTCAGAGGAAGGAAAATTGGTAGTGTGAATACCATAACAAAGGTAACAAAATACTCATTATTCTTAGACTTCTCAATACAACAATGGGTGTTTTAAAGCAAATTTTAGTTCTGTTGAAATTTCTTTCCATCCCTCAAAACTTTCCTTTTCTTTTCCAGTAAATACTCTATTCTCCATACCTTGCATTGTTTTTATAAGGGAAACTCAACATTTCGTCTTTGCTTTGGTCTCTTTTTACAGTCACTTCTCTAGTTCCACTGAGAACCTTCCACCACTTATATCTAACATAATGGTATTTCTCACACAGCGTTACTTCCCCCCTACCTCTCAATACTGAATGAGACTTTGAAAAAATGATATATTCCACTGTCTTGTATGGAAAAAACTTGCCCCTGCCTGCCTTTCAGTTAAATACTGGGAGCCAATTGGTCGTCATTAAACTGGTGCTCCTAGCTTCAGAATGGAGGAAAAAGGATACCTTATCTCCACGTGGCTTCTTCTAAGGGCAGGGCTCCTTTCTGTCATAGCTGTCCTTTGTTCCTGTAGATTACTTTCCTGGGACTCTTGAGAGATATATCTGCATAACTTAATTGTTAAAGGTACACATTTTACCCATATAGCTACTTCGAATTTTTCTCAAATCCTTTTTTTACTTAAAATGATCAGTTTTAGGAACCAAAGACTTAAAGATTAGGATGTACCTGAATTGGATAGACTTCACTGGCCATCAGTTTATAGCCTCATTACATAGGCAGGTACTTACCTTGATTATATCTGTGAAACCACAAGGTCTTATTTCATAACCATTACCTGAACTGAGACTAAACCTGAATGACTATTGTCAAGAAGGCAGATATTTCAAAATAATACCTCCATAAGATCATTTGACTTTATTTGGTGTAGCCAGACAAATTCCAATAGCAGTGTGTAAAAGTATGCCTCAAAAATATCAGTAAGATGCATTTGTAACTACAGAAAGATACAACAATGGGTGTAAGTGGAAAACACTAAGCTAGAAATCCCTGAAAATCATGCTGACATTAGCAGGAATGCCTGACATTGAGTTTCCAGGAATTTTGATTTCTAAGAAAACAAACTATTAGTCCATTAATATACACTTTACTTTCAAATAAGTTTAATATGTATAATTGTATATTTGAACACAAACAAAATATTTTATTCATGTTTTCCTATCACATCTACTGTCCAATTAAAATGTAAGAAAACAGCTTAAAAATTTTTTTCCAAAATGGGCTTTTGTATCAGTCAGGGTCTTGACAAAAAGCTTACATGGTCCAAGAATTTAATAAAGAGAATACCTTTAAATATGTGAGAAAATTGAAGGAGCCAACAAAGGATGTTGAGGCACTCAGAAGCTAACAGCAGGAAAGTATTACTGCCCCTAAAGAGCAAAAGGAGGAATTAGTGCCATGACAGCCCAGCGAGACATGGAGCCATGTAGGAGAGGCTGCCTGAAAGGAGCTATAATCCTGGGGGAATGTAGCCTATACTGGATAATGTAGCCCAGAGCACAAAAGAGTGGGAAAGAAAAACCCCATTCTCTCTTCCTGACCTCTGATCTCCCACAGCTGACTCTCATTGGCTGAATGGAATCAGAAGCCAGCTAGGAAGGGAGCCCAGTCCTGCAGTTACAAGGATCAACCTCCTGGTGTAAAAAACAGAATAAGGATCTCTTGGTGATGGATATGGGAGTAGTAACTAGGAAATGGAAAATAATCAGCATAAATCTTGTTTTTATTTTTTGTTATTTTCAAATTTCAAGTGAATGGTAGTTATCCCAGTCCCTTGAAAGTACAAAATATGGGAAAGTAGAGAATAGCTATAACACAGTTGATGGGGAAATGCATCTTCTAAGCTATCAATATCATATTCCTGCCAAGAGAATGAAGGACATAATAAACTCATTTGCAAATACACACACATATGTGTTATTGAGACACACAACCATATATGTCCGTATGTGTTTGTATTCTCTATCTCTAGCTATCATGTATCCTTCAACAAGTCAAGGACAGTATTCCTCAACTTCTTAATCTCTGTATACATTTGTGAAGTAATAAATAGACAGCCGTATATACAGTGGTCTCAGTAATATGTTTTAGAATAATTTCATTTATTGCTCTCTGACTTTTTTGTCATTTAACTTTTATAAATTGAATTTGTAACTTGTTAATATAGTTTTGCACTAAAAACTGCTTATATAATTATTCCAATTTAATGTGCTTTTATTGTATTTAAGAAAATTAGATCCTTCCAACCCTTGTAAATATAAGAAATGTGAAATAATATAAGTGTAAATAAAAGCCCATCAAGGTCACTGAGGAATAGGAATGATAGGCAGGGAAAATACAAAGGAAACCTTGAAAGGCTAATCAGTGGTAAGAATAAATTAGAGATAAAATAACAATGAAATCTCCTAGGAGACATGTTTTAAGCATCATAGGACTTATAACCCATTTTCAATATGAAAATTTTTGATTCAAAAAGAAAGTAAAAATGAAAAAAGGAAAACAATGTTTTACAATATGTATGTTAGCAAATCAACACTGTTAGATTTACTCTATAGAAATTTGAGTACATTAAAAAATAAATTTATAACAACTATAGTATATACAGTATAATCTAAACTTCTGCAGGAAATTTTGGGATAATTTTTGTGATAAGAACCTTTCTTCAACTTCTGTGATATTTTTTAGTCCAGGCTTAACAGAAGCTAAAGAAAGGGATCTGTTTTCAAATTACTTATTTGTTTGTACTATTTACTTCTTATTTGTTCATAGTAATAACTTATGATAAGCATTTTAATTGCTTATAATTTTAATACCAAAAGCTTTGTATAATGAACTAATGAAAATAGAAGGGTATTATTAGCACATCATTAATTTATACAAATCTAATACTGTCCACATGTTTAAAAATAATCACAGTAAAACTCTGAAAGCAAAAGAAAATGTCGTTTTATTTTTAAGAGTTAAATAAAGAAATCACTTGATACTATAAGTTAGAAAAGAGCTTGGGTTTCTTTGGAGGCAGAGCCAATATGTTTGCTCAGCACTCAATGATCTTGGAGATATTAGTCAACAAAATAAGTACTAATAGCTTTTGGAGACATTAGCCTAAGAACCATTTTCCATTTAGTCTGTGGTTAGTTAATCGAGTGTATGTTCATTTGTCCATATAAGCTATAAAACCCTACAATAAAGATGTAATTATATTTAACATTGCTGACCAGTTAAAAGGCATAAACAGTAGTATGCCCATCAATATGCACTTTATATTTGCTGACATTTCCACTTATGCCAGATGGGGACTTTAATGATGGTGCCTTCTGGTACTTCTAATGATTTTTGTGCCTGATGGTACAGTTATAGGTCCTGTTGTATCATATAAGCCTGAATGGTGGCTTAATAATGATCTTCAAGCATATGAAGTATATGGTTATGAAGTGACCAGATGTTACTCATTCAAATAAGAATTAGTAGATTTTAACTCTAACTACTGCATAGAACTCCCTGATAATTAAAGATATCTAATGAATGGGATGGTGAAAGATGCTATACAATCTTTTTATTTTTGCTTGAAAACAGAAGAACATGTTCACCTGCATTAAATGATCATTCGCTCCTGTTTTGTGAATGACATTTCAATTTCCTTTCACATCTATAAGTTTATATTTTTCATACTCCAATACTAACTGGGTTCAAACCTGGGCCTATACCTTGTTACCTGTGTGACTTTGGGTAAGTTGGTTAATTAAATCCTCTGTTTCTTGGTTTCCTTATCTGCAAAATGGAGATGTAATCTTTCATCTAAATATCTAGGAACAAATCTAAAATACCATTAACTGTAAAGCAGGGTCAAATTTGTTTCTTTCATTTCTCTTCTGTAGAAATGAGACAAGGTAGGTCAAAAATATCCTTTTAGCATGATCTAGTTTTCTTCCTTTGGAGTAATGGAGACCTGTGTGATCATAGTGAGCACTATAATGCCCTCAGCCTCTCTCTAGCAGTATATTTTCTACCCAGTCAGTGAGTAGGAGTATTTCTCCTTCATAGTGTTAAGTAAATGTAGTGTGCAGAGGGAGCAGATATAGCTCAAATGGTTGAGCACCAGCTTCCCATGTATGAGTTGCCAGGTCCAAGCCCCAGTACCTCCTCCTCCTCCTAATAATAATAATAATGACAATTTTTTTTAAAAGTGTAGTGTTTTAGAAAGGGAAGGCAAAAGACCTGGTTCAAGTTTAAACTCTTGCACTTACTAACTATATAATCCCAAAAGAAGTCATGTAACTTCTCTGAGGTTTATTTTGCTCACCTAGAAAAACAGGTTAGGGACCATGGCATCAATAGATAAATTTTGATGACCCCTTTGTTGTGAGGAAACAGGAAGTCAGATTGGGGGGATATAGCTCAAGAAGTTGAGAGTGGAGTTTTTAACTACCTTTGAGTATTTTTAAGCCATCTTTTGTCCTATGCCTTTAGGTATCTAATCCTCACAGAGATTTTATGAGGTGGGTAATATTTTCCTCATTTTACCATTGAGGAAATTGAAGCTTAGAAAGGTTGCTGACTAAAATCCAGCATTCAGAACTACTGGGAAAAGGTAAATGTCAATCTCCATTCTGTTTCCATCTCTTTCTAAACCTTGTGTTATCTATAGGTTAGAAAGGCTATACACCCTGTAGTCTCTTACTTGATGGAGGATTTAGCTTTCCTGTCCAATATCTGGTGCTTTAGGAATTGTTGACCTTGGAAAAATCGCTTGGGTATACATGTAACAGAAGTTTTCTTGAATTTGTCAAAGACAAAATTCATAAGTAATTTACAGTCATTGAGTAAAGGTTTATTTTTGTCTTGCAAAAAAAGTATAATAAAAATAGTATAACTTTCGGAATGACAAGGATCCCAGAATAAAAATAATTCATTCATAGGTCAAATCATTATCTTATTATTATTATTATTATTTTTTTTTTTTTTTGTTCAGGCAGGAAGTTTATTGGGAAGCTCTCCCAATGGAGGGGGTCTGAAGAGAGACTTCAGCCCACCCCCAGAGGATGGTAGATATGGCTATATAGGGTACATCAATAAGTAGGGAAACGGAGTATAGTCTGGGGCCAAATGACCAGGGGGGGAGTGGACTAGGAGGTCCTGGAATGTGGGAGGGGTTGGAAAGGGAGTGATGGCCCTTATCTGCTCCATTTTGTTTATTCTTGGGAGGGCATGAGCTGCCCCTAGGCTATGGCTTGCTCTGTTAGTACGGTGGGTTATGACTGGAGGTTGCCAATTATGTTACTTTTGACAATTCTGATTGGATACTTTTTGGATGGTTTGGAGAAAAGTTAAATCTTGTCTTTGATGATGAAAAAACAAAAAACAAAACAGGATTGCATTTTATCTCAGGATGTAAAACTTTTAAGATGGCCAAGTAATCCATTGCTTATTTCTTGGACTGCAAAGTATTTATAAATAAATATATTTTCAGACAGTGGTACCTCCATGTCAGAAAGAAACTGTGTTTCACTTTTTCATCTACTCCTTGGTCTGTGCTTCCATTAACGTGGCACGGATTTGTCCAAACAAGTTTGCTTTGAAATATTTGTTTCAGTGTCATTAACTTGTTGTTTTGTTTCATTTATACTCTTTTATTTACAGTGGTGCAACAAGAGTAGATGATTAGTACGTAAAGAACTTGTTTTAGTTTAAACAAAACTAGAGCCTTAAGGCAGAGTTAACTTCTCTTCGCAGGCTTTGTTGAGGTCCCTAGATTCATATTTTTGATCATCTTTGTAGGGTAAGAAATATTTTTATTGTCCTTATCAGTTCCTAAATTCCATGGCTTGAAAACCAAGGATCAATCAAATTTCCAATACCAGGTTTTGCTTGCAGTTCCTAAAACTCTTAAGTTTATTCTATTTTTCTAAAGTCCCCAAGTTGACCAAAAAGTATCATTCTTTATCACCTGAAAGACTAGAACTCCTTAAACCAAACAGCAGGTACCAGACCAGTTTTTAACAGGAATTTGTATTGTTTATCCCACATATGAAGACCAGTCCTTGTTCCTTAATAGTTAGTCTGTTATACTTAACTAAATAATACCTTTAAATGTGACATTTCTGGCATTATCAGGGTTATTATACTTATGCAAAAAGAAAAAAGAAAAAAGTCTCATCATTTGGAAGGAAAAGTTAAGGAATTCAGTAAATATATTTGTATAGTATTTGACACTTTTTCTTTGTAGGTTTACAAACAAGACTAATATTAATATATGTCATATTTTGACATAATCAAAACCTTCAATTGTTCCAGGAAAGTGTACGTTACCATCCTAATTGGAGCTTTATTAATAAAGCAAACTTTACATTGATAATAATATATAAATATATTCTATTCATTTCATTTTCTCTCTTTATAGATTTTAATGTCCTTAGAAATTGTCTTGTAACAAAAGATTACTTGCTAATTAACTCTATTTAATGTTAGTACAAAGTCTTAAAGTTAATTAAGGTTGTGAAAATTAGGTTGACTTAACGCAGTGACACAATTACTGCTGATAATAAAAAGAGAGGTGAAGTTTAAAAATTTACTCATCTAGTGTAGTGGAGTAAGTCCAGAAGATTTTTAGGCCTTATCTAAAGTTCAAATGAATGAATCTTAAGATACGGTAAGGTATTATATTTCCATTTGGTTCAACACGTGTTTGCATTCTCTATCTTATTTTATGGAAACTGTTAATTTATTAATATGAAAAAACAGTTTTAGAAAATGAAAATATTAAATGCTTCATAAAAATGAATGTTGTATAAATAAAATATTACATTTGCATAATATTTCAATTTGCAATAAGTTCAAGAGGAAACTGATAATGTTGTTAAAAAATTATCTATTAACTATGATTTGTCCAAGGATTAGAATTATCTAAGTTTATTATGTAAACCTAAATTCTTATAATTCTTCCGTATTCATTTGCCAAATACCAAAATGTTTTAAAAGTTTTAATTAATGCATTTTTACAATGATCTGTTGCTAACCTAAAGTCCACTTGCAATTCTTTGTTTCTTATTAGCCATCAGCCATTGCCAACACAGCTTGAATTTTCCTAAATTGGGAGTTTCTGTGACAGAGGTTATTTTCTTTTCCCCCTTTAAAGGCCAATGTAATTAAGCATTAGAAATATAGTTTCTTTGTTTTGGGGGAATTCTTTTATGTTAGATTTATACAAGTGCTTATAAATGTCAATAAGCTGATCAGAAAAAGGCCCCTTCAAATTATTTTTAGGCACCCAACTTGTATTATATAATCTTTGTAAGAAAACTGTTACATAGTGGTCTTTTCCCAATTTAAAAAACAAGTTTATTTTGATATATTTGAAAGATGTGATAAAATGTAAGTGTTCACAAATATATACACCAGTGAAACCATCACTGCAATCACAGTAGTCTGTATAACCATAATCTCCAAATGTTTCCTTGTGCTCTTTGTACTTCCTTACTCTCCACCAATCAACTAATCTTCTTTCTGTCAACATAGATTAATTTGTATTTTCTACATTTTTTTAATAAATGAAAGCATACAGTATATATTTTGTGTTGGTCTGTCTTCTTTCAGCATAATTATTTTGAGATTCATTTATGTTGTTGCATTTACCAATAGTTAAGTCTTTTTCATGCTGAGTAATATTCCATTGTATGGATATACCACATTTGTTTACCTATACATGGGTTGATGGATATTTATTTCTAGATTTTTACTTTTACAGATACATATGCTATAAATATTAGTACACATGTCTTTGCATGAACATAAATTTTGTATTCTCTTGGGTAGATACCTAGAGTGGAAGGGTTGGGCCATATATATGGTAGATGTATATTCACCCTTCTAAGAAACTGCCAAAATGTTTTCCAAAGTGGCACTTCCATTTTACATTCCCACCACAAATATATGAGAATTCCAATTTCCTCACATCCTTATAAGTTTTTTTATTTTATTTTAGCTATTCTAATAGGTATGTAGTTATATTTCACTGTTCTTTTAACTTGCATTTGCCTGATTACCAATGCCATTGAGCATTTTTCATTGTGTTTATTTGCATTCATTTGTCACCTTTAGTGATGTGTCTGTGCAAATCTTCTGTCCTTTTTTGTATAGGGTTGTTTGTTTTCTTATATTGGTATATTTTGAGAGTTCTTTATATATTGCATATACAAGTCCTTCATCAGATATATGCGTTTTAAAGATTTTCTCCTAGTCGGTGGCTTGTCTTTTTATTTTCTTAGTAGTGGCTTTTGAAGAGCAGCAGTTAAAATTTTGACGATGTTTAATTTATCAATTTAAGTTTTTTATGGGCCATGATTCTGGTATCAAATCCAAGACACCTTGAACTGATCCAGCCTCACAAAGATTTTCTCCTTTGTTCTAGGACTTATATAGTTTTTACTATCCATTTCATTTATGAACCATTTTATTAATTTTTGTATATGGTGTGAGATACAGATCCAAGTTAAATTTTGTCTATATAAATATCCAATATTTCCAGAACAATTTGTTGAAAAGCTATCCTCTTTGATATTTAGAAAAATGTTATATTTTCTTCATTAATTTGCTTGGTAGTATTCATCAGTGTAGTCACTTGGACCTAGAGATTTCTTTGTGAGGAGATTTTTAACTACAGTTACAATTTTTGAATAGCAAAGGACTCTTCAATTATCTATTTCTTCTTGAGTGTGCTTTGGTAGTTTTTAATTTTTCAAGGAATTTGTCATTTTCATCTAAGTTGCCAAATATATTGGCATAAAGATTTTCATAATGTTCCCTTGTCATTTTGCTATCTGTAGAATTTCTAGTGTAACTTCTCTTATTCCTAATTCTGGAAATTTGTATCTTCTCTCTTTTCCTTTTGCTCACTCTGGCTAGAGGATTTTTTTGGTTTTGTTTTGTTTTTGTTTTTAATTCTATTTGTTTTCTCAAAGAGTGAGCATTTGGTTTTACTGATTTTTTTTTATTACATTTATATATTCTATTGCATTTATTTCCACTTCCATCTATATCTCCTTTCCTCTGTTCACTTAACGTTTAATTTTCTTTTAAAGGTTTGAAGGTTTTGAAGGTAGAAGCTGAGGTCATTTATTTGAGAAAATGTTTTTCTATTTTAAGTGTTTAGTGCTAAAAATTTCCCTTAAGTACTTTTTAAGTCAGATCTCATTCAGTTATGCTTTTAATTTTTTTCATTTGAATTATGTTCAAAATATTTTCTAAACTTCCTTTTAATTTCTTCTTTGATCCATGTGTTTTTAGAAGTGTGTTATTTAGTTTCCAAAGGTTTGGGGATTTTCTAGAGACTTTTTTCTGTTATTGATTTCTAATTTAATTCCATTGTGGTCAGAGAAGATACTTGTATTTCTTGGATCATTTTAAATGTATTGAGACTTGTTTTATGACCCAGTATATTGTCAATCTTAGTAAACGTCCACGTGCTATGTGTCTATCATACACTTTTGAAGAATGTTTATTCTGCTGCTGTTAGTTTGATGATCCATAACATCAATCAGGACAAGATGCTTGATTGTGTTGTTCAAGTATACTGTATCCTTCCTGATTTTCTTTCTACCTGGACTGTCAATTATTGACAGGAGTATTAAAATCCCTGAACAAAATTGTGGGTTTTTCTTTTTCTCCTTGCAGTTCTATCAATTTGGTAAGTGCCATTTAGGGAAAACCTACAACCAATATCATGCTCAATGATGAAAGACTTAGAGCCTTCCCCTTAATACCAAGAACAACAAAAGAATGCCTGCTTTCACCATAGTTATTCAATATTGTACTAGAAATTCTAGCTAGAACGATTAGACAAGAAAATTAAAGATGTGAAAATTGGATAGGAAAAAGTAAAATATCTCTATTTGCAGGCGACATGATCTTATATATAGAAAATCACAAACTGATTTTGATTATTTTAATCTTTGTACATAATTCTTCTCTTTAGATAAGAGATCTGTAGGATTTCTTTACCTTAGCACTATTAACATTTAAAGCCAGATAATTCTTTGTTGTGTGATTCTCTTGTGGATTGTAGGATGTTTAACAGCATGCCTAGACTCTATATCCTAGATGTCAATAGCACACCCCTTCTCTGTTTGTGACAACCAAAATGTCTCTAAACAATGCCAAATGTTCTCTGGGGAATGGGAGGGCAAAATTGTCCCTGGTTGAGAACCAAACCTATAGTGCAACATACCTAATAGAGTACTATCATTAATAAGCCCTAAAACTGTTCCTAAAAAGCTGGCCACAAATATAAAGGGGCTGCAAGTCCAAACTGACCATTAAGTGAAAAAGGATAATAACTTTTCTATTGAAAAAGGCTGGAGATTTTTCTAACTTATAAATACACAGGAAAGCTGGTAGTATCAGACTACTTATTAAGGATCAAAAGAAGAAACAACCCCTAAAGCATGGGTTCTTAACCAGGGCTCAACAGACCCCAAAGGGGTCCAAGGAAAAATTTCAGGGGGTCTGTGAGCTTGAGTTGAAAATTCAAAAAAAAAAATGTTATTCTTGTGGGAACGTGTTGGTGCGGGTGTGATATTTTAATTAAATAGTACACAGTATAGTGTGGACTTAGTAAGGGGTCCGTGGTTTTCACCTGACTTGCAAAGGGTTCCGTGGAACGAAAAGGATAAGAACCCCTGGCCTACAGGGAAACCAAAAGAAAACAATTTGAAAATGTATTTACAGCCAAAGAAAACCAGTATCATTGGTATAGGATATAACATGGGCAACTTTCTCAAACATCTGGTAGTTGTTTAATACAACTGTACATACTGTAGTTCTTGTATCCCTATTCTAAAAATGTGGGTGACTCACTCACTGGAGATTTCTGAAGACATACAACTCAGAATAAAGGTAAGGATGCTAGTAGAGAAGACAAGATAGCTATTAAGACCAAAATAATTAAAAAGACTGAACCAGAAGTAATTAAAAAGCAGACTCAAAGAGAGCAAGAGCTCTTGTACTAAACCTTGAGGCTCACCCAGGGAGCCTAAGAAGATGGACTGTACCCAAAGCATGTATGAACCGGGTACTTGTTGACAACAAAGGCCAGTTGTCTCTTGTGGGTGAATCCTTGAGGCCGTCTAAGCTTGACCCCCTTTAACTGTCAGTTATATCAGATCTACCTTTGAAATTTCATTTAGAAATGTCTAACTTTTCTCTCCTTAGTTTACTTTATATTTTATTTTATACTTTTTTTCATTTCTTTTAATATATTTTCATTTTACCAGTTTAAATTGGGATTCTGTCACTTGAAACCAAAGAGTTTTGACTAATACACCTACTAGGATCCAGAGCTTTCTCCAATTCTAAGCAATTCTAGTTTCTTAGGTCCTCAATAAATATTCCCCATGAATATCAAAGCCTTCTCTTCAACTGTGTGGAACAGAATTAACCTCATTTTTTTTTTAATATTAGGGAGCTAGGCTTTCTTGCTTAGTTTATTCATAGTGAACTTTTCATTTTCTGCCCTCCAGACCAGCTGCAGGCCTAAACATCTCCTGAGACATGAGAAAGCTTCACTTTCTCAACATAAACTATTTCTCAATAAAGAAAATGAGAGCAAACTTAATGAATGGATGAATGGCATACAGTATTTTTTTTAATTGGAAGCTTGTAACATACATGATGAGCTTTCAGAATACTATTAAAATCACATATCCCAAATGCAGACCTTGGCATTTGTTATTGACAATCAAACCCAGGGTGATAATCAAAATATTTAATGGCATCTAGGTTGATCTGCAACTTATCAGGAAATGTTAGTGGCACTCACAGGGAAGCAAAAGTTCTGATCTTCATTTATGTAAGTTTAATGTACTCCAGTTGCAAGTAGTATATGTATATAGACTGATGGCCTTTTGAGGATTATTTCTGGGCATTACATCTTTTAAATTAAAAAAAAAACAAAAACATTTATATGCAAAGAAAGTGTTAGAAGTAAAACAATGTTATAACAATATCCACATAATAAAATATTCCTTTGGATGGTTTCCGGGTATAGTTTCAGGCCCTTAACTTAAAACTTGGGTTCAAATTCTGACACTGCCCTTTATTATTTGTTGTTACACAAAATATTATATGTGTAACATGTGCTTTAAAAGTATGCAGGACCTATACTTTTAGCCTTTTATTTTTACTTTTTATTTTTTTTACTTCAATGTATCTTTCAAAATCAAGACAGGCAATTCCTGGAAGACTTTATGTCTTGCCTACAAGAAGCACAGCTTCAAATCTTATCAAAGGATCAGAGATTCTGGTAAGCTGGTAATTCTGGCAACATGGTCTCTGGACAGTATTCCAGGAATGATGACATATATGCAGCAGTTCTGAGAACCTACAGAGATATGGGCACTTTTCTCCCCACTATAACTAATATATAACCTAATTTCCTAAAGCTAAATCTATTAGGTTGATTTTCCCTTAGACCTTTTGCTTGAGTCTTTAAAACTGAATTTGACAAAGCATTTGAAATTAAAACAATGAGGAAAATGTTTCATGATAGAGAAAGTGATAACGTTATCCAACACATCATTTTTACCTCTCATTTCATAAGGTTTTAAAACTGGCCTTATTTGATATTCATAGTAGTTATTTTTTTCATATAATGAAAAAGTGCAAATTTTATTAGAATAGTTATCCTGACAGTTTGTATTGGTTTCGTAATTCAATATTGTCTGCTTTCAGCTGGAAGAGAACCAAGTATCCATGAATTGAATAGCAGATATAAATAGATTTTACATTTTATTTTAATTCATAGGGTTATACAAACCCTTCCATCTTCGTGTCATGTACCTCTCCTTTAATTTTTCTTTGATAAAAGCTCTGCTACATTAAAGTTCTAACTCAAGAGCATGATTTAACTTATATGTTTTTCACTTTCCTAACTGGCCATTTCAGGACATTTATAATGATTTACTCAGTTGATAATTTGATAGGTTTTTTTTTTTAACCCTGACAAACAAGTATGTTTGCCCTAATTAATTTATCAGCAGACCAAGTTTGGTTTTGCTTATCATTTTATACCTAATGTCCCACTATGTGTATTGCCAGGCACATAGTAGAAACATGAAATTGTTTTGAATGAAAGGATGAAATTAGGTAAATATTGAAATGGGAAAGGAAATGGAATGTAAAATCCCTTGTCTTTAAATAAATAAAAATCCCTTTTAAAGATGAGGGAATAAAGGATAGGAAAAAGTTTTCTCCTTTATATAAGTTAATTTTTTATTTTTTTTGGAAATTCATTATTACTGTGCAACTGAGGAATCTGAGACCTTTATATGCAAGCCTTGAAACAGTCAATATATTAATGAACATGAACAGTGAAGATTCAGAATCAGTATAATCAGGAAGAGATAAGTTCCTTGAGGACATGAATTTTTACCTATGATTTATTTCATTCTACCTTTCAGTTAACTCTCAAGCTCTCAGTGACACCCTGTGCACACAGACACACACTGTAAATTGATGAAAAATCTAACAATATGAATGGATCTTGTACAAACTTAAGTATATAGTCTATGTCCCTTTATATAAAATGAGGAGCCTTAATGAACTCTGAATTTGTTGAGAAGCTCCCTAGTTCCGTTTGGTCATAACTCTCTTTTTACCAGCAATAGCTAATATGATATACTCTCCATTATCTGTAGAAGTAATAAGCAGTAGTAATGAATCATGCAAAACTTAATTCAGAAGCCATTTCTATTTGTATGTGGGAAATATTATGTGATGTTTTTAGAGCAAAATTCCCTCCTTAATTATCTTTTGCTTAGGGTAATTAGTTTTCATTCCCTAAGTACACATCAGCTGACAGTGGGGGAAATAGAGTCCTGAAGTATTATGGGAAAATGATTTAAAATATTCCAGCTGAACCACATGCAAATACTCAATACTTACATATGACCTGGGAAAGTTCCAAAGAGTCCAGTACTGTCTTGAGTATTCTTCAGATTTTGTTATCAAATCATTTCCCTCCAAACTAACTGCATAAAGGCATAATTTAATTCAGTTTTTCTTTTCTACCGTACCAACTTTGTAAAGAAGATCTGTTCAAATAGCTAGTTTAATGAAGAAAACTTAAGAGCAAATAAAAATTCAGTTTGTTATTTCTAACAAGTGGGAATATATATACAAATTTAGTTACTTAAAACATTAATTTATTTTTCCATACCCCAATGTGTTGTTTTTTTGTTTCTTTCTCTTCATTGTTTAGAAATGTAGCATGTCTCACACATTCTATATGCAGTGATACCCGGAATGTTCTAGATGCTCAATTTTATTATGTTTTAGATACTATAAGGAAATGAATTCTAAGGACACCTGCACTATGCAGATAATATTCTATAGCAAATGTTTCCATGCTATATGTTAATTAACAAGTCTGTTATTAAATCCATTTAAGGATTTAGTTTGGATCACATTAATGAATAGCAGTAATAGAGATTACTTCTAAAAATGTGCAATTCTTTGTATATTATTCTTTCAGTGTTAATCTCTCTGCATCCATTATTTCAGTATTATGTCTGCATCGGAGCAGAATATCTCTGTCTCTCTCACGTGCAACTTGTTTTCAGATTAAGGGACTATTTGAAATCTAATCTCCAGTAATTTCAAATGGGAACATCAAAATGAGTATTGATTGCTGTTATTGACAACATTGGCAATTTAATATTAAGATTCTTAATCTTACTCTTGAAAATACTTTAGGGGCAAACATATATAACTTGGATTTATGAAGTATGGCTTCTTTAACTTTAGTTTATGTGAATGTTAGTGATCCATATAGCCAAGACATAAGAGTAAATGAAAAATAATGATACAGAATGTGAATACAAAATCAAATACCATATATCCTTGTCCATGAGAGATTTACAACAAATATTGTTCCCTTTCTTGCTTGTTTTTTTTGGCAATTTTCAATATTAAGACTCCTGTTTTCCTAAAGGAAAATATGATCTATCTGTACTTTACTTCTTCCTGTTTGTAGTAAACCTTCCCAGTGATAGATATGACTCCAAAGAGAACTTTACATTTAATCTGAGCTATGAAGAACTATTATAAGTTCTGCTATAGGGCAGTTGGGAAAAAATTTCATAGGCAGGGAATGTTAAATATAAAGGTACAGAAATAAGAGAGAGGTGGGGTGGCCTATATACACATATAGGGGTAGAAGGAGAGAGGGGGAGAGGGAGAGGGAGAGAATGGAAGATTTGAAAAAGTATTAAAAAGTAGTTCCTTATGGATTAGGACCAGGAATATAGCATCCAAGTGGGGAGTTGGCAAGAAAAACATACAAGACAAGAAACCAGGGGCCAACTAGTGGAGGGTGTTTATGCAGGTAAGGAGTTTGGGCTTTATCTTGGGGGAGATAACATTAAAGACTTTTAACAGTGGGGAGGGGGTGTTATATAATAAGATTTTCATTTTAAAGGATTATTTGGATGGAATAAGGTGAAAGGTGGGTGGCTAGAAGTAAAGACATGAGTTGAGAGACTTGGCTGAAAACTGTTGCCACATTCCAACTGAGATAAGATGGCGAGAGGTCAGTGTATGTGAGGAGAGGATGATTGGCACTGTATTAAGCTAGTAGAACTAGCAGGACAGGATGACTAGATGTATTTTGGGTGATTGAATGGATTGTGGAACCAATCACTGAGATAGGAAATATGAGAGTAGAGAAGATCAAGCATATCTCTCTGGCAGTGTGTGTGTGTGTGTGTTGTTACATGTGTGTTTGGAAAGGATTTTGTACATTCAGTGATAAGTCATTAAGCTTCAGATACCTGAGAAATCTAGGTGGAGTTGTATATCAGGCAATTAGGAATATTAGTCTGGATCTTCAGAGAGATATCTGGGCTTGAGGTTTTTAAAATGGGAGACATCAGTAGTTGAAGCTCTGTGAACTGGTGAAACTTATCTATGTATACATTCATTAACCACTAAGGCAACACATAGAAAAAGGACATAATGCATGCGTGTCACAGTACTAACATGGTATAAGTCATTAACAGCATTACTGAGAGCATTTGCAAAGAAGCAAAGAACTGCTTTCTGTGAAAAATAATAAGTTAGCATTTATGGAAAGTTTATATGCCAGGCATAGCTCTAACTGCTTTATTGGTATTGATGCATTAATCTTCATGACAATTTTACAGAGTAGTTGAGAAATTTACCTAATGTCACATATCTAATAAGTCTACAAATCTTAAAGTCTTTTACGTGTTGTTGGAGTCTTCTTAGTAGAATGTTTCCTTAATAGAGCTCTGTATAGGAGGGAAAGTTAAAGCAGACCATGGATAATATATATCAAATAAAGGAGTATTGTGAGAAATGAGTTGTTACAAGTAGCCATGATAACTGCTGCTATGATTAAAAACATTTAACTTGGAAATAACATGCAAGGGATACTGGAGAGAATAATATGAAATATGGATTTCCTATCTCAGGACTCTTCCGGGGGGGGGGGGGGGGGGGGGGGGGGTCACTGTCTGCTCTCTCTGTTTCCATTTGCTGTGTGCTCTCTGTGCCTACTTGTTTTCTCTTTAGCAGGCATTGGAAACCAAACCTGGGACCTTCCATGTGGAAGAGAGGTACTTAATCACTTGAGCCACCTCAGCTCCCTGGTTTGTTGTGTTTCTCATTGCCTTTCCTCTTTGACTCTTTGTTGCATTATTTTGTTGTGTCAGTTCCCTGCTCCTGCTGGTAGCACCAGCTTGCCTTCTTCAGGAGGCACTTGGAACTGAACGTGGACCTCCCATGTGGCAGGCGGGAACCCAATTGCTTGAGCCACATCAGCTTCCCCATATAAAATTTTAAAACACATTTGACAGCATGCTATTTATACTCTTGGACTTTGTTTTTTTAATTACCACTCCATCTTACAAATCATTCTGTTTCGGTACATATATAACTTTCACATTTTTAATAGCTGCATAATGTTCAATTACATGGATAGACTATTATTTATGTACTGGTAAGTGAAAAAGAATATTTAAATATAATTTAAAATTTCATTTCTCTTGTTAGGAATGAGAGTGAAAAAAACTTTCATAAGTTTAATAGCCACTTGACATTTGCCCATTTTTCTATTGTGTTGCTGTTGGTTTTAATTTGCCCTTTGGAAATGTGTTAAAAGCTTTACCTCTTTGCTATGTGTGTTATTAGTATGTTTCCTGGTTTGTCTTTTGGCTATGTTGGTCGTGATTTTATGCCTTTATTGGTATTTATCTTTTCCTTGTATATTTTTTAAATAGTTAACTTTACTAATCTTTTAAAATAGCTATTCAACTTTTTACATAATGAAAACAATTCTCCCATGCAAATGTTAGTTTTCAAAATAATTCCTCTTTTTTCCTAGTACTCTAATGGTCTGTTTTGTGTTTGGTCAAATTCTATATCCATAAACTTTAATTCCTATAGCTTTAATATAAATATTAAAATCTGATAGGTCTAGTCAACAACAATTCTATATTCTTTCCAAAACTGTGTACAGAATTTCTCTGTTGGTTATTGCTTATATATTTTTCCTTAAGAACTTTAGAACCAGCTATTTTTCTTGCTTTAAAAACAGAATCCTTGTTTTGTTTTCATTTTCCATTATTGTATATATGAAATATATTTTTCTAACACATTGTTACATGTATAACACATAAAGGCTATTGCTTTTTATATATTAATTTTTTTGCCTATTTTATTAAATTATCTTCCTGTTTGTAAAAGTTTTTCAGTTATGTGTCTTGGATTTTTAAGATACAAAATAAAACTATTTGAAAATAATGCTAATTTCACAGACTTATGGCCAATTTTATCACTTTTTTATTCTCTTCTTGAAGTGTACAGGTTGTAACTCCAGAATAGTATTAAATAATAGTAGAGACTTTAGTTTAGGTACATTTTATTTCTTTTTCTTGCCTAATTGTTCTGGCTAGAACTTCCAGCACAAAATTGAATAATAATGCTGACCACGGACATCTTTATCTTGTTTTTCTTGTTTTTCTTAGAGGTAAAGCTTTCAGTCTTTCACCATTGAGTATGTTAGCTATAGGTTTCTCATACATTCTGTTTATCACTTTGAAGATGTTTTCTTCTATTCATAGTTTTATGAATGTTTTTATCAAGAAGGGATTTTGTCAAATGCCTATTGTGCATTAATTGAGATGATCAGGTGTTTTCTCTCTTTACTCTAAATTGTGGTATAATACATTAATTGATTTTCTTATGTTGAACCACGCATGCATATTTGGAATAAATTCCACTTGGTCATGGTGTATAATTCTTTTATTGTCCTGTTGGATTTATTTTGCTAGTGTTTTTAAAGGATTTTTGCATCTATATTCATAAGAGATATTGGTCTGTAATTTTCCTTTCTTGTGATATCTTTATCTGGCTTTGGTATTAGGAGATGCTGGCCTCATAGAATGAATTAGGAAATGTTCCCTCTACCTCAATTTATTGGAAGAGTTTGAGCAGAACTGGTGTTAATTCTTCTTGGAATGTTTGGTAAAATTCACAATTGAAGCCATCTGCTCCTGGGCTTTTCTTTGTTCAGCGGTTTTTGATTACTCACTGATCCAACTCTTTAAGTTGCTATTGGTCTTTTGAGATCATCTCTTTCTTCATGAATCAGTGTAGGCTGTGTGTTTCTAGGAAGTTGTTCATTTACTCTTATGTTATCTAATTTGTTGGCTTACTCTTATAATCCTTTTTGTTTCTTCAGGGTCAGTAGTAATGCCTTCCCGCTTTATTTCTGATTTTCAGTTATTTGTGTCCTCTCTCTTTTTCTCTTTGTCAGTCTAGTTAAAGGTTTGTCAATTTTATTGATCTGTTCAGAGAATAAATTTTTGGTTTTGCTGATTATCCCTATTGTGTTTTTTAATCTCTGTTTCATTTATCTCTCCTCTAAACGTTGTTGTTTCCTTCTGGTTTGGCTTCCTTGGCTGTTCAAGCAAATAGCACGCAGTGGGTTGGCTTAAACAATGGTAATTTATTTGCTCACAGTTTTGAGGCTAAGAGATAGTCCCAACCAAGGCATCATCAGGGCAATGCTTTTTTCCCAAAGACTGGCATTCTCTGCCACTGATCCTTTGTCCTGGGCTCCTGTGTCACACGGCAACGCACATAGTGGCCTCTCCTGTCCTCTCTGTTCTCTTCTGGGTTCCATTGCATTTCATCTTCTTGCTTCCTGTGGCTTTTCTTCTCTTTGCCTGAATTTCATTCTTCTTTTAAAAGACTCTAGTAATAGATTTAAGATCCATCCTGATTGAGGTGGGTCACACCTTAAGTAACCTCATCAAAAAGTCTCACTTATAGTGGGTTTACACCCACAGCAATGGTTTAAGAACATATTTTTCTAGGGTACATACAGTTCCAAACCACCACACCTTCATTCTGTTTGCTTTGAGCTTAGTTTGATCTTCTTTGTCCCAAACCTTCAGTTGTGATGTTAAGTCACTTGTTTGAGAGCTCTCTCTTCTTTTATAATGGAAGCATTTAGAGCCCCAAATTTTCCTTTCACATTTTCATTTGCCTCAATATATTCCTAACTCCCCTATTATTTCTTTATTGACTCATTTGTTGTTTCTGAATGCATTAATTTCACACATACTTGCGAAATTTCCAGTGCTCCATGTGTTGTTGCTTTCTATTTTCATTCCATTGTGTTCAGAGAAGATGCATTGTATAATTTTAATAATTGTAAATGCATTGAGACTTGTTTTGTGACCCAACATATGGTCTATCCTGGAGAATCATCTGTGTGCACTAGAGAAGAACATGTATTCTTCCGCTCTTCAATGAAATGTTCTAGATATGTCTGTGAGGTCTAGCTGCTCTAGGGTATGACTTAAAGCAGGTTTTTTTAGTTTGCTAAAATCTGCTGGGAGCAATACACCAGAAATGGTTTGGCTTTAAATTTACTAGGTTAAAAGCTTACAGTTCTGAGGCTGTGGAACTGTACAAATCAAAGCGTCATCCATAGATGCTGCCTCACCACGGTGCAGCTTTGGATCATCAGGCACCTGGCAGCATCATCCAAAGGTGCTTTCTATCTGAGCTCAGCTGTGGGTGATCAGACACATGGCAGGGCATAATGGCGGCTATGCCAGAATCTGCATTCTCTTCCAGGCTTACTTTCTCCCCAAGCTCAGCTGTGGGCAATGAGGCGTATAACTCTTCTTTTTTTAGCCTCTCAGTAGCTTCTTTCCATGCCCCTGTGCTCTGCTGATTTCAGCCTCTGGCCTCCAGGAGTTTTCTCTCATCTTCTTGAGTTTCTCTGTCTCTGCAGTTTTTTTTCTGTGTCTGTGGCTTTTATTCCTCTATTTGTAAAGGACTTCAGTAAAAGGATTAAGACTCCCCTGGGTCATACCCTACTGAAGTGATTTAATCAAATGGAAGGTCCCCTAACTGAATCGAATCAAAAGGTCCCATCTACAATCTACAATGGACTTACAAGCACAGGAATGGGTTCCCTTTAAGAGGAACAGGATTTTCTGTGGTTCACAAAAGACTCAAACCAGCACAGCAGGTAATCAATCTCTAGCCAAAGGCCACTTTGACTTAATTCTTTTTTACTCTGCTTTAGTTGCCTTCAACCTGATTCTGCCAGCAGGGCAAATTCTGGTAGAGTGAGCCAGAGATAAGTTTCCTAGCTCAGACTTTGAGGCTGCCACTTGATATATTGGCACTGACAAACAGGCATTGCATTGTTGGCTAAGGTTTCCTCTGCTCCCTCTGCAACAGGGTTAGGGGCCCACAATGGGAGTGCAGGCTGGCTCCATGCTATGCCAGGGAGGGTCTGGGGAGGGAACAGCAAGGACCACACAACTTCTCCAGAAAACATTGTTCTTAAAATTTGAGGAACTAGTAAGACACGGGAATCTCTTCTCCAGAAAAATAACTAGAGGACAGGCTGAAACAGCCCCGAAAAAGATCTTCTAGGGTTTAGGCTGCACACCACCCAGAGGAGAGAGGTTCAGAAGAGGGAAATTGCGACAACAGAACCATGAGTGGGAAGTAGCAGCTTCTGATGCTGCCGGCACCCTCCCCCATACTCTTTAGAATTCTCAGGCCTCTGGGCCTGCGACCACAGACAAAGGGAACTCCAGGGATCTACCACTCCCAGAAAGGGGAGAGAGAGGGACACAGCCATAGGCTGACTCAGGTTCTGACCTGTAAATTTGGGCTGCGGAACCCCACGGACCCTTCCACACGGCAGTTTGCCCTGGGAGCCTAGGAATGACTGGAGAAATCTGACCCTCGCAACTTCCCTCTCTTCTAGCCTGAACTAATTGTTGAGGACTCTACAGGAGAGGGGAGAGAGAGCCTGGGGCTGACCCTGCTTTTGACTCCCAGGTTTGGTGTGCCCTGTCCCGAGAGCCCTTCCAGGCCAGATGGGGCAGCGCCATTGTTTGCCTTGGGGCCTGCATGGGGCTAAAGATATACAAACCTCCCAATCTCCTCCTCTACTAACAGGGACTGATTGTTGAGGACTCAGAAGGGAGTGGAAATATTTCCTAGCTGGGAAAAGGGGGGCGCAACGAGAGAAGTATGGGGAACTGTCTCAGAAAGTGTGAATCACAGGGCTCTTAGCCCCCAGACAGGAAGCTCTATCACATTGATCTGGTCTGTGTCACAACAAATATGCTCCGACCAGGCATTGAATTGAGAGCTGCCAAGAAGCGCCATCTCCTGGCAGACCAAGGAAGTGCACATAAGAAAATTAATAAGTAATAGAGGCTTTTACTGGCCTCTATAGCCTCCCTGCCCAAGGCCCTAGGAAATGGCTCTATAACCAATTACTGGGTCCAGTGCCCAGTTTTGAGCAACTAGCAGAACAATCCTAACAATCAAGGTTGAGCCAAAAATCAAAGAGCTGTGGTAACTCACAGCCTCCTGCCACTAAAACCCCGTAAAAGAAAAAGAGAGCATCTAAGTAAAATACAAACTAACCAGATGCCTAAGCACCACCAAAAAATTATGAGCCATACTAAGAAAATAGAAAACATGGCCCAAGAAAAAGAATACAGCAGAGTCCCAGAAGAGATGCAGAATTTGAGAGAACTAATCAGTGAGATAAGCACAAATTTCCAAAATCAAATTAATGAGATGAAAGAGAATATAGTTAGATAAATGACATCAAGAAGTCATTGAGCGAACGCAAAGAAGAATTTGAAATCCTGAACCGAAAAGTAACGGAGTTCATGGGAATGAAAAACACAATAGGTGAAGTCAAAAATACATTTGAGGCATACAACAGCAGACTCGAAATGATAGAAGAAAGAATAAGCGATACCAAAGACAGAGAAGCTAAAATTGAAGAGAGAAAAGAACAGAGAGAGAAAAGAATGAAAAAAATTGAGCAGGGGCTCAGAGAGTTGAATGACAACACAAAACGCAACAACATACGTGTCGTAGGAGTTCCAGAAGGGGAAGAGAAAGGAAAAGGGGCAGAAAGAGTATTTGAGGAAATAATAGCTGAAAATTTCCCAACTCTCACGAAAGAAATGAACTTGCATGTCCAAGAAGCACACCGTACCCCAATGAGAATAAATCCAAATAGACCTACACCAAGACACATGTTATTCAGAATGTCAAATGTAAAAGATAAAGAGAAAATTCTCAGAGAAGCAAATGATCACATACAAAGGACGTCCAGTAAGACTTAGTGCAGATTTCTCTTCAGAAACCATGGAGGTGAGAAGACAGTGGTATGATACAATTAGGAAACTGAAAGAGAAAAACTGCCAGCTGAGAATTCTTTTTCCAGCAAAACTGTCCTTCAAATATGAAGGTGAATATAAAGTATTTACAAACAAACAGAAACTAAGAGAGTTTGCAAAAAAGAATCCACCTTTGCAGGAAATATTAAAGGAAGCCTTAGAACCTGAAAGAAAAAGACAGGTGAGAGAGGCTTGGAGAAGAGTATAGAAGAAAGAAAAGCAGAAAGGATAACCAAAAGAGTAAAAAGGGAGACAAAAATAAGATGACATATGAAAACCAAAGAATAAAATGGAGGAAATCAATAGTGCATTTTCAGTAATATCATTGAATGTTAATGGATTATATTCCCCAATCAAAAGATACAAGCTGACAGAATGGATAAAAAAACATGAGCCATCCATATGCTGCTTACAAGAAACTCACCTCAGACCCAGGGATACAAACCTGCTGAAAGTAAAAGGTTGGAAAAAGATACTCCATGCAAATAGTAAACAGAAAAGATCAGGGGTAGCTAAACTAATATCAGACAAAACAGACTTCAAATGCAAAAAAGTGATAAAAGATGCAAAAGGCCATTACATATTAATAAAAGGGATGATCCACCAGGAAGATATAGCAGTCATAAATATCTATGAACCTAACCAGGGTGCTCCAAAATATATGAGACAAACTCTGGCAAAACTGAAGGGAGAAATAGACATTTCTACAATAATCGTTGGAGACTTCAACACCCCTCTCACATCATTAGATAGAACAACTAGACAGAAGATCAACAAGGAAACAGAGAACTTGAACAATATGATAAACAAGTTAGACCTAACAGACATATACAGAACACTGCATCCAAACTCAGCTGGTTATACATTCTTTCTCAAGTGCCCATGGATCTTTCTCCAGGATAGACCACATGTTATGTCACAATACAGCTCTCAATAAATATAAAAAGATTGAAATTATACAAAGAACCTTCTCAGATCATAATGGAATGAAACTAGAAATCAATAACAGACAGGAAAAAAGTAAATTTGCAAATGTGTGGAGACTGAACAACACACTCCTAAATATTCCGTGGGTCAAAGAAGAAATTGCAAGTGAAATCAATAAATATATTGAGACAAATGAAAATGAGAACACAACGTATCAAAACTTATGGGATACAGCGAAGGCAGTCTTGAGAGGGAAATTTATAGCCATAAATGCCTATATTAAAAAACAAGAAAGAGCTAGATTCAAAGATTTAACTGTACAACTTAGGAAACTAGAAAAAGAACAGCAAACCAATCCCAAAGCAAAAAGAAGGAAAGAAATAATAAAGATTAGAGCAGAAATAAATGAAAATGAGAACAGAAAAACAATAGAGAAAATCAACAAAACCAAAAGCTAGTGCTTTGAGTAGATCAATAAAATTGACAAACCCCTCACTAGACTAACAAAGAAAAAAAGAGAAAAGATGCAAATAAATACAATCAGAAATGAAAGGGGGGAAATTACAAATGACCTCATAGAAATAAAAAGAATCATAAGAGGATATTATGAGAAACTATATACCAACAAACTAGACAACCTAGATGAAATGGACAAATTTCTAAAAACGCATAACCAACCTACACTGACACAACAAGAAATACAAGAACTTAACAAACCAATCACAATTAAGGAGATTGAATCCATCATCAAAAATCTCCCAGCAAAGAAATGTCCAGGACCAGATGGCTTCACAGGTGAATTCTACCAAGCATTTCTAAAAGAATTAACACCAATCCTGTGTAAACTCTTCCAAAAAATTGAAGAGGAGGGAAAATTACCCAACACATTTTATGAAGCCAACATCACCCTAATACCAAAGCCAGATAAAGATTCCACAAGAAAAGAAAATTACAGACCAATCTCTCTAATGAACATAGATGCAAAAATTCTCAACAAAATACTTGCAAATCGAATCCAACAGCATATCAAAAGACTTATACATCACGACCAAGTGGGATTTATTCCTGGTATGCAAGGCTGGTTCACCATTAGAAGATCAATCAATATAATACACCACATTAACAAATTGAAGGAATAAATCCACATGATCATCTCAATAGATGCAGAAAAGGCATTCGACAAAATCCAACATCCTTTTTTGAAAAAAATACTTCAAAAGATAGGAATAAAAGGAAAATTTCTCAATATGATAAAAGGCATATATGAAAAACCCACAGCCAACATCATACTCAATGGGGAAAGGTTGAAAGCTTTCCCCCTAAGATCAGGAACAAGACAAGGATGCCCACTGTCACCATTGTTATTCAACGTTGTACTAGAAGTTCTAGCTAGGGCAATTAGACAAGACAAAAAAATTAAAGGAGTCCAAATAGGAGAAGAGGAATTAAAACTCTCACAGTTTGCGGATGACATGATCCTGTATTTAGAAAATCCTGAAGTATCCACAACAAAGCTACTTGAACTAATAAATGAGTTCAGCAAAGTGGCAGGATACAAGATCAACACGCAAAAATCAGTAATGTTTTTGTACACTAGTACTGAACAATCTGAGGAGGAAATCAGGAGGAAAATTCCATTTTCAATAGCAACAAAAAGACTCAAATACCTAGGAGTTAATTTAACCAAAGCAGTACAGGACCTATATGCAGAAAACTACAAAACAATGCTAAAAGAAATTTAAAAAGACCTAAACAAATGGAAAGACATTCCGTGTTCATGGATTGGAAGAATAAATATCGTGAAGATGTCAATCGTGCCCAAACTGATTTACAGATTCAATGCAATACCAATCAAAATCCCAACAGCTGACTTTACAGAATTAGAGAAGTCAATTACCAAATTCATCTGGAAGGGTAAGTGCACCCAAATAGCCAAAAGCATTCTAAAAAAGAAGAGCAATGTGGGAGGAATTTCACTGCGTGACCTTGAAACATATTACAGAGGTACAGTGGTCAAAACAGCATGGTACTGGCATAAAGATAGACACATCGATCAGTGGAATAGAATTGAGAATCCAGAAATAAACCCTCACCTATACAGTCAACTGGTTTTTCACAAACCTACCAAGCCCACACTAATGGGAAAAAACAGTCTCTTCAACAAATGGTGTTGGGAGAACTGGATATCTATGACCAAAAGAATGAAAGAGGACCCCTATCTCACCCCCTATAGAAGAATCAACTCAAAATGGATCAAAGATCTAAATATAAAAGCCAGGACCATAAAACTACTAGAAGAAATGTAGGGAAACATCTTCAAGACCTTGAAGTATGTGGTGGTTCTTGGACCTTACACCCAAAGCACGTGCAACAAAAGAAAAAGTAGATAAATGGGACCTCCTCAAAATTAAACACTTTTGCACCTCACAGGACTTTGTCAGAAGTGTGAAAAGGCAGCGTACTCAATGGGAGAAAATATTTGGAAATCACATATCTGATAAGGGTTTAATATCCAGGATATATAAAGAGATGTTACAACTCAACAATAAAAAGACAAATGACCCAATTAAAAAATAGGCCAAAGACTTGAATAGACATTTCTCTGAAGAAGAAATACAAATGGCAAAAAAACATATGAAGAAATGCTCAACATCACTCATGATTAGGGAAATGCAAATCAAAACTACAATGAGATATCATTTCACACCTATCAGAATGGCCACTATTAAAAAAACAGAGAACTACAAGTGTTGGAGAGGATGTGGAGAGATAGGAACACTTCTTCACTGTTGGTGGGAATGCAGGATGGCACAACCACTATGGAGGACTGTTTGGCAGTTCCTAAGGAAATCGAATATAGACTGGCCACGTGACTCTGCAATACCACAACTGGGTATATACCCAGAAGAATTGAGAGCAGTGACACGAACAGATATCTGTACACCAATGTTGGTAGCCACATTATTCACCATTGCCAAAAGTTGGAAACAACCCAGGTGTCCATCAATAGATGAATGAATAAACAAACTGGTCTATTCACACGATGGAATATTATGCAGCTGTAAGAAGAAATGAAGTCATAAAGCATATGACAGCATGGATGAACCTGGAGGACATTATGTTGAGTGAAGCAAGCCAGACACAAAAGGACAAATACTGTATGAATGCGTTACTATGAAACAAATATATTGTGTAATATGTTGTTTGATTAAAAAGAAAATGTATATGTATCCATTAGATTTAATTGAGAAATGTATATATTCATCTGTGTTTACTTTTTAGTTTTTAATTGTTTATATTTTCAATTATTAAATGTACAAAATAAAGTTTTAAAAAATTATCAGTTTATTATATTAATGTAATTCTGAATAAAATTTGCGAGGGTAATAGCTAGTTAAAACTGTTATAAAATAGAGTTTTTAAAAGTATATATATTAAAGGGAAGCACTCAAATTTTAACTAAAACATCATATACAAAGATGATAAAGCATTTGAAATAGTTAAGGAAAACAAACTATCAATTACATATGCATATTTAACATTTTATTTAAAAGGTCAATGCTGGTACTTTAAAAGTTACTAAAGAAGACACAATCACCATCTGGTGGCAAAGCAAGGAACTGGTTGTTTTAAGGTATTTATTTTCTATGATAATCATTAGGCATCTAGTAATATAATCTTTTCTGAGGCAAGCATTTGAATAGAATGGTATTAGAAAACCCTCAGATGTAGTCTGTTATGATATCTCATATATCAGTTTCATAATAGTATTTATAGACACTTTTCTCAAGGCATAGTTAGGCTTCACATGAATTATTGCTTATGAATCTGACAATAAACTTGAGTGGTTTTTGTTGTAATTTTCACAGATGAGGAAATTAAGACTTATAGAGGTTTAATTCCTTGCTAATATCTCATATCTGGTAAATGGCACACTTAAATATGAATCCAATCTAATTCTGTCTCTTTAAAGAGTATGCATTCCCTAAAACATATAAATTGTTAAACCCCAAAGCTAACCCTTAATAAGGCAATTAATATTATGTTCTTATCATTCTGAAAAGGTGTTAGGGCAGAATTACACTGCACAATTCTTTGTGGGTCTCTACAATCTGCAATTGAATTCTGGGGCATGTTAGTTGATCCATTATGTTTATTTTTACTATATCTGGTTGATCAGAAGTTCTGTCAGGATTCTAAATATGGTTTGATCTGGACCAATGATGAAGAAAGAGTAAAACAAAACAAATAAAAATTCTGACTGAAGAGGAGTGGACTTGTTTTGAAATTGCAAGATGCAAACAGCAAACAGCAAAATGGCACATCAACTTTAGAATCACAGAATCATAAAACTTTAGAGTTAAAATTAAATGCATCATTTAATTATAACTGCTCATGTTTAAGTTATATTTACCTTATTTTATAGCAAATACCATATAGAGTTTAAAACACATTCTCAGATAATTTTCCATATCATGCAATAATAATATATCGTATCTGGGATTCCGAATATTGGGTTGAAATTACCTTTTGTGTAGGTTAAAAATATTCAAATATTTTCAATTTCATATGGCTCAACCTAAATATGAAACCTATTTTAGAGCTGAGCAAGCTAGGCGTAGGAAAACTTTGTTTCTAGTGTATGGCCACCTAAAAAAGTTTTTCAAAAACTTGTATAGATCCCAATAGCTGCTGACACCAACTGGTTATGAATTTGGGGGTTTCTATCAACCCCTTGGTTTCAATAACTTGCTAGAAGACTCCCAGGAATCACTGAAAGTGTTGTACTTATGACGACAGCTTTATTATAATAAAAAGGATACAAATAAGAGGAAACCAAAAGAAAAGATGCATAGGGCAAGGTCTGCGGAGGGTCTCAAATGCAAACTACCGTGTCCTTTTTTCATAAAGTCAGCTCATATCACTCTCCCACACAGCAATGTTACTATCAATAACAGAAACTCATCTGAGCATGGAATGTTTGGAGTTTATATGGGGTTTCATTATGTAGCCATGATTGGTGGAATCAGTGCCTACATGGTTGAACTCAATCTACAGGTCCCCTCTCCTTCCAGAGATCAGGGAGTTCTGCTAACAGGATATAGCTCCGAGCTCCAACCCCTTCATCACCTGATTGATCTTTCTGGTTGGCCAGACTCCAAACTAAGACTACAGGTATCGCCGGCGGCCACACCTCTCATCTCCTTAACATATGACCTATCAGGTGTACTACTGGGTCCCCTGTGGATAACAAAAGATACTCCTATCAGTGGAAATTCCAAAGATGTAAATTTCGTATCCTCCCAGGAACTGAGGACAAAGCCCAGCCAAGTTTTCCATTATACTAAATCACTAAATTCACTTTTATAATGAATAAACCCAAAAACTAATTTCCTTCATTGAGAGTTTGACTGTATTAGAAGAAGCAAATATTTGTGTAAAGTAAACTGTTTTAATCCATGCATTGCTTTGTTTTAAAAGATGGTAATCTCGATTCTGGAATTGGTTACTCCTCAGTTAAATGGCTGTCCTTCCTTCCAGAACCTGCTATGCTCTGGAGAACTATAATGAGGAGTCACTGAATACTAAATGATTATTTCCTGCCTAACTTTTTTAATGCCTTTCTTTTTTTTTTTCCATTTAAATCATTAAAAATATTTTCAATGATCATTTCCCAGAATATAGATTTATGATTATTATAGGTCTTCAGTCTGATGCAAACTCATTTTCTTCCTGCAAATGATATGAAAGATATTTCTTAGGCTAGTATTATGCTTTATTCATCTCTGTATCCCCTGCTGTGTCAGCATAGTTCTTTGCCTATAGTGGACACAATGACTTTCCTGAATTGAATTGAAAAGATAATGAAAGTTCTCTTGATTTAACATTAAAGGCTATTTTCAGTCCTTAAAATCTGAGCAGGATATGCATAACTTATTTTTTAATTTATCGTTTTAGATTTCTCTAGGATAATATACTTTTCCTTTACAATTAGAGTACTTTGATCCAGTAATCTTGATGATAGAGTATATCCATGAAAATGACATCCTTGATTCAATCCTTTGGGAAGAAGATTTAGTCATCTGCCAAATATCAGTTCAAAATTTTGCTCTTCTCTCATTTTATGAAAAGAATGTCTGCCATCTTATTTTTAGCTGAAAATTCCTAGAATATGAAGAACATGTTTTGAAAGATTATGTTTAGAGACCTCTGAATAAAATTTAGAGAGTCTGTAACAGGAAACTATAATGCAATAAAATGTTGAAAGAATTGGTAAAAGACCACAGACCTTCCTTTTTAGCTTAAAGGATCTTGGTCTTTCTTTTGGAACAAATGAGTGAAAAAAATGTTCAGATGTTTTAACAGTTCACCAATACATTCCATGATTTTGACAAGGATGCCTGTAATATTTTAAAACTATGTTAGAGATAAAGCATTTAGCAACACAAGAAGACAATGACTATAAAACACAAAATTAACTCTTCAAAGTTATTATAATTTTCTCTCCCCTTGTCTCCAGCTGATTAGTGCAAATTAACTGCCTAAGCAATTAGCATGCAATATGAAAATCTTTGATATCTGCTGAGAAAGCAGGCTTTTTTCCCCCCTAACATACATCTATGTGAAATTCCATAGCTTCCTAAAAACATTGCTCTACTGTGATTGCTAATATTGTTCTGAACTTTAAGGACATGTTTGCAAGTTTGTTTTGAGCTTAAAGGATTTACTAAATTCAATATTTTTAAAGTTTTAATCTTTATAAATTATATAAAGGAATTGTTCAAAGGAAATGTGGTGCTTAGTCCCTCTTCTATTAAATGGAAATAATAAGTATCTCATTAGATTGTCATGAGAGTAGTGAATTCAATAATGTATGTAAAGAAAGCCTAGAACACAATCTGGCCCAGAATGTGCTTTTAATACCTTTTTACTACTTTCTTAAGGACATAGAATTGCATCTGTTGATATATGTTACTTATTTCAATCTCTTCCCTCAAAAAAGGAGATACTTAGGAGATTTCTGTAGATTACATCCCATATGGTCCTATAGAGAGCTTAACAAACAGGAGAGCAGCTTTACAAAAAAGTCAATCCTTGACCTACTACTATGAAAAAGAATGATGTGTTTTGTTAAAAAGGAGGTAGAAAAAGCAATCAAGCATGGAAACAAGTCATATACCTGATTGGAAGTCAGCTTTGGTTATTTGGAGGTGCATCCAGAAGAGATAATAGTAATATGGTAATGGGATGTGATAATTAGAACTATGTAAAACTAATAATTAGGAAGTGTTTTGTTTTGTTTTGTTTTTTCTCTTTACCTTTGGAATATTTGACAGACACTCAGATACTTCTGGGTAAACAAATAAACAAAAAAACTGCATTTAATATAAACAGTACATTATTTTCAAAGTATCAAATCCTTACCTTTTACGTCTGAATGCATTAAAATATTCCCTGATATAGGCGGTCTATATAGAGCAAATTAACGCATTAATTGAGTGGAAAGTCTTGATCAAGAAAGATGTGTACCAGGCTCTGGGCTTGGTGTTGGGAGTGGAGCCCTGAAACAAGGGCATTCTAGTCCCTCCACTCATGTAACTTAATGCAGTGAAAAAAGGCACACATAATGATGAATTTTATGAATGATACATTCAAGAGAAGCCTGAACTTAATTACTTTTGTAATTCAAACCAAAAGATTATTTTTACCTTAAAACATAGTGACAGTATAATTCAGATTTAGAAACAAATAACATGTTTCAAGAGCATTCCCCATGCCAGGCACTGATCCATTGCCTCAGTGTTTCTTAAATTTCCTGATTTGAGGGAGTTGGTTAAAATTTCAGAGTCCTCAGCACTACTCAGACATACTGAATTATTATCCCTGGAGAGGGCCTAGGAATCCATATGATATGCTGAAAAAGAACCCAGACAGTTCTTTTTAAACTAGTATATTTGAGGAATACCAGTAAATTTCATAAACTAGTAGTTGGTTTGTTTTATGTATTTATGTTTTTGTTTAATTATTTGATTGAGTTACATTTCTAATTAATCAATTCAGTTTAATTCTTAATCGATTGAATTTCTATGATTGACATCTACACTAATCCAATATTTCCTATTATTTGGAAAGAAACCACACTTTAGCACTACTCTTCAATTGTACTGTTCTGAAATAATTTTTCCCAAAATTCTCAGAAATTTTATCTTTGTATTATTATTTCCTCCAACGCAAGTTTAATACTCCATAACTTCAAAATTAGGTATTGCTACTTGCTAAATTAGGAATTGGGGGAAAGAAAGCATTGAAGTATTCTAATATGTTAGTACTAAAATGATAAGATCAATTCATTCACGGTGATGTTTTTAGCCAATTTATGTGCAATTTATTTCTAATTCTCCTTCCTTTTCTCTACTTTCTATTAAATTGCTTGGGGATAAAACTACTTGCTCCCTGTCCTTTAGTATCTGATACAATTTGATTTAAAAACCATGTTATAAAGTCTACACTACTAGCATTTTAAAACAAACCCCTCTAAAAATAACACAAAACACCACTAAGAATTATCTCTAGGTGATAACATTTAAGTTCTACCACATCCAAAATCTGTTTATTTTTAATTATTAAAAAAAATAAGTGAAGTAAACAAATATGTGATACTTTTCTACAGAAGCTACATTCTTTCTCTTCATAAAATAGATGGCATTGATGTAGTTACATTGATTTGAAGATAGAAAAGTGACAGCTGAAAAAAATCAGTGATAAATTAAAATGTAATAGGATAATTCCTAGGTTTCTTTGTAATCCATATTGATAATCTAGAAAGGGGATGAAGTAAAATTTTACTAAAACTGCTGTAAGTATGAAATTTAGACATGTAAACATGAATGGAAAACTTAATGTTACATAGGAGCAAAAAAGTTTATATAAGTTGTTAGTAAATAGCAAAATGCAATATTGAAAGAAGACCACCTCATAAAATATGCAATCAATTGCAAATCAGAAATTGGGTTAATATGTGGTAACAATACATAAATATAATTTTGTGGAAATAAGAGGGTAGATTTAATACATTACTTCGTTGAAGAATGAAGAAAGGAATTTTTGTCAGGAAAGAATGCTAGAAAAAAGCAGAATTTTTAGTTAGAAAGTCAATGTACTGGCCCCAGTTCCACTACTTCCTGTATTAGCTTGAGAAAATAAGAAACTCTCCAGGTCTCAATTTACTCTACTGTAAAAATAAAGGTTGTACTGGTTTGCAGGCTGATTTCCAATAAGTCCCTGGGGTTTGGTAGAAATTTTATGGGAAATATCAAGCAAAAGGATGGACCTATTGATTTACTAATTAAAATTGGGAGACCTCAGCATGTAACACAACTGGAAAATTGTCCAAAGTTTGTTACAATTGATGAAACTATTATTATATTTATATTGTTAACTGTAGTCCATAGTTTCATCAGTTGTAACAGAAGTACCACATAAATGCGAAAATTAATCATAGGATAGGGAAAACTGTGTGTGGGTGGAATATGGGGACACTACACTATCGCATGATTTTTCTATAAACTTCAATTGCTCTAATAAAAAAATTCAAAATAAAACAGAAATTTAAGTGAAAGATGAGGATTATATGACAAATCAAAGGGGAACAGGGCAATTATCCAGATCATTTGATTTTTACACCACATTTACCTAAGTTGCCTAGGGATGGTAGCAGAAATGATTTTTTAAAATGAATATTTGCTTTAATTCTTTGTGAATATAAAGTTAGAACTCATTTTAATTCAATTTTCATTATTTTAAAAATTTAACAATTTATATAATTCATATTTAAATAAAAAAGGATAAATTTTCCTCTCATAAGTGTGACAGATTTTAATATGCTGATGATAAATGACTGTAATAGACTAGAGGTATAAGAATGCAATTCACAAACAGCTCTTTTGTTTTAGAACTTTATGATTGTCACACTTGACTTTACATTGTCAGAAAAACATATTGCTAATTACTGAACTATCCTTTAATGAAATGTTTTCAAACTTTCCCTAATTTTTACTTAGTATAAAATTGAATTTTTTCATGATCAGAATTATTAGTATTATTACCCTAATATAAGCAAAACATGGGGTTACATACACATGCTACATAATTATTCTTTCATAACAGTTTTATGCTGTTTGAGAATGTAGGAGGATTCTAAGTCAAATCCATTAATTTTTTTGGTAGTGTTAAAATTGCCTGAAAATTCTTTGTCCTTTTTTTAGGACTCCCAAAGACCTGCATTAGGGTAATATCCTCCCAACTGGCCTATAGGTCTCCAGTCTCCTTGAGTGACTACTCATTAAATACAACCCTGATCCACTCTCCACATGTCTACTAGAGTCGTTATAGAAACCTTCCATCCAGACCCCTTTTGCTTCAGTTGACCTTTCACTTCTCAGATCAAGTACTGATGCCTGATAAAGGGTATTTTCAACCTTTCACTGACTTCATCCAACTCTTGTTTTCCATTTTTTCTACAGTCACTCATGTCAGAACCCTGTGCTTCTGCTATGCTAGGAGCTTGTTGTAGACTGAACCCTCCATGCACTGATATTTGGAAGGCCCATCAGCCTTCTACTCCACTCCATCTCTAACTTTAATAATTCTATTCATTATGCAAAGTCCAAATTAAATGGGCCCAACATTTCAGTTAATCCTCTCTTGTGTTCCTTGAGTAAGATGTTCCGCTATTAAATCTAGTATCATAACTAAATATGCCTAATACCTTAAAACCAGAATGAAAAGATGCTAACTCATTGAAGACTCTTATCCATGCTTGGGTTTATCCCTAAAGATCACCTCAATCCTTAGCCCCATTATTCCCCTCATTAACTTCATCATATTTGTATTTATATTTCTTTCTTCTCAGACACAAAACGCTGTAGGATGTTGAGGGTAGAAAGGTCAATGTAATATTCCCAAAATAAGACAAAGTGCATCTATCAGTAGAAGATGGTAGGACTGAATATGTAGCTTTGTCTCCAGCAGAACTTCCCAAATCTTTCCCACATACTTTGGGATCCAGCTTCTGGCATCAGTCACCTCTTCTGAGGATCTTTTCTTGTTCTCTGGTTTTAGTCCTTTCGTTTATCACCTAAAATCCTATTTAAATGTATGTGGAGTTGTGGGTACTTCTCTGCTCTGAACTCACCAATAGCTTCACGTATTCTTCAGAGTAAAAGCCAGTATATTCACAGTTGTCCACAGTCTTATATAAACTGTTCCACCTTTATCTCCTTTACCTCATGACCTATGACTCAACCCTCCCTCACTTCACCCTGCATCTCCTCTGGCTATATTGTTACCTCCAAATATGAGCTTTACCCTTACTGTTATTCTTCTTACCTCAAATGCTTTAACCGCAGTTATTATTACATAGCTTATTGCTGCACAGTATTTGCTTTTGAGTGAGGTCATCTCTGCCTACCCAATTCAAAATCTAATCCCTCCTCTCCAACACCCTCCTTTAGTATATGAGATGGTTAATATTTTACTTGTTTATGTTATTTTCTGACTTTACCCACCCCACTAGAATTCAAGCTTCATAGGGTCATTTTTTGCATGTTTTGTTCTCTGCTACATAGCAAGCTCCCAAAACAGTTCTTGGTATGTAGTAGGTGTCTAATAAGTAGTTATTGAAAAATGACTTGATGAATATTTCTACTTTTAATGCAATTGCTGGATTAATTTATGGGATACATTGGTTAAGTTGCTGGAAATGATGAAAATAAAAGTCAGTAGAAGTTGGAATGCTTTAGATGGCAAGAAGCAGAAGTACAATATTACTAATTTTAATGAGCTATTTTGGTGCAGATACCTGATTTTCATGCAAAAGCTACTCATGTTTATATTCTTAATCTTATGGCATAATAGAGAAGTGCCTTTTAAAAGACGGCTGCCAGCATATGTGAAATGACGTCCTAAAATGCAAAATAATATAAAATTTTTTAAAAATAGCTTAAACTTAACTATGTTACCAACAGCTTCCTTCTTTATTAATGGAAGGAAAATTATCAAGAGTTTCCTATTATAGTCTGGTACTTGACACTAGGGACAGACACTAAAATGGGTAGCATCCATGGCTTGTTGCCTGCTATTAAGAGTCACTGTCTAGTGGAAAAGACAGGCCTAAAAGCAATAGCAGTGGAAATACAGTGTTAGGAAAGATGCACATAACTTTATCCTAGAACTCAGTCAAGCTTTATAGAAGCAATAATCTGACCTGAGTCTAGAACAATGAGTAGGAGTTTGAAAGGTAAATAAAGTGGAGAGGAGAGGGAAGATTTTAGGAATAGGGAACAATATGAATTTTTCAAAAACAAAACTAAATCATGGAACTGAAGTAGCTTGGTTACCATCTCAGATGTAGGTTAAGGAGTGAGGCAATCAGTTTATACAGATCATCAGGTGAGGTATGTTGCAACAAGGAATAAAGAAGTCTTGAGTACATGTGCATTATTACTTATTAGATTTGTATACCATTTGCTTTTTTAAAAATATTTTTTATTGAAGTGTATCATCCATACATGAACATACATAAATAATAAGTGTATAGTAAAAGTTATAAACTTACAAAATAAACATGTATAAGATCATACAGGGTTCCCATACATCACCCCTCCAACACCTTGTATTGTTGTGAAACATTTGTTACAATCTATGTAAGAGTATAGTCAAAATATTACTACTGACTATAGTCCATATCTTACATTTGGTATATTTTCCCCCAACCCACCCTATTATTTTTTTAAATATATTTTTATTACAGAGGTTGTGAACTTAGAAAACAATCATGCACATGTGTAGAATTCTCATACAATACCCCTCCACCAACACCATGGTCCATAATGTACATTTGACACACTTTTTCTGTACTCCCCCTGCATTATCAACACAGTACATCTTTGACAGTGATGCAAGAATATTACTGTATTGCTGTTAACCACAGACCATAGGTCACACTAATTGTATTTTTCCCATGTTTCCCCACATTCCCACCACCCTGCAATAGTGACGTACTTCTACTCTAGCTCACAGAAGGACACTGTTGCATCTGTACCATCAACCACGATTCTCAACCACCTCTGGGTTCACTGTGTTATTCATTCTCTAGATTATTTTCTAGCTTTCTTTCAATTGACATTTACATCCCTAGACTACCCTTTTCAACCACAATCCCATTTAAAAACCAGCTGCTACTGACAATAACTCTATATATCAACTCTATATCCATTCTCACACTTTTACAGTCAAATTAATTAAAACGTCTGCATATATTAAGCATCAGTAATTCTTCTCAACACTTCTCTTGTCTCCTAATAACCTATACTCTAGATTTTAACTCCATGCATATATTCTTTGTATTTAGTTCATATTAATGAGACCATGAAGTATTTGTCCTTTTGTGTCTGGCTTAGTTCACTTAGCATAATGTCTTCAAGATTCATCCATATTATCATATGTGTCTCAATTTCATTTCTTCTTACTGCAGCATAGTATTCCATCATATGTATATACTATATTTTGTTTATCCATTCATTGGTTGATGGACACTTTGGTTGTTTCCATTTTTTTGGCAATTGTGACTAACACCGCTATGAACATTGGTGTGCAGATGTCTGTTTGTGTCATAGATTTTAGTTCTTCTGGATATATTCCTAGTAGAGGAACTGTTGGATCATATGGAAGTTCTATATGTAGCTTCCTGAGCAACTGCCAAACTGTCTTCCATAGAGGCTGCACCATTTTACAATCCAACCAACAGTGCAGGAGTGTTTCTAGTTCTCCACAACCTCTCAAGCACTTATTGTTTTCTGTGTTTTTTTTTGTTTTTGTTTTTAATAATGGCCATTCTATGTGGTGTGAAATGATATCTCATTGTCATTTTGATTTGCATTTCCCTAATAGTGATATGGAACATTTTTTTCATGTGGTTTTTCACCATTTGTATTTCCTCTTTGGAGAAATGTCTATTTAAATCTTTCGCCCATTTATTAATTGAATTGCTTGCTCTTTCACTGTAACAATGAGGTGGAGCCAGTGGCCACTTGACAGTTTTTGGGTAGGGAGGGGATGAGCAGTTGAAATACAGGGGCTTCTTTGGGAGTTGGAGGTTGTCCTGAGTACTGTTGTGGCAATGGATGTAGGCCATTTTAAATCAGCACACACCACTCAGAACTGAGTGGGAGAGAGTGTGGTCTACAGTGTGAACTGTGGTCTATGGTTGGTGGCAAGGCTCCAGGATGTGTAAGTTCATTGAGGTTGGTGGGCCACACTGTGGGAGATGTTTGTGTGGGATGTATAATCTCTTTATATAGAATGGAAGTCAAACCCTTATTGGATATGTTGTTTCCAAATATTTCTCCCATTGAGTGGGCTACCTTTTCCCCTTCTTGATGAAATCTTTTGAAAAGAAAAAGTGTTTAAGTTTGAGGAGGTCCCATTTATCAATCACTGCTTGTGCTTTTGGTGTAGGATTTAAGAATGCACCACCTACTACCAGGTCTTAAAGATGTTTTCCTACATTTTCTTCTAGGAGCTTTATGGTTCTTGCTTTTATATTTACATCTTTGATCCACTTTGAGTTAATTTTTGTATAAGATGTGAAATAGTGGACCCCTATCTTTTGGCTGTGGATATCAAGTTTTCCCAATGCCATTTGTTGAATAGACTGTTCTGCCCCAGCTAGGTGGGTTTAACAGGCTTGTCAAAAATCACTTGACCAGAGATGTGAGGGTCTGGTTCTGAACCATCAATTCAGTTCCATTGGTCTATATGTCTTTCTTTATGCCAATATGATATAAAGTCCAGAAGTGAGAGTCCTCCAACTTAGCTTTTCCTTTTTAAGATGTTTCTGGCTATTCAGGGCCCCTTACTTTTCCAAATAAAGTTGATAATTGTGCTTTCCATTTGTTTAAAAGATGCTGATAGAATTTTTGTTGGGATTGCAATGAATCTGTATATCAATTTGGGTAGAATTGACATATTAATGATAATTAGTCTTCAATCCATGAGCATGGAATGTTCTTCCAATTATTTAGGTTTTATTTGATTTCTTTTAACAATGCATTGTAGTTTTCTAAATACAAGTGCTTTACATCCTTGGTTAAGTTTATTCCTAAATATTTGATTGTTTTATGCATTATTGTAAATGGAATTTTTTTCCTCACATCTTCCTCAGATTGCACCTTACTAGTGTATAGAAACACCACTGTTTTTTGCCTATTGATCTTGTGTACTGAATCACTGCTGAAATTAATTATTAGGTCTAGGAGCTTTGTTGTAGATTTTTTGGGGACTTTCTAGGTGTAGGATCATATCATCTGTGAATAGCAAAAGTTTTACTTCTTCCTTTCTGATTTGCATGCCTTTATTTCTTTATCTTGCCTAATTGCTCTAGCTAGAACTTCTAGCACTATATTGAACAACAGTGGTACAGTGGGCATCCTTGTCTTGTCCATGATCTCAATGGGAAAGCTTTATCTTTCACCATTGTGTACAATGTTAGCTGTGGGTTTTTCATATATGGCCTTTATTATGTTGAGAAAGTTTCCTTCAATTCCTATCTTTTATGATATTTTATCAAGAAAGGATGCCATATTTTCTCAATCAATAAGGTGATGTGATTTTTCTTCTTTGATTTATTAATTTGTGTTGTGTTATGCTGATTGATTTTCTTGTGTTGAACCACAAGAAAACCACTTGCATGCCTGGTATAAACCCACTTGATCATGATAATTCTTTTAATGTGTTGTTGGATTCGTTTTGCAAGTGTTTTATTGATGATTTTTGCATCTGTATTCATTAGAGAAATGGGTCTGTAATTTTCTTTTTTCATAATATCTTTACCTAGCTGTGGTATTAGGGTGATATTGGCCTCATAGAGTAAGTTTGGTAGCATTCCTTCTTGTTCAATTTTTTGGAAGATCTGGGTATGATTAGTACTAAATCTTTGAATGTTTAGTAGAACTTGCCTGTGAAACCATCTGGCCCTGGGCTTTTCATTTTGGGGAGTTGATTTTAGGGAGTTGTTTGATGACTGTTTCTGTTCTTTACTTGTGATTATTATTATTTTTTTTGAGGTCTTCTATTTCTTCTAGGGTCATTTTAGGTGGTTTGTATATTCCTAGGAATTTTTCCATTTCGTCTACCTTGTCTAGTTTTTTGGCATATAGCTGTTCATAGTATCCTCTTTTGACCTCTTTTATTTCTGTTGGGTCAGTAGTAATATCACTGTTTTCATTTTTTATTTCATTTATTTGCATTTTCTCTCTTTTTTCATTGTCAGTCTAGCTAAGGGTTTGTCAATTTTGTTAAGCTTCTCAAAGAACCAAATTTTGGTTTTGTTAATTCTCTCTATTGTTTTTTGTTGTTGTTCTCAATTTCATTTATTTCTGCTCTGATCATTGTTATTTCATTCCTTCTACTTGCTTTGGGAATAGTTTTCCATTCTTATTCTAGTTCTTCCAGCCATGTAGTAAGGCCATTGATTTTAGATGTTTATTTTTTCTTAATGTAAGTGTTGAGGGCTATAAATTTCCCTCTTAACTGTATCCCATAGGTTCTCAAATGTTGTATTCTCATTTTGATTCATCTTGAGATATTTATTGATTTCCCTCACAATTTCTTTTTCAACCCATTGATCGTTTAAGAGTGTGTTGTTTAATCTCCATATATTTGTGAATTTTCCCTTTTTCTGCCTCTTCTTGATTTCCAATTTTATTCCATTATGATCAGAGAAAGAGGTTTGTATAATTTTGATCTTACTGAGTTTATTGAGATCTGCTTTGTGACCCAACATATGGTCTATCCTGGAGAAAAATCCATGAGCACTTGAAAAGAATAAATCCTGCTGTTTTGGGGTGCAATGTTCTGAATATGTCTATTGAGTTTAGTCTATTTATCATCTTATTCAAGCTCTCTGTTTCTTTATTGATTCTCTGCCCAGATGTTCTATGCAGTGCTGAGAGTAGTGTATTGAAGTCTCCAACTATTACTATGGAGATATCTATTTCTTCCTTTAGTTTTGCCAGTGTTTGCCTCATGTAATTGGGGCATATTGGTTAGGTGCATTACATTTATGATTCTTATTTCTTCCTGGTGAATTGCCCCTTTTATTAATATATAACATCCTTCCTTGTCTTTAATAACATTTTTGCTTTTAAAGTCTATTTCATCCAATATAAGTATAGCTACTACAACTTTCTTGGTTACTGCAGGCATGAAATATCTTTTTCCAACGTTTCACTTTCAATCTATTGGTATCCTTGGGTCTAAGGTGAGTCTCTTGCAGACAGCATATAGATGGCTCATATTTTCTTATCCTTTCCTCCAGTCTGTGTCTTTTGATTAGGGAATTTAATCCATTAGCATTCAATGTTATTATGGTAAAGAGAGTTCTTATTTCACCCATTTTGACCTTTGGGTTTTATCTGTCATATTTAATTTTCACCACTCTTTTGACAATTTTAGTTACTGTTACTGATACAATCTTCATTCCTAGACTCTCTTCCAAGCCTCTCTTTCCAGGCTATAACTCTCCCTTTATTATTTCCTGCAAAGTTAGTCTCTTTATTATAAATTCTCTCAGTTCCTGTTTATCTGTGAATATTCTAAACTTGTCCTCATTTTTTAAAGACAATCTTGTTGATATAAGATTCATGGTTGGCAGTTTCTCTATTGCAGTATCTAAAATATATCATACCACTGCCTTCTTGTCCCCATGGTTTCTGATGAAAAATTGGCACTTAATATTACTGGATATCCCTTGTATGTTATGCATCACTTTTCTCATGCTCCTTTCAGAATTCTCTCTTTGATTTTGGCATTTTACATTCTGATTAGTATGTGTCTTGGAGTTAGTCTATTTGGATTTATTCGGATGGAAGTACTTTGTGCTTCTTGAACACAGATATCTATGTCCTTCAATAGGCTTGGGAAATTTCTAACATTATTTTTCCAAATATTCCTTTTACTCCTTTTCCCTTCTCTTCTTGGACACACATGATATGTATGTTTGCACATCTCGTGCTTTCCTTTACTTCCCTGAGACCCCATTCAATTTTTTCCATTCTTTTCTTCATCTGTTTTTCTATGTTTGCTTTTGGAGGCCATATCTTCGAGCTCGCTGATCTTTTCTTCTGCTTCCTAAAACCTGCTGCTACATGCCTCTAGTGAATTTTAATTTCATTTATTGTGCCTTTCATTCCCATAAGAGCTGCTGTTTTTCTATGTATGCTTTCAAATTCTTCTTTGTGCTTACCTAGTGTCTTCCTAATATCTGTAATCTCTTTAGCCATCTCACTGAACTTATTAAGGAGATTTGTTTGAACATCTGTGATTAGTTGTCTCAACTCCTTTATGTCATCTGGAGGCTTATATTGTTCCTTTAACTGGAGCATAACTTCTTGTTTCTTGGTATGCATTGTAATTTTTTGTCAGTGTCTTGGCATCTGGCTTTCTAGAGTATTTATTCTGGGTACAGTTTCTCTCTTTAGTTTAGGGCTTTCTTGCCTTTTCGCCCTTGCTGGTTGTATAGTAGGAGCTGAGGATGTAGTTGATGCTGTAAGCTGTGGAGACTGAAGCTGCCCACATTGCCCCAGAGACCAATGAAGCTTCTCCCACCTTTCTCCTTTACATATGGGTAGGGACCAAGTTGCAGCTATGTGTGATAATCCACCTGTGCTGATCAAGACTGTCTGTAGTTGCCCAGAGAGACTGATGAAGCTTCACACCCCTTCCTCCCCTACTTAGGGCAGGGATGGAGCTGCAGGTGTGGGCTACAATCTGTGCTGTGCAGGTCCAGATGACTACAGTTGCCCAGGTAGACTGATGTAGCAATGCCTCCCCCTGCCCCCCACTGCCAGGATTGGGGATGGACCCTCTGGAGTGCAATAATCTACTCCATGTGGGCTGAATATGCCTGCAGTTGCCCTGAGAGACTGAGGGAGTACTATCACTTCTACCCTTTAGGGGGTGGGAATGGAACTACCAACACCCAACATTTCAGTCCGTATAATCCAAAAGTGCCTGCCGTTGCAGAGAGGCTCAGGAAACACCAACCCCCTCCTATCCTATTACAAGGTGGGAGTGTATCTACAGGTATCCAACAGTCCAGTTTGTGCAGGCCAAAAATTCCTGCCTTTGCCCAGAAAGGCTGAGGAAATCCAGGTCCCCTCCTATCCTACTTGCGGTTAGGGATGGAGCTACAGGTGTCTGACTATTCAGTCTGCGTGGACCAAAATCATCTGCAGTTACCCAGAGAGGCTGAGGAAACACAGTCTCTCTCTTGTCCTATTGGGGGTGGGGGTGGAGTCACAGTTTCCCAACTTTCGAGTTTGTGTAAGCCAAAAGCACCTGCAGTTGCCCTGAGAGGCCAAGGAACCACCAGCCCCCTCCTAATCTATGGGGGGCAGGCCAAAGGTAGAGGTGGTATCGAAGGCACTCAACAAACCAGTTCATGTGGGCTGAAAATGACTGCAGTTGATTACAAAGACTGAGGAAACACAGCTCCTCTCCTATCCTATTGGGGTACAGGTTTCCGACTGTTCAGTCAATGCTGTACAAAAGTACCTGCAGTTACCCGGAGAGGCTGATACTGGTTCCCCCAGCTTCCTCTCTGCTGGAGGTGGGGCTGAGGCCTAGGCTAAGACTGCAATCTGATCTTGGTGGAAAGAAGCCGGTCCCTAACTTCACGAGTGATTTTCAGTTAGCCCTGCTTCCCCTCATGTCAGAGGCGACGTTAAAATGGCAGTTACCAATCTCTTTATGACTTGGACAGGTACAAATTTTAGCTGTTCTTAGGATTATACTAAACAAGCCAAGTTTACTAATCAGTAGCTGAAGTCAGTGCCACACTGTGTCTTCCTCCCCTGTTTATGGGAAATGGAGCTTCCAACTCCAGCTACGGAATAGCTCCCAAGGCGGCTTGTGCAGCAGGAACCGGCCGCCACCTCCTGGAAGGTTCTACTAACAGATCTCTACAGATGGTCAGTCTCCTCCTTCCATACTTTTGAGGATGTTTCAGGATACTCTTCTGGTCTCCTGGGGTCCCCAAACAGGTGCTTTAGATAGATCTGGTGATTGCTAAGTGCCCTGTAGGAAGAGCTGACTCTTGGAGCTTGTTACTCTGCCGCCATCTTTCTCTCATTCTGTACCATTTGCTTTTCATTTTGTCTCTCTTTTTTACTTCATTTACTAAACTCCAAATCTGGTTTGTTCTTTAGTCATGTCCTATAAATTACAATAGATACACAGAAAACAGTTTTTATGCATAGAACATCTCATCTCTGAAAGGTTACATAAGATATCTTGTTATTTCTGGGAAGGAGAACTAAAAGATTAAAAAGGTCATAGTCAGTGTTTTCAAAACATGTATTTGAGACAGAGTATTTCTCATACTAATGAGTGAGTCACCATCATCATCAGATTGTCAATCCTTAATCTTGTCATTTGAGCCATATAATTGTAATTTTTAGAGCTGACAGAGAAACAATCATCTGATCAAGAGATATTGTGTGTCCACTCACCTCATTAGAAATTAGTAGTGGCAGACCCAGAATATATTCCAGGTCTTTTGAATCCTAGTCCATTTCTATTACATGTTATGATTGTACTTGGCCTTTAGCCTACTCTTGGCCTATTCAGTAAATACAGTCTGGGATGAAAAAAAAAGTGTGGTCAAATCACCAGGCAAAATTTTAAAACCATAACTTCAAATAAATGTAATTGTTGAAAGTCCAGATAATTTGTGAGAGAAAAAAGTATTATGAAGATAAAAGAATACTGTTAGTAACTGTGCATATACATAATTTCATTCCAAAATATGTGAGAGTTCTAGAGAAGAGACAATCCTACATTGTATTTTTGCTTCATTGATTTTATTCTCCATTATGTTTGTAATATTACTTTAGGAAGGAACATACAGTACTACAAATGTATTAAAGAGATGACTACATTCAGCTGTGTCATTTTAATACAATGAAGCATAGCTGTGGGATGCCCCTTCATTTGGAAATAGAACTCATCAGTTTGCCCGTTTGCTTGAATTGTGTGTGCATATGTACACACGAAAGCACACACTCACTTAATTTTGAGTTTTCCTCTGACAATCATTTTAGTGTCTTTTCTCCTTAATTTTTCTTTAATATTTATAAGATCTCCATAGGTAGAATCACCTGAAAAATAACTGCTCTTTAGGATTTCAGGGAATAGATAGTGTGCTTAAAAATTGAATGTGCTTTCTAACAGCTAAAATTATACTAAATGCATTTATATTACTGCATTGCTGCATATGAATATTGTAATAGTGACTGGTATCAATAAGTAGTATAAGTATGTGAGAAAAAGTATCTGACAATACAAATCCCCAGTGCTTTCTAACAGGAAAAATACTGATAGTCTCTAAAATTAGTACAAATTATCATCAAAAAACAAAAAAAAACAATTTTGTCTGAAATGAATTTAAAGGCAAAACATTTGTATTTTAAACATGATCTTTTCTAAAATCTCATTATCTATCTCCAGAGGTGAGGTAGCTGTGTTGGTATTTTAGGCAGTAAAGAAATTCTTTCAATGTACTAGAACTTTTTAAAAAATGCCTTGAACTGCACAAGATTTAGAATTAAATGCTGAATAGTTAAGATGTGAACAGTCAATCAAATTTTAAGAAAAGGAAGTGAAAGTGTTCTTAAGAGGATCAAACTAATCAATTGACATTTAAAAGAAACTTTATTCAGCATTGTGTTAACCAAATGTTTCATGAAATTTCTTATTTAAGTACAAGTCATCCTCATTTTGGTCCATTGTTTGTACAAGAAAGCTTTTTAGTAGATTTTTACTTGAGAAACATCCTAGGTTCCTTGCTTCCTTCCTCCTCCCCACCCCTTCCCCTTCCCCCTCCCCTCCCTCTCCCTTTCTTTTTTTCTCTCTTTATGCTGAGCCTTTCATTGCTCTGAAAGGAGTGACTCTTTCTCGTTCAGTATTCACTTTGACAGATTGTTTTTCTCTTGTTTATATTTTCTTCTTTCCTGTTACCAAAAAGACCAGTGTAGTGCTTTCTCTTCAATATGGGATGGAGAAAATTAGAAGTACAATTTTACACCTGTCTTTTTTAGGAATAACAGTGTAATTATCAACTTCATAGGTAGATTTGTCCACAGATCTAGTGATTTCCATAGTTTCATAAAGTCAAAAGGTGTGAACAAGATGAAAATTCCTTATGCATATTTTCAATTTGCTTTTTCAAAATGCTGTACCAATCTATATTTCCACCACAGACTTGATTTAACTATGCTTTCCTCACTATGGATACAATATTTTTAGTAACTTTCCAAATCTGATATGTTAAAAGAAATGCTACTTAATATTATTTATTTGGATTTCTCTGATTATTGATCAGAGTCTGCCCTATTCAAATACTTGTTTGCTAATTGCATTTAGTATTTGCTTTTCTTTGCCTTTGTTTTCTATTGAGGTTTTATAATTTTTAATTGTACAAACTCCGTACTGTCAAAGATGAAATTGCACCAGACCATGTTTAACGGAGGAAGAGAGAGATAAGGAGCTCTCTATTTAGAGCCTATTAAATGCCTGGATAGTGTAAGGACCTGGGCCTGGAGAGGAGATCAGGGGCCTGGAGTCAGTAGAAGCCTGTTGGAAGTTTGGTCAAACTATGATGAAGTTAATGGAACTTTGGAATTGTTCTGAATGGCATTGCAATGACAGATACAGGCCATTATACATTTTGTCAAAACCTATAAAAACTATAACTGTCAAAACTATAATGTAAACTATTGAACATGGTTAGTAGCAATGCTTCAGTATGTGTTCATCAATTGTAACAAATAAATCACACTAATCAAAGATGTTAATGAGGAAAAGTGTGGGAGGGAGAGGGAAGGGGGTATATGGGAATCCCCCTATATTTCTGATTTATCATTTATGTAATCTAAAGCTTCTTTAAAAATAAAATAAAATTTTAGAAAAGATGAAGTTAAGGCAGTTTTGGTCAATGTACATTAAGTGTATTAACTCTGTCATCTTTGTTACATGTCCTGTTATAGTTTGCTACATTGTGGGAATGTAATGTAACAGAAATGGTTTGACTTTTACAATGGGGATTTATTATCTTATTAGCATACAGTTAGAAACTGAGAAGAATGTCCAAATCAAAGAATCATTAGGTGATGCTTTCTCCCCAAAGACCAGCTTCTGGAGATCCTGGACTCCTCTTTCATAAGGCAAGGCAAATAGCTGCTCTACTGGTTTCTTCCTTCTCTTCTAGGTTTCATTTCTTCAGTGGCTTTCTTTCTGTCCCTCTCTCCATATTCATCCTGATTATAAAGAACTCCATTAAGAAGATTAAGACCCACCCTGGGCCACACTTCTCTGAAGTAATCTAATCAAAATGTCCCATACCCACAGAAATGGAGCAACTCCAAGAACATAATTTTCTGGAGTCCAGAGATCTGGGTCTGGTTGACAATATTCTTATCAAGGGAGTGTCCCTTTGGCAATCATCAAGCCAGCCATATCATATCCTTGCATGAATGCCTGATTTTCATTTGTTACAGAAACATGTTGTTCTCAACTTTTTTATATCCTAATTGTGGCCAACATTTTGTTTACAATGATTTTTGGTGTTCAAGATCATTAATATCATTTCAATATACAATAAGCTGTAGGACTGGGAACACTGGAGCTAGAAATCAGCCCGAGTCTTCCAAAAGAGTTTTGTAAGTGTTGGTTCCATAGAGTCAACCTTAGTTCTTTAGAAGTGTCTGGTCATATATGATTAAATGAACATCATTCTCAAATGTGGCATTCTAGTCAAAGACTTGGCTATATATCCACTGTCTCCAATTATGCCCTGTTAACAAGGAGGACAGATTCTTATTGAATCTATGCAAATGATCATTTTGTGATAAAAATTAAAATATTCAGCAGGAGCTTCTGAATTCCCGAGGGATCAGGCAGGGGGGATAAAGATAAATGTTTTATGAATTATAGATAGTTAAAGGGAAAAGAGAAAGGGAGCCCTTGTATATAGAATATAAAACATTAAAACATGAGCAATAATTCCTAGACATTAAAGTCCCTGGTTGGAAAATTGATTCAGA
>JAKSZT010053928.1:38096656-38112932 GCA_026826555.1 Tolypeutes matacus
CTCTCTCTCTCTCTCTCTCTCTCTCTCTCTCTCTCTCTCTCTCTCTCATTTTGTTTCTGTCAATGCCACAAAATATTGAGAGGCCATTTACTAAAATAAACCCTTTTTAAGAATGACATTAATTGGTTCTTTGCAGACTCTGAGGAGGTCAGAAGACCTAATGGTTTTGATTGCTGAACTGTTTCCTATACTAATTTTTTTTTTTTTTTAAGTTTTTTCATGACTTAGAAACATAGTGAACTAGTTAATAAATTAACACTTCTAACATTCCAGGACAAAGAAGTACTGTTGTATGAGCTGAAACAGTATGTTAAACTTATAATTTTTTAAAACTACTGCCAGAAACAAAAGGGAAAATAAATATTGTAATGAATATAGACAATATAAAGGAACATTTCTTAAAAGAATTGATAGCCTTTATGTCAATGATGAATGTGGTTGGTATAAAAAGATTTACTTATCAAAATACCCTTTTGAAAAAAGATTTCACTGGAACCAAAAAACAGAAACCAATAGCATTTTTGCACAGTTTAAAAATAGTGTTTTACAACATATCTATTATATATTGTCTAGACCATTTGTATTGGTAAATTTTTTTATTAAAAAAAAAAAAAAAAGGTTTTCTACCTAAAGAAAGACTTCAATTTCAATTTTTTTCCTTTCACAGTCGTATTGTCAGGAATTGAATAAACTTAAAGCCATAAAATGTTGTCTAGTAACAGAGAAAATATAGCTTCTGGTGAAGGAGTGTATGTCTTGAAGGGAAAGCTTTGGCTCTTGTTTTCAGTCAGCTGCTGAACTTCCAAAGTGAAAGAGAGAGAGTGAATGTGCAATGGTCCAGCTTCTGTGAGCATACTTATATCCCAATTTAATTAGTCGATTTGTGCATGGAGCCAAGATTGAATTCTGTTGCTGCCACAAGTGAATCAAGCCAATTTGATGAACCACACTGAGTGAGCAGCCAAGAAGTGACATTGCATAAAATAAGCCTTTTAAATAAATTCCCCTCTCATCAACAACAAACCAATTATGTTTATTACCTTTACTTTAATTTTTTTTTTTTTTTTTTTTTTTTAAAGATTTTATTTATTTATTCATTTATCCCCCCCTTGCTGCTTGTGCTCGCTGGGTCAGCTAACCACGCCGTGCGTGCGGGCTTGCCTTCACCAGGAGGCCCCGGGAACCGAACCCGGGGCAAGAGGCCCCAGGAACTGAACCCGGGGCCTCCCACATGGTAAACGGGAGCCCCACTGATTGAGCCACAGCCGCTTCCCTACTTTAATTTTAATTGCATAGAAAAGGCAGCTTTTTTTTAGACGTCTCCATAATTTGGATGATTTTGAAGGTTCCCAAGTTGCTTTGTAATTTTCTGTCACATAAATTACAGATTTGTGAATGATGGAATATAATCCTTTAAAAAAGGTATTTAGAGTTGCATTTTCTGCATGAGACAGATGAGGCAGACTCTCAAATATCAGCTATTGCTGACATTTACCTCAGTATATGTCATAAAATATCAAGGTAGCAAATATTTTTAAAACTTAGCTTTAATAAATATAAAATTAAAATGGTAAAAAGGCATTGCCTCTAGGTTGCTTTATCATAAGATTAAGCATCCTATGATTATCATAAGATGAACAAAAATGGATTAGAATACGGTTGGCATTCCAAACTTTTGCTGATATATAAGAAGTAAAGGATTCCACCTTTGGGTTTAACTATTAATTCATAGATAAACTTTCTTAATATCCTCTTGTTCTTCAAGGAATCTGCAAAACAAGCAAAATTGTAGCTGTGGCCAATTAAATGTTTCAAATATAAAAATATTGATTTTATATCAATTTAGTCCATTAATTTATAAATTACTTTAGTCCATTAATTTATTAATTTAATGCATTAATTTATTAATGGACTAGTAATATAAACATTATTGGATTACCTTATGTTTTATGTTATATTCATATATTCTTTTTCATTTACCTACTCTATTGAGAGTTGGGTTGGCTTGTTCCTCTTTTTTTTTTTCTGACAGTACAGTATCAGCCACATAATTTTTTTCATTTGGCTATATTTGCAACAGTTATAGGTAACAGGGAGATGCTAAGAATGATAGGATTTCAGAATTCACCCCATCACTCTTATGGTGGCAAAAATATATATATACATAATGAGGACAGTTGCATTTTTAGCTGAGTTGAGCTATTTCCTCCCTAGTTTTTCCCCAGTGATGGCAGTGATGGTGCCATTGAGGGTTGATTTCCAATAATCTTTTCAGCATCAGACTCATGATATGACCTGTGCAATATAAACAAAAGTGTCTTAATACAAATTCATTTTAGAAACACATCTGTCTTGCTCTGTTGCTATGATTAAAATTATGAGAATTATAGGACAACTAATAATGTATATCCTACTTTTACTAATTTATAAGGTTCTGCAACCACAAAGGTGGTCAAGGGAGAAGAATTAAGGCATATTTGGGAATTGTTTCAATTTGCCAGGGCTGCTATAACAGAATAGCACAGACTGGTTGGCTTATAAAAAAGGAATTTATGATCTCATATATTTTGGTGGCTGGAAGTCTATGCCTTCTCCAAAGCCTATAGTGTTCCACTGGTAGCTTGTTGGTAATCGGTCTCAGCCTTCATCACATGGCAATGTGTCTTTTTCTGTTTCCTCCTGTGGCTTATACTCGTATATCCAAATTTCCTCCAATCATACTGCATTAAGGCCCATGCTGATAGCTTGGCCTCATCTTAATAGGCTCTTTGAAGATCCTATTTACAAATGAGTTCATACCCACAGGTCCACAGGTTAGAACTTGAACTTGTCTTTGTAGGGTACATTATTCATTCTAACCTACAAGTGAAAATGCTTGGATTCCTGATTCAGCCCTGAGTATAGAAATTGTGACCCTTGACATTTCATTTAACCTCTTTGAAATTTAGCTTCTATGCCTTTAAAAATTGGGTTTAATATTTTCATACATTCTTCCCTCATAAATTTTATGGCACTGGATTGCAAAAGAATTAAAGAAGCTGCCTAGCTCTGTGATTTTTAACCTAATCGGTTGGTTACATCAATGTGCATGCTACCTCATATAATTCAGTGAAATGCATTTAAAATCATGGCTAGAGAGTCTTTAATCTTGGGAACTGTGTGTGTATATGCTCTATCACTTTTATATCATATGTCATCATTGTTCTCCTTATTATAGAGATGTCAAGGCAAAGAATTATACTCATACATCATAGATGCCACAATACCATTTTGGGGATCCTAGCCTTTTAGGGATTGCAAAAAATTTATACAAACTCAGTCTAGTTTAGAGACTAGAAAAGCACTTACTAGTGCCATGGTGCTGTAAGACATTAATACTTTCTATTAAAGCATATTAATACTTTCTAGCAGCTTTAAAAATAGACATCCTGATCAAGGCTAATAGAAAAAATACCTTCTTTCATGTTGCCATTTACTTATTCATGGATTTGTACACACATATTTCATTAATTCATTCAATTATGTAATCAATTTATTGAGTAGTCTCACCTCATGGGTTATAAATCAGTTTTATTATTTTCTGATCTACTAATTCAACTGTGCTTGGTCAAATATTCCTCTCCGTTCTCTTATATAACATCTTAGGAAGGTGCCTTGCAATTTTCAATTACCTTACATCATTAAAAATCTAGGTAGGCCTATCCAAAACTCAAGTTTCATATATTATTTCTATCCCATCCTCTTCTTCCTTTCCCCTTCTCCCCAGCATACCCCAGACATGTCATTTTAGGGTGCTGAAGTAAAGATGGGCATGGTCTGTTCACCCATTTCTCCATTAACTCCTTGTAAGGGAGGTGGTGATTTTGTTTTGAGATCTTTCCTTTCTGCCTTTTATTTTCTAGTTGAGGGTAGGGAGTGGTAAAAGGTTGAGACATGGAAATCAGTGATCTTGTATAACAAGTCATGTATTTGTGGTATATAGTCTTCCCTGGCTCTGCTCTGTGTTGATATGTTTCATCTTCTGCTAGTTGTCTTTGATAATGTTGTGGTCTCTTCAAAGTTGGTTTGTTTTATTTTCTTGGGGTGATTTAAGCTTTATTATGGTCTCTAAGACAGTAAGGGCTCCTTTAGAGAGGAGTGAAACCATTGTTTGGTCTCATAACAGCCCAATACTCATTGCCTTGCATGGCAACTATAAGGATTCTGTCTACTCTTCCTATTCACACGGAATTTGTTGTAACTAAGGGAATCACTTCTGTACTTTGGCAGAATCCTTTTTAAAGAATTTAGTGTGTATGTATGTGTGTTCTCTCATATTGTTTTTCATAGGCACCCTATACAATGGAAGCTTCAACCGATGTCCTGCTTTAGTTATCACAGTGAAAAAACAAGTTCAAATCTTTGTGTTCAAATATCCTCCCACACTCTAGGAGATAACACTTCAACTCTGTAAGAACTCTCTCACCGTGCTCCACTGTCCTCTGACCACAGCCCCAGAGTGGACCTCCAGTTATCCAGTTCAGCAAGCATTCCACCAAGGAGTAAGAGGCCAGGTTCCCCGTTTTCCATGCATCCCCAGTCTTATATGTGATCCCCTTGAAATACTTCTCTCACTTGTTTTAGGAAAGAGAATAATGCATCCACTTATTTTCCCCCATAGTGTCAAAGAGAGAAACTTACCATTCATGAACAGGATGCTCCCAATGACTAATGACTTCTGTTGTCTCCTTCTTTCCCTTCATAGTTTGTTTGTTTGTTTGTTTTTGATTTAGAATGGGGAAGGGGTAAAGGGTATTTAAGACAAGCAAAATTTGTTTGGAAACCTCTTAAGATGCCTTCAGTTAGATATCTGTCCCAAATGTTTCTTATTCTTTTTATAATTGTTTTGAGCTCTAGATACCAATTTCAGGGCCAAGAAAAAGTTCCATTCAACATCCTGTTACCAGAGATTATTGAGAACTTAATATGTGCTAGACACTGTGCTTGCCAATGTCACCTTTACTTTTAACTCAGAGGTGCTGATTCCAGTAGTACCTTCCTATTTCTCCTTATGAACTTTTAAGAGTCTGGTGATATTTGTTTTTTTTTGGTGTGTGTTTTTTTACAAGATTTATTTTATTTATTTACTCCCCACACCCTTGTTGTTTGCACTCACTGTCTGCTCTCTGTCCATTTGCTGTGTGCTCTCTGTGTCTGCTCTTCTTCTCTTTAGTAGGCACCAGGAACTGAACCTGGGACCTCCTATGTGGAAGAGAGGTGCTCAAACTCTTGAGCCACTTCAGCTCCTTGCTTTGTTGTGTCTCTCATTGTCTTTCCTCTTTGTGTCTCTTTGTTGCATCATATTACTGCATCAGCTTGCCACTCCTGCCTGTTGTGCCAGCTAGCCTTCTCCAGGAGACACCAGGAACCAACCAAAACCGGGACCAACCATGTGGTAGGCAGAAGCTCAATTGCTTGAGCCACATCCACTTCCTTGATATTTGGTTTTACATCTTTTTTTTTTTTTTTTTAACTTTGATATAATTACTTTATCACTAGTAACTTTTTTTTTTTTTAAAATGTGGGTAAAAATCAAAATTCTCACAATACATACAAACATTTGCAAAATGATATATAAATATATATGCATATATGTGTATTTGCTTACAAAAATGTTATTTATATATATATATATATATACATATATTTTAAGAGGTGCTTAGATTACCCAAAATATTACATGGAACCCACTGGGATTCCCATGTTGCCCACCTCCCACACCTCCCACCACATCCCACACAAACATCTCCCACAAGTGTGGCCCACCACCCTCAATGAACTTACATATCCTGGAGCCTTGCCACCAACCATAGACCACAGTTCACACCGTAGACCACACTCTCTCCCACTCAGTTCTGAGTGGTGTGTGCTGATTTAAAATGGCCTACATCCATTGCCACAACGGTACTCAGGACAACCTCTAACTCCCAAAGAAGCCCCTGTATTTCAACTGCTCATCCCCTCCCTACCCCAAAAGTGTCAAGTGGCCACTGGATCCACCTCATTGTTATAATTTCTTCCATTGCTAGAATCACCATATGTGAACAAGAGAATACCATCAGGTCCACTCTAGTCCATAGTTCTTCCCCCAGTCCTGAGGGGACATTTGTCTTCATCTTGGGAAGTTCATCATTAAGTGATATAAAAAAAATGAAAAATAAAAAAACAAACAACAACAAAAAAGAGTAAGGGAGCATGCACTTGGCTCCCAGAGCAGATGCCTATATGCCTCTTGTTAAGATATAAAGGAAAAATAGGAATCATTATTCAGATAAAGAAAGCCGTTTAGGTGGGAGTCAATATATTTTATTGGTAAGATAGAACAATAGTGTTACCCACTCAGGCTTGAGAATAGGTCGTTTAAATTAGATATTCCATGCAACATGCAAGTATCAAAAAAATGTTAACTAATGCCATTGACAGCTTCAGGAAATAGGGTTGGAACTCTACCAGATAGTTCTCCCCTGAGTCACTAGCACATTTCTCATTCCACTATCCAGATATAAATTCATCATTCCTTAAGAACTGTATTTACATGTCAAGAAATAATTATGCATGGGTCTTCAACATCTAGACAATTTCTCCTAGTACCTCGTAAATCTATCTCAAATAATAGCAGCTTGTTAAGTCCTGGTATATTTGAAGAGGATCCAAGCACAAAATTTGGAGTCAGATGGATATGAGTTTAAAGTCCTAGTTATTCACTTACCAGAAAGGTAATCTTATACAAAGTATCCAATCTTGTAAAACCTCAATTTTATTATTTGTAAAATGGTGGCTATTGATACCCATTCCCTAGTTGTTTTTAAAGAGATTTAATACACAGAGATGCATACATTCTCACATTAAACCCATCATTTGGCAGCAAGTTGAACCATTCATAAGAGTGGCTCCTCTTATTGGTAACATGATAATATGGTACTTTTTGGCATATAAGTATATTTTACACCTACTAGTCTTTTGGATTTTGATTCTATGAGTCACTTTATTTTGCCACCTCTCAAATTTTCTTTCATCTACTACTTCTCTAGGTGTTTATATTTTCGGTATTTCTGAAATTTGATTGCTTGTGATGGTACTGCCCATTGTACCAATTTCTTTACATTTAGCTGACTGCAACTCTACCAGGGTGATAGTATTCAGGGTTTGATATGGTTGTAAAGATCTGAGTTTTCATTTGTTGGATTCTTACTAGCAGCAGTTTAGGTTATGTCTTCTTTCTTAGCATAAGCGCTTTGAGAGTATGTATATGTTCATGTGTATGTATATGTGCATGCATGTGAAAGGATGTGCAGGTCTAAATGCCTGCAAGTGTAGGTGTGTATAGGTGTGCACATGTGTTCATGTACATGCTTTCTGTTGCCCTAGCAGAGCCAAAAAGATAACAGATATCCAACATGTGCATGTGAAAGTGAACTGTAAGAGGAAGCTCTTTCCTCTTTCTACTATCTGCATTAGACATGATCTTAAGTAGCCTAATTAAAAATCCATAGTGTTTTTTTTTTTTTTTTTTTTTTTTGCCCTTAATCAACATAGAGTACTGAGATCTGAGTTCCTCATGTAAGCTAAGATACCATTACATTACAGAGTTGGAGTTAATAGCCTAGAAAAAAAAAAGTTAGGATCAGTTATAGGTGAATAGTAGTCCTAAAAGTATTCTAGGATATAGTTAATGCCTCTGTTTCCATGTTATTTTAATGATGCCTGCCATTTTAAAAAACATGGCACCATGTGATACTGTACAATAATTATCTAAACAGAAATTCATATTAGCTGATTTCAAATAAGCACTGTAGCTTTTACAAAGATAAATCCAATGTATAGTTTAAATCAAATTATAAATAATATTAAAATAATAACCAGTTTTCTTCTTTGAATCTATGTATGATATTTTATTTTTCCTATCATGCCAACATATATTTATGGTCAGTTTTGATATTGTTATATCAAATAGCATGGATTTAAAAACTAAGAAGTAAAGATACATTTAAGTTTCTGATATTCTGCTGCATTTTACTACAAATTTATAATTCTCAAAAAGCTATATATTTATCTCACTTGTTCATCACAAGAATCATATGAAGTGTGAATACTTTTTTTTATTATGCTTATTCAAGGATGGAGAAAAGAAGGCTCAGTGAAGTAGTATTGTCTGCTTGAGACCATGCAATGAATGAATTATCACCATTATTCCCCATGGATTTTTAGTTTAAGATATTTAGCAAGGACATTGAGAATTTGTTATTCCAGAAATAATCTAGGATCATTTGGTTTGTTAACTTAATTCATGCTCATAATACCACATAAAATAGATGTTATTTTTTCACTTTATATAGTAAAACAAAATAAATTTTGAGAGATGCAGTAATTTGCTCATATGCATGTCAATCTATTTATAGTGGAAGGAAATGTTAAAATATCCATTTTATCCTCTGTATTTTTCAGAAAGAAAAAATATTATTTAGCAAGTCATTCTATCATATAGTAGAGAAAAATGAATTTTTCTATTTTTTAATGATGTTGAAATTATAGAAAGAAGAATGATTTCTACCATTTTAAATTTGTAGAATATGGGCAAGATGAATGATACATTGCTAAATAATATTACTAAAATTAACTGTACTCCACATGTCAATTCATTTAAATTTAGTTTGTTTTCTTTCCCCTCCTCCTTTTTGTCTTTTTCCTATCCCTCCTTGTCCTCCTCCTCCTCTTCTTACTTGTCCTTTTTGAAGGAGCATCAGTTGACAAATATTTGCATAGTAGAGGCTTTTGCTAATAAGTACAGAAAATAAGTGTTCGAGAGACTTTCAGAATTTCAGCTATTGGAGGTTATTTCATGAATGCATGGCATTTTTTTCTTTTCTTTTCTTTTTTTTTTTTTCCTTGTTTGCCTGTCTGTTTGTTTGTTTAAGAATTCCATAAAAGCACAAAGTTTTCTGGTTGGGGTTAAATCACTACAAACAGATTTATTTTCTCTTCAACGAGTATCTTCAAACAGAATGCACTGTTTAAAGTAATCATATAATAAGATTAGAAGGTCAAGAAATATGCATTACATTGAAAAAAACACTTAACTTTTAATTACCTGATATGTATTTACTGAGAACCCACTGTGTTTCTACTCCCGTGCTAGAAAGTGCAGGATTTTAATAATGTAACAAAGTACCTTTAATGAAGAATTGGCTAGAGAAATGATTTAGCCTCTGAGAAACATATTTAAGGAACTGAAACCTTCTGATGGGCTGATCTCAGAGAAGGGCCAACTTTAATCTCTTCTTTCCAACCACACTTCCTGTGACCTGTTACTGACTACATACTTCCTAAAGGCCTCAGAAAAAAAAATGTTTTCTACAGGCTTCATTTCACAATACAAAATATATACCAGAATTACTTAACTCAGAATATGACTTGACATTGACCCATTAACCTTAGGGTATTTTTTTTTTTTTTTAATTCAAGTAATTTTTTTTGGCCACACTGCCATTCACAATTGGCTTAATCAAGACTGTTCCTTCAAGCAACTGGGTATTTTATGCATTCACTTTTATTTTAAATGTTTATTCACTCCATTTAGTCTCAGTATTCTACATTTTAGACTATATGACTAAAGCTTGCTCCTAAGGATTCTTTTTCAATAAAACAGCGTTTTTGAAAAAAAAAAAAAAATGTAGCACACCTTGTTTGCGTTAGTATTCTCCCTGGCTAGAATTTATTTGGTGGTTGGAATCCTTTGTTCTTATAAGACATTTGGTAATTATCATCCTACCTAATTTGATTGAGCCTATTTAGTATGGGCAGGCATTATAGGGAAGAGATATTTAGTTACTGAGATCCATGTATAAATTAAGCCCTCAGCTTTTCACAGCATAGAAAATATTCAGTAAAAAAATTTCTAGTAGTTCCAGACACCTGAAAATAAATTCCATGAAGAAATAGGAAGAAAGTAGCAGCGTTGCTTGGAAAATGTAGCACAGTAGAATTGTCTCATAGCTCCTCTTGATCAAATGGTCCTCATCAATCTGGGAAGTGTCCTCTTGAACTTGCAGGCATTTTCCTGAGCAGTGTGCCCAGGGAACAGTGCAGTGGGAGGGGACCTTTCCTAGCCAGCACACCTGCTAGAACAGTCAGATCAAAGGGTACCTGGATGGCACAGACAAGTCACAGTCACAGATGCTCTTGTTGCTACTTCAAAGTCTGTCAAAAATGCTTCTTAATTGAAACATAAAGTGACGAGGGTATAAAGAAAACAATATGGAAAGCGGCTGTGGCTCAATCAGTGGGGCTCCCGTTTACCATGTGGGAGGCCCCGGGTTCAGTTCCTGGGGCCTCTTGCCCCGGGTTCGGTTCCCGGGGCCTCCTGGTGAAGGCAAGCCCGCCCGCACGGCATGGTTAGCTGACCCAGCAAGCACAAGCAGCAAGGGGGGGATAAATGAATAAATAAATAAAATCTTAAAAAAAAAAAAGAAAACAATATGGTTCAGTTTAAGAATTAGAATAGAATAGAACTAAATTTGATCAAGATGAAAAAAGAGTAAGGTAGAAATGGAGAATCTACTGAATGTATACCACAGGTAAAATTTTATTCAGATCTCATTAGGAAAAAAAATAATCCTAGGGGAAGTTAGTTCATGTTGTTTATTCTATCAATCATTTTCAAATATGGCAATACCTATTAATTGTATATTTCATTACATTTAGTTCCATCTGTAAAGTCTTGTTTTTTGGGGGAACAAAGGCATTACTCTGGCACATCATTGTTTCCCTAGTGAGCACAACACTATTGTATGCCCTTACTTTTAGGACTGATATCATAATTTATTTCATGTCATATAGATTTTGCCCCCAATTTTTTTCCTCTGAAAGACTCTGAAAGACTCTGAAAGACTGCCTCTTTTTCTTAGAGTTGTCAGTGACTCCTCACTATTGCTATTTTGCTGTACCAAAAACTTTGTTGAATTGCTTGAAGCTGAGCCTACATTTGTCCTTAGATGTGTCTTTGGCCTTTCCTATTTAAAATTCTTGTCCTTATACATCAGCTGTATGGTCTGAGAATCTGGTCCTTTTATAAACAATGTCTTTCTAAGTCTAGACTAGAATAGTAGGGAGGTATGTGTGACGTGTAATCTCACAATACCACACCATAGGCAAATATACTCTTAAGCCCAAAAGGGTCAACTGTAATGGTTTACTGGCCTTACTTACTTATTTTGTTGTTATGAACAAAGGTCAGCATTGCATATGTCTTGTCTAGTTTGTGATCTCCTGCCTGTGCAGCTTAAGGGATGTCATTTACCTTTGTATGTACCTTACCTCATCTTGAAAATCAGAACACCAGATGGGAATGGAGTTGATCTCTAAGATGCCTTCAGACACTACAATTAGAGTATTTGAAATATCTTGTTCCGTAAACGTAATTTTTGCTTACATACTATAGTTATACAACTTGAGTAAAATAATTCTATTTTAAAATTAATTTTAAGGTTAAAGATTTCAAAATACATTATTTTTCATATTTAATGCTCTTTAATATTCTAGATTTTATGGTAAACATAATAGCAATTTAAAACTTGTTATTTGTAATATTTAGTACTCAGGAGGCTACCATCTATCACATAGGTGCCGGAATGTATGTAAATAATCTGAGACCTTTACAGATACTTTTATTCCCTCTCCATTTTTTTTTCCCTTTGGGGATATTAAGCTTAATTTTTTCCATCTGTATGATTTGCTCTGGAAAAGATATCACAATGGAATTCAAATCTTAATAATAAATTGTATTTTTTCCATAACAAATTTGTTTTATATGTACACTTGACTCTCTTACCCATCTCTTCCTTTACCATATTTTCTGAGCAAGACCATAAACTTGACTAAACGCAACTCTGCCAGCTCTACACTTGCACCCAGGCAATAAATTGTAGAGAAGAAGCAAACAACATACAAACAGAAAATTATGTTTGCTGTTATCATTCAAAATTCCTAACTACTAGCCTCCAAGCAACACTAGCTTATCCCAAAATAATTTGATTTTCTTGTGTTTTTTCCATAAAATTAATATTTTCTGATGTTAGAAACACAATTTTTTTATCATTTCTTCTTCTTACTTTTCATCTTCAATATTTGCATTAAAATCTCCTTGTTAATCAGCACAAGTTAGGCAGTTCATATGGTAAATAATTATCATAATGACATGCAGAATTCATTGTAAGCTCATACAACCTAAGGTCTTAAATTCATCTGTGTTTCCTTTTTAGTTTTTAATTGTTTATGTTTTCAATTATTAAATGTACAAAATAAAGTTAAAAAAAAAAGTTAATAAAGGACTTGAGGCTGAAAAAAAAAAAAGACTGAATCAACTTAAAAAAAAAAATAGTGGCTAGGAGACAGATTCCAAACATTCATTTAATTCCACAAAAAAGTATGAACTTCATTAAAATGAATTAAATTGTCTCTCATGGACATGAAGATCACTTTGTTTTTAATGATTTCTAACCCAGGATAAAACAGAAGCTGGTTTTGAATCGACTGTTGTGTCAAGAATTGTCACATATACAAAATTCACATAAGAGAAATGGAGAATACTAAAACCATTGGATAAAGACTTTTTTTGACATTTCTATAGTAATGATAGAAACCTAGCATCTGTCACAATTCTAGTTAGTTTATCCTCAATATTACTAATTCTGCCTTCAATCAATTCAAATCTGCTGTTATGTGCCTGTAATGTATTTTTGCTCTCATCATTATATCTTTCATTCCCATGAAGTCTCTTACTTTTCTTTGCAGGCTTTCAAATTGTTCTTTATGTTCTCCCAGTGTCTTCTTAACATCCTTTAGCTGTTTAGTCATATTTTCCTCAACTCTTTGAATTGATTTAAGAGATTTGTGCAATTATCATTGATACATTAAATCCTGTATCTCATCAGGATATTTAGTTTGTTCCTTTATCTGGGCAATTTCTTCCTGTTTCCTAGTATGGCTTGCAATTTTTTTGCTGATGTCTAGGCATCTGAATATTTGGTGAGTTTACACTGATGGTCAATTTCTCTTTCTTGCCTAGTGTTTTTTGTTTTTTGTTTTTTTTCTTTTTTCATGGCTCTTCTTTGATTTTTGGTTCACCTTATTCTGAGCCTTTAAAATAGTCCAGCTTAAGTTATCAAAAGCAGGTCAGGGGCTCACTAAGGGAGCACAGATTTTCTCCCAGGGATTTGGGCTAAGAGAGATCTGAAAGCAGATTTTCTCTTTGCAGTTTCCTGGTTGGCCAGCAGATGGCACTTGTCAGTGACCCTTTCAAAGGCAGTGTTTTTTTTAACCTCTGCTTGCTGGTGCTTCTGGTCTGGCCAGAGCCGAGATTCAAAGTGGGCTCTGTCCAAATGCACTGAAGAGAAAATCACTCTCTGGACTCCACTCTTCACAGGGAGGAAGATGTCTCCCCCTCTCCCCCTCTCCCCCTCAGGCAGCTGCAGTGGGCCACAGGTTTTATCCAGCCTGTGGGCCTTGAGGGTGAGGGATAGGTGCCTTTCCCGGATGTCACAGGAGTTTAATCACTCATGGTTGTTGTTTTGGGTTCTTCATCTCTCTGTCCCTCACCTTCCTGGTGGTTGTGCAGCACTACCCTCATCTGCTGACCCATAAAGTCAGTTCCTTGGACAGCTTTTTGCCCTTCCTCCATTGTTTTTGAGAGAGAGTTGAGCCCTGCCAGCCTACTCTGAAGAGATCTTCCCAGCGGTCCTAGATAGTTTATGATTGTAAATAATGCACATTAAAGAAAGGAAACATTTGTTACCTCTAGGTTTTATAATTATTTCAAATTTATTCCATCATAAAACTTCTGATCTGTTTATTGATAAAGTTTCTCAACATATAAAAGGGTAGGAATTTCCTAATTTGTCCATGATTTTGGTATTTATAGCTGTTTCAGCTAGATGTAGAAATTACCTTCCTTTTGTTTTCACTATTTTTCTATCAACATTAAGCCAATAAATTGTTATCCTTGGTAAGCTAACCACTTAAGGGCTAGGGAGACTTTCTAAGTAAGGGATGGAACATAGATAGCAAATGAATGGCAGCTACTCCCTGTTAGGAAAATGGTCAAATTACAAATCTAGTCTGTTTTGCTGGCCTTGGCTAAGGGCTCAAGAGCCTTGTTTACATAGAACTTTAGGGGTGCACTACCAGTTGATTATACTTAGCACCTGTTTTATATCCTTTTCCTGAATTATTCCTTAGAATATCCTGACTACATGAATTTAACCATGTAATACCTTTTCCTATCATATTATTCCAGACTTTTTATGTGCACCTTACATAGCCCTTTACTGTTATTAAGTCATTGCACATAAGCCCAACTTCCAACTGCCAGCACCTATACTTCTCTGCCTGAGGGCTTTCTCCTCAGCTGGAGACTCCATTGTTTCGTGTTTCTTCCAGTCATGATGAATGGGAGATAGCTTCCTTGCCCTTTGACTGAGAGAACTCTGAGGTGTGTTTTCATCCTGGTTCCCAAACTTTCTCCAATGAGGTTAAGCTCCACTCACCCACATTGGTAGCTGGCTTCATTTCATACACTTCAATTACTGTTTTCCTTTCCTTGTTTCACTCCCCCACTCTTCTACTCATGTTTTCCTTTACCTCTTAATTCATTATTTAATCTTTGTCTCAGAGTCTGTTTCCAGGGGAACCCAAACTAAGACACACATGCAGGAATACATTGAAAAGATGATAACCACATAGACAATTCAGAATATGAGACTTTTATAATATTTGGGGGAAGGAAAACCTATGCAGTCCTATCAAATACAATCTCATTCATCTTCTGGATTGGAATGATTTACCTGAGCAGTTTTATGTCACTTTTCCTGAAACACCATATAAAGTATAATATTATGTTGTCATAGTTAAATGTTTAATTCTTCTCAGACACTGAGCTATATTACAAAATAATCTACTTGCTAAGTATTGGGATGCAAATATTCAGGATTGATTCTCATAATTTTAGCCAAATAGAAAAGGAATGGAACTTGGTAGTGAAATGAGGGGACTGGAATACTGAGAAAGAAATTCAGAGGATTTGAAATCAAAGAAAACGATACTAAACATTTAGCCTCCAGAAATGACAGCCCACAGTGCCTGAAGCATGGCTGCTAACAGTATGACGCTATTAGCCTTCCATTCAACGATAATGGATTTTAGGCTATACATGACTGTATAACATATCCAGCTGCTGAAGGAATATTGCCAGGTAGTCACTTAAAATGTTAGAAGTCTTTTATGATACTCCATTTTCTCTGAGACTGTCTATAAAAGTCATGAAAAAGCTTTATAAAACTGATAAAGATATAACGTATATGACTTTTTTATTTTTTTATTTTTTTAAAAGTCTAGACAAATCCCTTTTATGTTGTCTCAGAGGGCTATGTATCAAGCTGGTTATGGCCCTTGGGTGTTGTCTTCGGACATAAGTTGCAAAGGCAAAACATGATATCCTGAATCATTTCAACATGATTTTAAAGGACCATTGTGTTTATTTTCCTATTTGGAGCACCCTGATTTTGTTTTCTCCTTCTGACAGTACCCGAAACTAAGGCAGAGAACATGTCTTCTATTTACCTTGCAGTTCCAGCAGCATCTAGTACTTTCTATGGAATAGGTGCTCAATAAATGTGGTCAACTGACAAGGGCAAAAATGACATCATTCATACTATGTCTTATAGCCCCCTGAAAGAATTCTAACTCCCTCTCACCCAACTTTGTGGCCACCAATGGACAAAAGGTTTTTAGCAGTCATGATTCAGGTGTGCTTCTCCAGTAAATTCCAGGTCCTGAGACCTCATTTTGAAGTAGAACATTTAGAAAAGATGACTTGAAAACAATGCATTTACCTTAAATTTATTTTACACTTTAGCATTTGGACTGGTTCATCAAACATGCTTCTTTGACTGTGGAAGTAAAAAGAGCCCCTTTTAATACTACCTACTGGATTACACAAGACTTTCTCTCCACACGTCACTAATAAAATTCTAACTTCCTACTCAATCCCAATTCCCCTCTGTGCAGCACGAGGATGTAATAAGAAAAATGCCTTCTTGCCTCTCACAGGAAGACAATTTGTTGGAGTAGAAAGATAACAGGATTTAGAATCAGAAAACAAGGCTTTACAAACATCTCCCACAAGTGTGGCCCACCACCCTCAATGAACTTACACATCCTGGAGCCTTGCCACCAACCATAGACC
>JAKSZT010053928.1:38113332-38254869 GCA_026826555.1 Tolypeutes matacus
AAAAAAAACAAACAAAAAAAAGAAAACAAGGCTTTAAAGCTTAGCTTGGGGGACGGATGTGGCTCAAATGGTTGGGCGTCCGTCTCCCATATGGAGGGACCCAGGTTCAATCCCTGGGACCTCCTGATAAAAAAAAAATAAAAAAAAAGCTTAGCTCTGCTCCATATTATGTAATTTTGGACACGTTTTTTAATTCTTGATCTTCAGTTTAAGTATAATGATGCCTAATTTATCAAAGCTTGTTGCAAGAGTTAGAAAAAACGGTATATGTAAGAACATCTTCAGTATACCATCCATGATAGTAGCTTTGTAAACTGAATTGGTTTCTGATGTTATGCATGCTCCAGTGCCTCTGGGCTTATCACACACCCCTCTCTCATCCTTTGTCAAACTGGCAGACACCTTCTCTCCCTTCAGGTCTTCATTCAAGCTTCACTTAGATGCCCCGTGGCAGTCTCAGACATGCCTTCCTCTTTAGTTCCATGTTCATCTGGAATACTTATTGTTTGTTTTCAGGAATGATTTCTTACTACTCTTGGAGCTCCTTGGTGGCAGGAACTGTGTCTTTTCATCTGTCTAACTCTGGCACATCATACATTGCTCGTTTCTTAACGGGCACTATATACATATTTAGTGATTGGCTGAATGTCAAGCAGATAAATATGCTTCAATCTGGATGAAAATGCTTACAAGTTTTGCACCAAGGTATGTAAATTCAGCATTACATAAGTGGGATTTAATTTCAGGTAGAAATTCTAACCTGAATGAGGAGATTTTCTCTCTTTATTCAAAGTCTTGGTAGGATGGCCAAGTTGTCCCTTCCTTGCTTTCTTTTGGAATCCTGATAGGATGACTGAGGGGTAGGATACAAGGGAGAACCATTCTGACCCACAGGCCAGAAGAAATAAGCTTCCAGCTGTCAACATAATTCCTGACACCAAATAAGTAATCAGTGATATTTTTAGAATGAATACACTTCAGTCTAATTCATCGAAAAGTACTAAAGTTTTGAGGAAATAGTCTTATTATTTAAACTCTATAACATACTCTGTTTCTCTGAAACCCAGGTTGATGAATCTGCATTTCTTCCACCACAGCCTATATTTACCATCAGTTGTATGTAAGTGGGATGCCTGTTTTCTACAAAGACTAATTTTTCTAGGCTGCTTTCAACAGCTACCAATAAGTCCCTTCTCATTTGCACGTATATTGTGTCATTGGAAGCAATGGAACCATTGGAGTGTAGAGCAATAAGCAATCTTCCAGTGATTGGTACTTTTCATACCACTCTGCTGTTTGTTAAAGGAAGTCCCATTGACTGGCTACTGAGGGTGTCTGTGATTGAAGGGCTGTGATGAATAAAAGGGGCTGACTCACTGCTGGGTCCCTTCTACTACAACCAAACTGTATAGCAATCCTCATATGACCTATTTGTGTATGACTTTTTTCTTAGTATTGCTTTTCTTCAGTACTTGAGACACATACACTCTCTCTCTGTCTCCTGTGTCTCCCTCTGTCTCTCACTATATATATGTATATGTATTTCTGTATATTTTATTAAATGTTATACTAACCTCCTTAGTTAGGTAATACCAACCTTAATTCACTTCATTAAAGTTTTATTTAAAATTTTTAAAAAAACTTTTTGATTATCTACTTTGTATCAGGCCCTGTGCTATGTACCTAAAGCTAAAAAGAGGGGGTTGGAGGGTGAGTGAAGGCCCAGGAGCTCCCACCGAGCAAATCTGGAACAATTTAAACCTAGAAAATAATAATGATAATAACGGAATATAAGACATTGATTAAAAATAAAGAGCCATGAATGAAAATGAAATCAAAATAAATAAAGATGGACAGATAGTGGGAGGGGATCCTTTTCTTTAGGGAATAATGCCTTTAATTTTTTTTTGAGAAATATAAAATTAGGAAATCATCATTTTACCAATGTCAGTGCAATAATTGACCCTGACAAAAATGATGAGTAAATGCTGTATTAGTTAGGGTTCTCCAGAGAAACAAAATGGACAGGAGATATACTATGGCTATATAGATATAGATAGATATGTAAATATATGTAAATATCAGGAGGTTTATTATAGGAATTGTCTCACTTGACCATGGGGATTGACAAGTCCAAATTCCATAGGAGTCTGTAAATTGGTAACTCCAATGAAGGTTACATTGAGTTCTTCAGAAGAAGCTGGCTGATTGAAATAGAGACATAAATTCTTCTTTCAGACTGCTGAAATCATCAGTTCTTCCTATAAGGCCTTCAGCTGGTTAGATGACACCTCTATCATTGCTGAAGGCACTCTCCTGTGTTGATGATGGATGTAATCAGCCATAGATGCAATCACCTAAGCAATGGTTTAAATCCATGAAATATCCTCACAGTAATTATCAGGCCAATGCTTGCTTGACCCAACAAGTGGACACCATAATCTTGCCAAGTTGACACATGAATTTAACCATCACAAATGCTGAAATTTTTGGATAAAATATTACCAGAGAACCGGATCCATATATAGTCCCAAAATATTACCTCATGGATTACTTTTAAATGAATAACGAAAAAGGTACCTTTACAAGGAGAAATCTACAAATCCCCAATTTAAACAAATGATCAAATTCGGCATACCAATTCCAGAACAGACAGACCTGATACAATGGAAACTACTGAGATTGCAAATGTACTCTTCTTGCCAAAAAATTTAACCCAAAAATAACCATGGGCAAACAACAAGATAATTCTATATTATAGGGTATTTTATAAGATTTCTGGCCTGTTTTTTTCCAAATATGTCTATGTCATGAAAGACAAGGAATGGTGGAGGAACTGTTCTAGACTAAAGGAGACTAAAAAATGACAAATAGATGCAATGAAGGATTCTTGATTGAAAATCTAATTAAAAACAACAATAAAAGCTTGTGGTCTAGTTAAGAAAGGCTAGATATCTATAGATGAGTCTCAAATTTTGAAATAGAGATAGGCAGAGGTTAGACAAAGGAAAATGGACCTTTTACTTATTCTTCCTCTGAAACTGAGACCAGAACAATTTACATGTTTGATTTCAACAACAAAAATATGAGAATGTGTAAAAAGTTTGACATATCTCTTTTGCTCATTACTTACACGTGCCGTTCAGTATACATGATCAGTACATTAAAATGCTTTTATGTAAAATTCCTTAACATTATGCTTGTTCTGAAATTCATGTAGCATATCTAGACTCCTCCTATGATAGTGAGAATATCCATTTTGGGTGAAACTTTTGGTGCGTCTAACAGAGTCTGAATGTACCAGAAGACATACTCATTTTCCTTAAAAACATTTTTGAAAATTTCATTACAATTTTCCTTGGTGTTGTTTAGGACTCTGGCATCCATTAACATATCTATGTTAATTTTCAGCTTCTAATAATAATCAGTAATATTTATTGAATGGTAGATGTGTTTTTTTGAATGCCAGGCACTCTTCTAAGAATTTCTCATCTATTGTTTAGTTCTCACAACAAACATATGAAAATATTGTTTTCTCTATTTTGCAGATGAGGAAAAGGGTCACAGAAAGGTTAAGTAATTTTTTCACAGATAATAAATAGTAGAGTTTTATACCAAGGTGTGGTTGTTTAGAGCAGTGTATATCACAGAAAAGACATGTATTTCATGTTAATATGTTCCTGTGGGTGTGAACCCATTGTAAAGTAGAACCTTTATTTTTTTTTTTAAGTTTATTTATTTATTTATTTATTTATTTTTATCCGGAGGTCCCAGGGATTGAACCCGGGTCCCTCCATATGGGAGACAGACACCCAACCATTTAAGCCACATCCGTCCCGAAGTAGGACCTTTTGATGAGGGTACTTTCTAGAAGTGAAGCCTCTTGAACTGAACACTGTATTCCATTTCAAATTTTCCATGATAAGAATGGGTAGAATAATATTTTCAATTTTGATTCTAACATTCTTCTTGATTGTACCCTGCCTGTTTTGGCTACCATAGCACATTAACTTGATGTCCTAAAAATTTATATATGCTGATTGTAGACTCAACAAACCATTTTAGAATAAAGACAGTAAAATGACAACACCTGTGTGGTCCAATTGAGTAAGTAATAAGAGCAGAACCCATCTTTTTATCCAAAAAATTTAAATTATGTTTCCTAAATGCATTACCTTAAGCTTACTCATTTGAACCTCCTAAGACATTTTTCTACCACGCCATAGCCTCTTAAGATTTTCTGACAGTTTATGCATTGGCATTTCAATACTCTTAATAAAAGTGTCAATTTCATTTGCTTACTTGAAGATTTCAGTGTTTTGTTTTTCTTCAATTATTTATACAAATATAAAATAAGAATAGTACTGTAATGGACTTATAGATAGGTTTCCCTTTTACATTCCACAAGAAAAGTATTCATTTATCATTTTTCTTTGACATTACTACGTCAGATCTTTATTCAGACAAAAAAGTAAATAGTTTTTATATTAGTCAATCAAAAGGGTTGCTGAATGCAAAGTACCAGAAATCTGTTGGCTTTTATAAAGGGTATTTATTTGGGGTAAAAGCTTATAGTTACAATGCCCTAAATAGTCCAACTCAAGGTTCCATAAGAGGTACTTTCTCACCCAAAGTCATTGGCCACATATTGGAGCAAGATGGCAGGTGATGTCTGTGAGAGTTCAGCCTTCCTTAAGGCTCCATGGTCCCAGCTTCTTCTGATCTTAGCTGTAGGCTGGTATAAGGCTCATCTCTCAGGCATTCTCAGCTGCTCTGTTCTCTTCAGCTGCAAACTGTCAGGCTCATCCCTCTTCTCGGGACCTCTGCTGTGTCTATGAAGCTGTCTCTCTTCCTCTGTGCTCTTTTTCTCTCTGTATCTACTTCTCTGTGTTCTTGATTGGGTGTCCATTTATACAGCCCACCAAGGGGGCAGGGACTCAAACTGAGTCACCCTAATCACGTATTCAAATCAAAACCCTAATCTTAACATAATTAATAAAAAGTATCTCAGCTGAAACTAATACAATCAAAGGGTATTATGCCCGGAGGAACAGACCAGTTTACAAACATTATCAATATCTCTTTTTAGAATTCATAAATAGTATCAAATTGCCACAGTTTTCAATATAGGTTTCATTAAAATCTTTATGAGTATCTTAGCTATATTACTTTATAGGTTGTCTTTTATTTAAAAAGATGTATTTGTTTTTCTCAAACAATTTTTAACAGATTCATTTTAGAGTTAGTTTCTAGCAAAGTTGTGAAAGATTATGAAAACCTTGGTAGTGGTGGTAATCTTCTTCAATTTATATCACCATTACCTAGCACTGTACCTGGACATTACTAGAGCTCAGCAAGTGTTTGTTCCATTGAAGTTGTACTGTGCTTCATAGCAGTATCTCACTTTTTCTTTTATAAACTAAAATTTTCTATTAATGTGCAATCTGTTAGCTTATTTATTATGGAAGTGAAAAAATCACTAAGATATACCTACTGTTTCCATCTCCATCTCTTCCCCCGCCCCCATAAATAATGGGAATTTATGGGCTCACAAGTTTGAGGCTAGGAGAATTCCAAAATCAATATATCAGCAAGGCAGTGTTTTCACCCTGAAGACTGCTGAGTTTGGTAGCTGACTGTTGGAGCCCTTGGGTCCTTTTTTGTGGATGCATGTGATGACATCTTATCCTGCTGATGTTGTTTCTGGCTCCTTACCATGGCTTTCTCTATTACTGGATTTCTTTTGCTTATTAAGGACTCCCATAATCTAAATTAATACCCATTGTCATTCAGTTGGGCCATACCTTAAACAAAAATAACACCTTCAAAAGATCCTATTTACAATGCGATCATACCCAAGGAATGCAGATTAAGACCAAGAACATGTCAAATGTGGGGTACATAAGTCAAGCTACCACACACCCAGAAATCATTGTTCTCATGGCAAGCTCCTAGCCCTCCTGCAAACTGACATTTATAATTTGAAACTCATGTATATAAAATTACCATTTTTTCTTATAATCATACCCCAAATCTCAAATAAAAAGTACCAGTAAGAAACATCATGTGAAATAGAAGGTGTGTACACAGGAAGGAGGGGAATGTGTTCATGTTGAGTATCTTCTGTGTACTAACCCTGCCAACCACATTTTTTTGGATTTATTATTCCAATTATATTGATAGAGAAGTTAGGTCTTAAATGTTAGGTCACTTCCTTGGAATTCTGTAGTTAGTTGGAGAGACAGACTAGAAATAGAAATTCAGGTCAATTTGACCCCATCTTTTGTATGTCTTATACCAATCCTGAATAAATAAAAGCTTGACATGTACAGTACCTGACAAAATGGATGCTCAATAAAGTTTGTACTACTTCTGCATACCACCCTTGTTCACAGAGTTGTTCTTAATTACAACTCCAAGGCTAATTTATTTTTAAAACAGCATACCATTTATTTTTAAAAACAGAACATTCTTTTTATAAAACCAAAATAATATTAAGGAGCTAGAGACAAGGCACCAGACTGGAATCAAAAGTATGCAATTAAGGATCTGGAAAGAATAGAAGCACTATTAAAAAACAAATTAGGAAGATTCTGTTAACCTACCCAAAGTTAGGAATACCAGACAGCAGAGTTTGGAAGTTCAGAAGACATATTAAAGCACAACCCTACAGGTCAATGCATGAGGGTAATGCCCCCTTCTCATTTCTGATTTTATTTATTTACATTTTCTCTCTTTTCTTCTTTGTCAGTCTAGCTAAGGGTTTGTTCATTTTGATCTTCTCAAAGAACCAACTTTTGGTTTTGTCAATTCTCTTTATTGTTTTTTGTTCTCTATTTTACTTATTTCTTGGTCTGATCTTTACTATTTCTTTCATTCAGCATGGTTTGGGATTAGTTTGCTGTTCTTTTTCTAGTTCCTCCAGGGGTACGGTTAGATCTTCCATTTTTGCTTTCCTCTTTTTAAATGCAAACACTGAGAGCTATAAATTTCCCTCTCAACACTGCCTTTTGGGTGTTATGCTCTATAAATGTCTGTTAGGTTAAGTTCATTTATCATATCATTCAAGCTTTCTGTTTCTTTATCCCTCTGTCCAGATGTTCTATCCAATACTGAGAGTGGTGTATTAAAATCTCCAACTATTATTGTAGAGATATCTACTTCTCCCTTCAGTTTTGCCTCATGTATCTTGGGGCACCCAGGTTAAGGGCATAAATATTTAGTATAGTTATTTCTTCTTGGTGAATTGCCCCTTCTATTAAAGAATAATGGCCTTCTTTATACCTTATAACAGTTTTTCATTTAAAATCTATTTTGTCCACTATTAGCATTGCTACTCCAGCTCTTTTTTTGGTTACTATTTGTGTGGAATATCTTTTTCCAACCTTTCACTTTCAACCTGGTTGTGTACTTATATCTGAGGTGAGTCTCTTGTAGACAGCATACACATGGCTCATATTTTCTTATCCACTCTGTTAGTATTTGTCTTATGATTGGGGAGTTCAAGCCATTAACATTCAATGTGATTACTTTAAAGGCATTACTTACTTTGTCTATTTTATCCTTTGGCTTTCCAAAGTCATAATTTACTATTGTCTGTCTTTTTACCTTTAATTTACCCTTCCTAATAATCTTCATTTCTACACTCTTCTCCAAGTCTCTCACTCTTTTTTTTTTTTCCTTTTAGGCTACAGCACTCCCTTAATATCTCTTGTAATTCTGGTCTTTTGGTAAAACCTACTCTCTCAGTTTTTGTTTGTCTATGAAGACTTTAAACTCACCCTCATTTTTGAAGGACAGTTTTGCCAGATACAGAATTCTTGGCTGGCAATTTGTCTCTTTCAGTACTTTAAATACATCATACCACTTTCTTTTCACATCCATAGCTTCTGATGAGAGGTCAGCGTTTAATCTTATTGAGGTTCCCTTGAATGTGATGCTTTACTTTTCTCTTGCTGCTTTCAGAATCCTCTCTTTATCTCTGATATTTGTTATTCTGAATGGTAGGTGTCTCAGAGTAGGTCTGTTCGGATTTATTCCGTTTGAGATCCATTGTCCTTCTTGGATATTGATATTTACATCTTTAATAAGAGTTGGGAAGTGTTTTTTTCATTATTTCCTCAAATATTCTTTCTGCCCCTTTTCCAGTCTCTTCTCTCTCTGGGACACTGATAATGTGTCTGTTTGTGTGTTTTGCATTGTCATTCTATTCTGAGAACCTTTTCCATTTTTTCCATTCTTTTTTCTTTTTGTTCTTCTGTCTTTTTCAGTTCAGATGTTCTGTCCTTGAAATCACTAATTCAAATCGGCTGTGCTTCTAGTGTATTTTTAATCTCATCTGTTATGTCTTTCATTCCCATAAGCTCTTTTACTTTTCTTTGCAGGTTTTAAAATTGTACTTTGTGCTCACCCAGTGTCTTCTTAACATCCCTTATCTCTTTAGTCATCTTTTTCTTCAAATCTTTGAATTGATTTCGGAGATTTGTGTGATTATCATTGATTAGTTGTCTAAATCCTATATGTCATCAAGATATTTGGTTTGTTCCTTTGGCTGGGCCATGTTTTCCTGTTTCCTAGTATGGCTTGTAATTTTTTGCTGATATCTAGGCATCTGAATATGTTGGTGAATTTACTTTGATGGTCAATTTCTTGCTCTTACCTCGTGTTTTGTTTTTTTTTTCCTTCTACAGCTCTGCTTTGATTTTTGGTTCACCCAGTCTGAGTTTTTAAAATTGTCCAGCCTAAGTTATCAAAGTCAGGTTAAGTACTCACTAATGGGGAACAGATTTTCTTCCAGGAATTAGTGCTAAAAAGAGACCTAAAAGCAGTTTTTCTCCTTGCAGTTTCCTGACTGGCCAGTAGATGGCCTTCATTGGTGAACCTTTCCATGGAGGTATTTCTTTCAACCTCCTCTTTCCTGTGTTTTTGGTCTGGCCCTAGCCAAGATTCAAAGTGGGCTCTGCTGACTGAATTCACTGAAGAGAAACCATGTCCCTCCCTCAAATGCACCTTCCCACTTCCCTTGTAACAGCTAACAAGGAGGAAGATACCTGTTCCCCTCTTAGCTTGCTGCAGTGAACCACGGTTTTTATCCAGGATTAATGTCTTGTGGGTATGGGATGGTTGCCCCTCCCAGCTGCTGCATGGGTTTAGTAACTTACATTTGTTGCTTTGAATTCTAAGTCTCTCTGTCCCTTTCCCTCCTGGGGATTGCACAGCACTGTCCTGGCCTGCTATCCCCCAAAGCATGTACCTCAGACAGCTTTTGCCCTTTCTCCATTGTTTTTATGAGATGTTGAGCCTTGCCTGCCTGCTCTGATACCATCTTCCTGGAACTCCACCACATGCTTTTTATATGTTGTTGTTGTTGTTACACTTACAAATGTCTCAAATCTGCTAACTAGTGTTCTGATGTTACATGTCCTCTCAACCCAGTAGCTACTACTAAATATCTGTGTTATAATTTTAAAAACCTAAGTCAGAGAATCTGATGACTCAGTCCTAATTTATTGGATGCCCCAGGTTAGGTGTCCACCATTGGTCTAATAAGAAAGGAGGTGGGGTGGGAGATACTGCAATATAATAGAAGCTGGCCTGCAAGACTATGTCCTGTGGGGGAAAGGACCTTTTTCCTGAGGAAAAAGAAGAGCATCAGCAGGACATATACTACAAACTATATTTCCTAACATTTTACAGAGAATGCTGATGTCAGAGAATGCTCCCTAGGTTAATGGTAGATAGATAATTTATTTAAAATACCCTGGTCACCAGTCAATTGGACATTAAGCCATAAAGCCTTAGCATACTGCACACTAGATGGTTACCTTGTTTTCATGCAACTGCACAATTTTCATCTTTCTTTTATAAATATTTAGAAACACATATTGCCACACAATTTAACTAAAAGGTGGCAAAATCTTATAGTGACTATCTAAAAATTGTTATTTGACAATTTACATTACGGACATTTTTTTTTTTTTTTTTTTTTTGAAGCAGGTTGACTGGCAGATAAAAATTTCATATATTTCTAATGTTCATTGCTTTTATTCACAATAGGATATGATCTTTGTTCTTTTACTAATGCTGTATTTCCTGTGGCAAAACAAAGTAAAGGTTGTAAGCACTTATTGAGAAAATTGCAAGGATTATACTCTTAGTGTTCTGAATTTTCTGAGAATATTAATCAAAATCATTGATTACTCAAATAACTTTTCCTTTGGCTTAAATCAAATAAGGTTTCCTCATAGTAGTTCATTAGTCTTTTAAATTGCTGATTTTCATAAGCAGTAACTGCATAATACATTTATTGCCTGTAGAACATTTGCATTGTTTCTTGTAGTGATAATAGTCATTCTGGTTACCATTTGCCATAACCATGCATGTTTATGAGACAAGAATTTTTAGTTGCAAATATTAGAAAACTCCATTTAAATCAGATTTAGCAAAAAGGGTAAATTTAATCTCTCAGATTACCAAACAAAACAAGAGAAGCTGACTTTGGCATAGATGGATTCAGGGGTTTAAAATATGTTCCTAGAACTCATCCTTTCTCCATCACTTGGTTTGGGCTTCTCTGGGTAAGAGCTAATAAAAGCCTCAGCAATTTTAGTTCTAAATCATTCCTTTTCAGGTATTATTTTTTAAAATAAATCCCTCCTTGAAGCTCTCACTCATGCCATGAGATTCATTCACATCAAAGCTCCAAATCACATGTACTGAGATTGGGAGAAGGGTATTCTCCTAGATAAATTTTGAACATTTTATCAATCAAGGTTGCACCAGAGAATCAGAACCAGTAGGGTATATGGATATATGCATATAGATAGAGATTTAGATGTAATAATAGATATAAATGTAGATGATATATAAAAATGATTTATTGTAGGGAATTGGCCTGAAATCCATAGGGCAGGCCATCAGAAAGGGAAGGCTGGTATTCTTGGGAAGTAGCTGATGCTGCAGACTACTGGCAGAATATCTTCTTTGTCACAGAAACCTCAGATCTGCTCTTAAGGCCCTTCAAGTGATTGAATCAGGCCCACCCAAATTATCAAGGATAACCTCCTTTCCTTAAAGTCAACTGATTGTAGTTATTAATTATATCTACATAATATCTTCACAGCAATACCTACTTAAGCATTTGATTGAATAAATGAGAACTATATCTTGCTAAGGTGACACAAAACTAACCATCACAGACCACTTCTTGTTACCTTGCCACCCATATCCATCTCCTTAGACCATACTTAATCTCTAAATAAACACAACAGCGAAGTCATACCTCCACCTTACATAATACAACTATCCAGAGTAAAACCCAAATGTGCTAATCCTTCCCCAGAAGAGGATGTAAAATTCTTGGGTGATCTTCACTCTTCTCTTTGATATCCTGTAACATAAATACTGTGATGTAAAGTTAATTATTATTGATACATCTAAGGTTAGATGATAAGGGGATAAGAGTGGTAAGAAAACAAAAATATTAGCTATATATACACACAAAAATATATTCATAACCAAATAAGAAATACTCAATACTGTTACAGTCTTCATTTCTGCCACTGGTCATATGCTCAAGCTGGTACTCATAACTAATTACCTTTTTCTACTACCTATTCTGTATTTCTTTTGCCCTCAGTAAGCATCTCAGCTGGTAGTGGTTCTTTGCCTGGTGAAGTCACCCAAACCTTCATTCCAGTAGGATTTAGATCATCAACAGTTCTGCCTGAATTGGGTTGTAGTTTTCCATTGACTTTAATCACAGGGCATAATACTACTATAATAAAAGACACTCTAAGAGATGTCCAGTTCAAGGGAATCATTGTGTCTCCTGGTAGAAGCACTCTTTCCTTTGGACCTAAGACCTCTAGACCCACAGAGCAAAAATTTGTAGGATCAAGAAGCAAAAGAAATTGCTATCACTAGGCCTAATAGTGAGTGGTGCTACAAACATTCCAGCCCCTTGGTCCACCTGGAGCTGTTAATTCTGGCTAAGAGTATCATGTATTGGAAGCTGATTTAGAGCAAATGCAATTGCATATACATTGTCTCAGCCCTGCAAAGTAGTGCCACCTAACTGGCACTGTAACGGAGCCATCTAAAGCCATTACACCGTCCTATCAAGCCAGCTACTTCAGGATGATGGGGAAAATGAGCATAGACCCATTGCCATACTTCATTTGCTGGGAAGTAAGTTCCTTGATCAGAAGAAACGCTGTGTAGAATGCCTTGACAATGGATAGAGCATTCTGTCTATCCACAGATAGGGACAGACTTTGGAAGAAGCATTGTGTATAGGGATAAATTCATATCCAGAGTAAGTGTCTATTCCAGTAAGAACAAAGCACTGCCCTTTCCAGGATGAAAGCAGTCCATTTATCTTCAGTGATCTTGCTTCCTGTTCCCTTTAGAGCTACAGCCCAATGCCTTAACCCCTGCGTTGGCCTCAGCTTCTAGAGTCCATTAGGTGCTAACTCAGTATTTTTGGAAAGAAAGGGGAGAGGAAAGTAGAGATGACTTAAAAAATATCCACCAGATTTCAAAGCACCTAGTCCAAGCTTACTGATTACCAGGATAGGGTGCCAGAAACTGGCTATGTTTACCTTTTAAGTTTTTTTTATTCTTCATCTTTTCAAACCTACAGAAAACTTGAAAGGAAAGTATCCATACATCCTTCAACTAGTTTAATTAATAATTAACATCTTGCCACATTTGCATGCTCTCTATAAATTATTCTGTTAATTGTGGAATCATTTGATGCTAAGTTGCAGATATCAAAACACTGCACCCACACATATTTTAGCCTGTATCTTCTTGTATCTTCTAAGGTTCACTACATTCTCCTATGTAACTACAATATCATTACATGCAAGAAATTTAACATGAGCACAATCATATTATTCAATATACCATCCATATTAAAATTTTACCTGTTTTTTTCAATAATATCATTTATAGTCGTTTTTTTGTTTTGTTTTAACGTCCAGGATCTAGTCAAGGATCATGCATTTCATTTGGTTGTCATGTCTCTTTAGTCAATTTTAACCTAGAACAGTCCCATCATTTTTGTCTTTCGTGAATTAATATTTTAATGCTTATACTTTAGAATAGGTAATAAATATAATGTAATTCATAGAAACGTTATTAATATTATTGTTTGTTTTTCTTAACAATATATCCTGGAAATCCTTCTCTATTGTTTCATAGAGATCATTGTCATTCCTTTTTATGACTATGTAATATTCCATAGTGTATTTAACTGGTCTCTTATGTGCAGTTAAATTATTTCCAATATTGTGCCATTATTAATAATGTTACAGTGAATCATTTATTACATGTATCATTTCTTTTTTTTTCAATATTCAAATCAATTTATTTATTTATTTTTTCACTATCCATGTTATTATTTTAATTTCTCAAAACAAACATCTGCCATGGTTTTACTTTCTCAATTTCTGGAAACCCTGAGAAAGGGGAGAAAATGTGTACCCCAAAACTAACAAAAATTCACTGACAATACTTAGCAGAAACAATTGGGGGTAAACCACAAATTTAAACAATTCTGACTTCTAAAAAAGGAATCTTCAGCAAAATCATACATGCTTAGATTCATGAAGATGTTGAAGCAATTACATTGCATACTTATCAAAAATGGTTTTCCTGCAGTTAGCTCTTAAGAATGCCACTTTAAAATCCTCTCGTGCATAAGCCTCTACAACAGTTTTCCATGTCCCCATAGCAAAGTTAAGAGGACTTAAGGAAATAGGCTTATATAGCTAAGCGGCTTTTTTTTTTTTTTTTTTTTTTCATTTTAAAAAAAATTTATTGTAGTATATCATTCATACATGAACATACATATTTGTGAAGATGAATTTTAAGCATAAATTTATGGAGCAAAGATTGCTTGATCAAGGGTAAATGCATATTTAATTTTGTTAGACTGCCAAAATTATTGCCACAGTGTAGATTTTAGTTAGCTCCCAAGGTAATTATTTTATACAATAACTTTCACAAATCACCATTAGAGCATGGACGTTTACCTTTTGGAGTTTCAACCCTCTTGCCAGAAAAATACACTTATAGGAATAAATACAAGTTGGCATACCTGCTAATTTGTACAGTCCTACAAAGCTGGTTGTTGATGGAAACTCTCTAACTCATTCTGGTGAAGAAGCACTGTTCACGAAGCATTTGATATTTACCAGATTTTCTGTTGTGGCATCTGGATGAGGACACTTGTTTCCTTTCACCAAATTCACTTAGCTTCTACAGTTGTAACCATGGTTAGCCTGAACTTGATCCTGCATCTCTGCTTAAAACTACACAGAGAAATTAAGATACAACCACTTGTGAAGAAGCTATTTCTTTACAGGAACTTTGCCATCTCTTTTTCTAAGTATATCTTCCCTTCACAACAGTGAGCATTTCACAAAGAAATATTTATCTATTTACAGAGTGACTTTAACTATGTAGCCATATGATTTTATTGCATATTCTACTCCAACAGCAAAATATGTGTGCCCAAGTATAAACAATAAATAATATGAAAGAAAGCTGTGCTATAAAGTTTCATTTCTCCACATACTGTTTTCCTCTATTTAGTAAGAATTTCAAATAGAGATTGATAGTTCAGCTAACTGGTAATTAGCATAGTGGCAAAGCAGATTTGTTCAGCAGTCCACAACTTCATGGATACTTACCTTAGTCACTTCTGAGACAACCATCTCAGATCTATTATTTCAGCTTGGAAAAAAATGCCTCGATAAACCAGTAGGACTTCCTTAAGTGTAGAAATTAGGTTATATATCTTTGCATATCTCAAAGAGCAACTTTTGGGCTTCTAATATATTATCGAAAATATTCTACTGTTCCACATGAACCAAGTGTATTGAACATGAACTATTGAGTACTGACATCCTGCAAAATGACTCCTGAAGGAGTCCTAAGATAGCATTGTCCTCAGTAATGAAAAGTAGTATGTCAAGACTTTAAAAGCCATTATTGTATTTAATTGAATAACACCCTAAGAGCTTTAGAAGACAGGTAGACTTCTTGAAAAAATCTGAAGGCACAACATATTCAAGAAATATATATTACAAAAAAATATCATTACACTAGAATGCTGTTCTCCACTCACCCTTGTCTCTAATTAACCACCAAGTCCTGTTGACTCAGATCCTAAAATATTTCTTAAAGATCTATTTTCCATTTCTACCCCCTATATTAATGCATAAGAGCCAAACTGATATCTTTGTATCAAATTCTCCAACACTTCCAGTCCATCCTTCTCACAGGAAACCAACTTATATTCTTAAAATTTGGGTTGATTATATAAAATCTTACTTTAAATAAACAGAGAAGGAAAACTTTTGCTAGATTCCAGAAGTAGTCTAAATCCTTTAGGAATACATCCAAATGTTGTTATAATTTGATGTCTAGGTAAATTGAAGTGAACATTTAGGAAATCCCATTAAAATAATATTTGCATAGACACAGGAATACCTAAATCTTACCATAAGCTGCTCCTCACAAGCTCTACAAAGGAAATGATGCACAAAAAGGACAATGCAATTCAACTAAGGCAAAGTAATAATTTATTATTAGCTAATGATTTTTGTACAAAGTAGAATTCCAGTGAGCTATGCTAGATAATGTGGAAAACTTAATTTCCAATGCTGGAAACCCCTCATCCATATTTTTTGCCTCTGTAATCTAATTTCAAATCTGAAACTCAGTTCTTGTCACTCCATTATGAGGAACTCAGTCCGGAGTTCATCAAAGGCTAGATGAAAATATGCAGTAGAGAAGTATGGCAGTGGAGAAGGCCTAGACCCCTCTATCCCTACCGAAATATTGATATATTCAAAATTATACCTTTTGACTTAGGATCTTTAATTTTGTAACTAATTATTTAAAGAACCTATCAAGTAATATACTTGCACAACCCATCAGGTAGTATTTTTAATGCATGCAATATGCACAATCACCATATGCACCATGTATATTATATGTAAGTTGATATATATAATTGCATATGCAAATATATATTTGCATATGAGAAAGATAGAGGGAACATAGTGTGATATGAGCAGGGACATGATTAGGTTCTGAGAACACAATGGAGAACAAGTTAGATAAGGCTTCTGTCCTCTTGAAGGTAACAGTCTTCTTAGTAGTAAATAGATTTTAAACATGTCATTAGATAAGTGTGTCTCTATATATGCAAATAAAATAATGAATAGTATGTGTCATAAAAAAATTATAGAATACCATAAGATTATACCAGGTAGACCTTATTGATATTAGAAAATTAGGAAAGGTGTCTCTCAGGAATTGACATTTAAGTTGAAACCAAAGTCAGTCTTGGGATAGCATTGTCAGAAATTACTTTCCAGGCTGAGGGACAAGATAAATGAAGGGCAGAATGGAAGAAAATGCTAGGATTGTTTAAGGAGCTGAAAGATGAACAAGGCATTAGAAGGAATGGAAACAAGGTCATGAAAGTAACCTGGAAAGCTTAACCAACCACTCTTGGTAGATTAAGAATATCAAAGTTTATTCTAATTGCTATGCAAAGTTACAGGAGGGTTTTATAATATATTATTCATATTTCATTTTATTGGGATACCTTTGGCTATTAGAGGATATTGAATTAAAAAGACAAAGAAACATATGTGAGATACACATCCCTGGCAAGAGATGATGGTGACTTGGTTGAAGAAAGAGGACTGGGGATGGAGATAAATACATGGATTTGAAATATACTTTGAAGATAGAATTGGGAGTATGTGGTCATCAGTTGGATATAAAAGATAAGGTAGAAGGCATGAAAGACAAATGGTTTCTGGAAATAGTTATTGGGTAAAAGGAGGCATGGTTTGCTAAAATAGAGGAAAGGATTTGGAGAGACAGAACAGAAGATTAGTATTAGTTATGCTCAGTTTGAGAAACCTAATAGAATCTAAGCACAAGTATCATGAAGGTAATCTTATTTATGAGCTAGGAGCTCTGAAGAAAATTCATTAGAAAATTTGACAGTTATTATATTAATGAAAACCATGGCAAATTTGAAAATGATAATAGAATTTAGATATTCTAAGACTCATCGTGGGGAACTCCAACATTAGAATCCTGGATCTGACACTGAAAAGGGGGGTGAAACAAGTGATTTAGAAAAAGCAATAAGCTAGGAAGAAATCCAAGAAAGTACTAAGAAAAAAGAAATGTCAAGAAGGAGGAAGTGATTAACTTAGTCTGATGCTACAGAGAGGTCAAAAAATGAGGGCTGAGAAGAGTCCATTGGTTTAGCCACATGGAAATAATTGGAAATTTCTCTTTGAAAAACATTAGGATGGTGGGGTTGGAAGACAAATCAGAGAGGGCTGAAGAGTGATAGAGGGGGAAATGAAGTCAGCTTGTATGACCAATTTCTTAGAAAATGTTGGGTGTAAATAGGTCATGGTGAGAAAGAGCTGTAAATGGAGAGTGGTTTGAGGTTAAGAGAAAAGTTTTATTTATTTTCGGTTGATAAATTGTAGAGCATGATTCTTAGAGCCAGGACTCTGAGAAGCAGCTGGGATGAGTGAATTTTATTTTGTTTTTGCCTTGTGCTGACCTTTAAAGATAAGGGAAGATGCATCCTTCTGTATTGAAAGAGAAGAGTTAAAAATAACTGATGTAAACGTAGATGGGTTTTTTAACTGGGCCACTAAGAAAACAAAGGGGGAGCAGATGTGGCTCAAGTGGATGAATGCCCATCTCCTACATGGGAGGTCCTGGGTTTGGTTCTTGGTGCCTCCTAAAGAAGATGAGTAGACAGACGAAGGAGCCATCTGGGGGGGGGGGGGGGGGAGAAGGGAATGAAAATAATAAACAACAAAAATTTTTTTAAAAACAAAAAAAAAGTTTGGCGGATGATTCTTCAAGGATGGGGGCTCACAGTGATACAGCCAGTTAGTGAGACCCTCTAAAAAGCAGGAGCTTTTACAAATAAGAGGATAGTAATATTTTGGAAGTAGTGCTGAAGAGGACACTGATTTTACATCTTACTCCTGAGGTTTGTAGTATGAACTCATATCTCCAATGCTCCCAGGAAAAGGATGACTTCAGGTGATGCCAAGTTTCAGTGAAGGCAGTGAAAGGTATAGTCAGAGTATAGTCTAGGATAATGAGGAATTTATGATCATGAGATGGAAGTTTCTGAGGACCATCAGCAGTGTTTGGATAGGAATAGAGGAAGCTGTATCACCGGACAGTATCTTAGGCTACCCTGCACTTTGATCAATGGCCTATGTAAACAGGAATAAGTGTGTTGAAAAATTTAGTCCTCATATTGTCTTAGATGAAGGGTGGATTTATAAGGTTTCAGTTACAGCCTGGGAATAAGGGCTCCCCAGTAGATGGAATGTTAGGCCAAATGTGTCATCACATTCTAGGTGGCTAAGTTTGGCCATGGATGGCAGCTAAGTGTAGCCAAGGATGGCAACAATGAGCAAGTAAACATAAACCAAACTGTTCTTTACTGGGCAAATTGGCAGGTGGAGTATAGAAGGAAAAATAGTGATCAGTCATAAGTAGGTAAAGTTGGATCAGGGTTTGCTTTGCTGTTAAGGCCAATGCTACGTCCTGAGGTAATGTTTTGAGGAAGGGAATTGTTTAAGCCTTTCCTCCCCTGTGTCCTTAGCTACGTAAAACATTGATAAAATACCTCTATGACATGGATAAAAGGAAAAATATATTAAATGATAAAAATGTATGTTTTTCTTTCATTTCTCTACTTCTCTACCCTACCACTTTAAAAAAGAGAGAGCAAAAAATAGAGTTCTTATATACAACCCCTCACATATGTAGTTTTCCCTATTGTTAATATGTTACATTAAGGTAGTACCTATACTACAATTGGTGAAACAATATTATAATTGTACTATTAACTATAGTCTGTAGTTTACATTAGGGATCACTATGTTGTATAATCCTATGCATTTCTTTTAACTTTTTATTTTAGTAGCATATATACAACCTAAAATTTACCCTTTTAACCACATTCAAATATACAATTTAGTGGTATTAATTACATTCACAATGCTGAGTTACCATTGCTCACATTCATTGCCAAAACGTTTCCATCATTACAAACAGAAACTAAGTACCAATTTTAAAAAGCAGAGTTATTATTTACTGAGTTAATTCCTAGTTCTCACAATATGGGGAATGAAATGTGATTTAGGCACAAACAAACAAAAACAAAAAAACTAAGAGGGTAATTTGGTTTACACAATAAAAAGGCGAGCCAGAGGCAGTGTTGGGGTGAGGTAGAGAAAGAGAGGCTGCACTTGGGTTTGCAAGAAAGTTTGGCCACATTGGATTGGGGGATGACATTTGGAAATCTGTGGCTTAAGTAAAATATTGGGTTTAAAAGATAAAAAGACGTGTTGTTTTATTTTTTAAAAATGCTGTTCATTATTAATATGCTTCCACCTTGTCATTTTCAGAGGGACTGCAAAAAAATATCAGGTGCTTTTTTATTTATGCCAAAATAATGTTTCTTTGACTGTGACCCAGTGCCAAGATGGAGTTATATGAAGAATACATATAAATATTACAGAATGATTAGTTTCTATTTATAGTTAACTAGGTGGGGGTAGATTTAGGTAAATAAGGACATTGAAGGGGACAGATGCATTGACTGACATATCTAATACATGTACATCTTTGGAGGAATCATTAGTGGAAATGTTTCCAGAATATAGAGTAGCCAGCTGAAAGTGGGAGTCTGTAAGTCAAGTTTAATTTGTGTGTGCTTATGTATGAACTGAAAACCAAGTACAAAATCCCAAACAAGTAAAAATCAATAAATAACTGTCTGAAATAGTCTAGGCTAGACAGAGAAAATAATTTAATTGTTTATTATTCTCATCCCTTAAGTAGCAGGAGCTAATGGAGTTTGAATTTAAACCTCTTGCTTCAAAGACTCATTACTCTTTCAGATTTGCAATTGCGCTTTAGAATTGCAGTGCTAAATACTTAATATTTCTACTTTAATTCTGCATATACTTTAATTACTTTATATAATGTTGAAAAGTGCTTTCCTGTTCAAGTTTTGTGTATACAATGGAAGAAAAAAAAATTATTGATGCTGTTTGGAGAACACCAAATTATTATAAAAACAAGAATATAAAATGAAGTTCCTTATGTAATCCTTTCTAAGGAAAATACATATGATTTTCCTGAAATATAAAGAAACGTGGTTATCTGCATTAACATGTGATTAATAAACATGGAAAGTTTGCTAGGTCCTACTCAGAACACTGAGTTTTGAACTTTAGCAATATCTGGCTTGCTGGTCTTATCTCAAGCCCCTTTCAGACACTTCTAAACCAAAATTTTGTTTTGTAATATTTTTTAAAAATCTTAAAATGAATGACAGGTAATTTTATATTGAGAACTGTTTGAAAAATTATAAATTCTATCAAGTTATTAGTTATAGGCAAAATCAAGGGTAAGGACAGTGACAGAAAGTCAGGCTGAGTATACAGTTAAGGGACATAGACTCTGATGTGTTTAAATTTCCTTCTGTCATTTTGGATTAAAGTACAGGAGTATCATTTAAAATGGTTATCACTGGCAAAAGTAAGTATTATTTTCGTCAGCTAAAAAAAGCACGTGCTTTACTATGTCATTATACGTAACAACTGCTTTGCTCTAAAGCATAGGGATGATTGGAGCCACAGCTTTGTAAGCACAGTGCTCTATCACCATCTGTGAATGCTCCCTTTGCAGCTTTTGATTTATGGCAGGCAATTTTAGCAACAATACTCAAAATTTTTACTATTCTAAACTATATAAAACTTATGTATCTATAGTAAAATGGGGCTACTCATGTAATCAACAAAGATGACAGATAAAACCAGTTTCCCATATCTGATGAGATATGAAGCCAAAATGATAAACTCTTATTTACTAGAGATACTGAATTATAAGAATAATGAATTGGGTGAGTAATTTAACATTTTAAAAAAGCTGGTTCTTTTCTTTATGAACTAATAGCTAAACATGTCTTAGAAATAGAGACAGTAGTTGGAGTATTGTTTTATTTCCAATTTTTGCTTTTGTGTTAATGAAAGCTGAATAGAATGACTATCAAGAAACAAGTGAAGAATAAGAGAAGAGCAATCTCAGTTAAAAAATAAATGAGACCACAGGAAAGAAAAGGGAGAAGACATGTCAATATTTTAATCCTGAGGCAATAGGCCATGAGACCGAATTAGGAATGGTTTCCACCATCCAACATGAATCCTGCAGCCCCACAGTGCTATATTGGAGGCTCTGAAAAGGTGTGGGAGCAGCATAAGGATACTTGGTTTCTGGAGGGGAGAGAAGCTGAAAGGGTGACTGAGGACACTGGAAATTAAGAGAGGAAACACTGAATAGGAAGGAATAAGTGGGTGACCAAAGCACAATCTATATTCTCTTTATATAGAATTTCTGAGGTGGATCATAGGTTTCTCCATTTAGTAGCAGTAACAATAAAGTATAAAAACCGTTACATTACAGTTCAAACTGTAGAACATAAATCTAAGTATGAGAAAAATCAGGAAAACTCAAAATGAGGGATATTTTTCAAAACAACCCATGTGTATGTGCCCTTTAGAAATGTCAACACCATGATTAACAAAGAAAGGCTAAAGGGCTATTCCAGATTAAAGGAGTTTACAGAGATGAGATAGTGAAATACAATGTCTGATCCTGGATTGTATCTGATTTTTTTTTTTTTTTTTTTAAACTATAAAGAACATTATTGTTCTTTCAGTTGACCTTGTGAAAAGAACAGAGCAGCTGAGCCTGGAAAGAAATGAGCCCTTTGCCAGCCTACAGCTTAGATTGGAAGAAGGGGTGGGGGGGTCCACAAAGCCTTAAGGGGAAAGAGGAAGGCTGAACCCTCGCAGAGATCGGCAACCATCTTGCTTTAACATGGCAACAGACTTTAGGTGAGGAGGTACCTCTTATGGTATCTTGAGTTGGACTTTTTAAGGCCTTGTAACTGTAAGCTTTTACCCCAAATAAATACCCTTTATAAAAACCAACAGATTCCTGGTACTTTGCATCAGCACCCCTTTGGGTGACTAATACAGTACCCAAACCAAGCAAACAAAAAGAAACAGCTATCCAGTCATGTGATTATTTGTACTTAAGATTTGTAGCTTTATAGAGTTATTATCCTGGAGAACTCTTCCATTTCTTGCTGTTCACTCAGAAGTGAACTGAACCCATCACAATCAAGAATCTGAAGTCTGGGAAGGTTCAATTCAGTGTAATGAACATCTTTTAAGCTCCTGCTGGGCACCAGTTACTCTGCTATTTTCAAGGGTACAATGACACATTCTTTACTCTTATTTACAAGGATACAATGACACATTCTTTACACTTTATCTTAGCTCAGTGTCACTTCGCATACCCAAAGTCCTCCTATTCCTTTGATTTTAGGCTTGCATTAAAACAGCACAGTTTTGATGAAACACATATTTATTTTTTTCATACTTTGGCTGAATCTTACTCGACAGTGAGTTACCGTAACCAGTTATATTATGACCCAGAATAGATATGAAAATAACTAGCATCATCCCTATAATAGTATATCAAAATCACTGAAAAAATTCTTGAAAGGACATTACATTTCAAGACCTCCTTTGTTATCACCTGGTTCACTCCTAACTATACTTCTCAAAAAGCTTTACAAAAGTTATTAGTATTTTAATAAGTACAAATTTCTATAACATCTTCTTAATCTAATTTATTCCTTCTTTCTGAATTGATTGATCTGGCCACTCACCTTGATCCTTTACCCTGGAACCTTTGTCTCTTTAACTTCTATGATGGTCTGTGTTATTTCTTTGACAGTAATCTCTGATCTGTGATATTTCTCCAACAACATATCTCCAAAGGTTCTTGTCTTGGCCTTCTCTCTTTTTTTCTTTTGGGATCCCATCCATTTAAGTCATCTCAAGATGACTTAGAAAAGTCTCTAGATGTGGACTCATCTTCCTTCTTAAATACCAGGTAGAGGGTTACAAATGCCTGCTTATTTCATACTCTATTGTATGCCACAGCCTCCAAGTCTCCAGGTCAAAAAACAAAATTACCAGGCACTTTTAACCTCTGTGAAATGGACCAGTCAGATAAATGTAAAAAAATACTTATAAAAAGAGAGATATTATGCCTTGGGGAGAGAAAGAGAGTTTCATATAACATGAATAGTGGGCAGTGTTCAACTGGAAGGTAGAGAGAAACTGGGTAGCCCTTAAAGAAAATTCACTTGTAGCAATGAACATACTGATTTACAAGTGAAGAAAGACGAGCAGCAGGATGGGACAGGAAAGTAGGGCAGGGTTGGAATGGTGGCTTAGAGAAAGTTTGAGCATTTAGCATGACCATAAGAGAGCAAAATGTGTTCTTTCATTTATTTTTCACTACAATAGGAAACTCTTTACCTGAATGGAATGTTACTGGAAAAATCATTTTAAATTTTTGTGACAAATGAATCTTGCAAGACAATTTGGGGAAGTGTATACTCATAATAAAATCTGATTCTCACTGTCACATAACAGTATGCATTAATAATTAAAGATTTCTTAAAGACTCCCAGAGCAGAAAGAGATATATTAAAGTTTAAATAAATACTTTTTAGCTTGAAAGATACCCCATACTGTTAGATAAAATAGGAATGTTCAGAAAAGTAACTAAAAAACTAATTCACCAAGTTTGTAAAATCAAATATTCTATACTCTTGGTAATCTTAATATTGCTCAGTCACTGTAAATTGAATTATTTTTTAGATTATACTCAAGTCAAGGCAAGATTGTCTTCTATTTACATTTAGACTCATGAGTAGGTAATTTTGTTAAAATATTGTCAGGTTAATTGAAATTGATTGATGTTTACTAAACATAGGGAATACTAATGAAATATTAGACATGAAGTGTTAGAGAGGTACCTTAAACTTTGAGAGACTATTTAGTGCTGCATGGAATCATTTGTTCTATCAGTGGTCAACATTCCATTTCCAGCCTTTTCTTCAAAATATATTAAGAAAGAAATCAGGGAAAATGGTCTGCATTTCCTTTTGTGAAATTTTGTGATTTGGGAGTACTTGGGAGAATTTGGAATTGGTTCATGGGAAGTTATTTATGATTTTATTTCCATTCCTATAAACAGCACACATTAGCTTTTCCATCTGCTTAATTCCATTCCAGATTTGGTATTCTACCACTTGTAGCATCACTGAGCTCCACATAATAGATTTTATAGGAGACACATATTACCAGGCAATTTGAAAAACAGGTTGAAGATAAAGCCCAATGGCTCACATCCTGCCCTGGTGACTGGGTTCACTTCTGAAGCTTCCACCTAGCAGGCTGCACACAGTATATCCTGCAGTGTGTGTGTATTGGTTCTATGAGGCTTAAAGAAACGTTTCTCCTAATACAAAAATACACCCACCGCAATTATTCGTTTTGGGGAATATTTTACAGTTGTTGGTAAACTTACTCCCTCATGCCTTGCAATATTCATTAGCAGATTTCTCTGTTTATGAGTGATATTATGTGGAAATGGTTATGGGAAACTAACAGATGTAACCACTGAAATAAATGGAAGGAAAAGTTCTGATTTTTATAGATGATTCCCTTGAATATGCTTTCCCCCAACCCACCTCCCTCCACTTTAACATTTAGTTCTCTTTTAACAGAAAATTTTTCTTTACTGACTATGGGAATGTGGCCACAGTGGAGCGATGTGACATGGATGGGATGAACAGAACCAGAATCCTTGATACAAAGACAGAACAACCAGCTGCACTGGCTCTAGACCTGGTCAACAAATTGGTTTACTGGGTAGATCTCTACTTGGACTCTGTGGAAGTAGTGGACTATCAGGGAAAAAACAGACTTACTGTCATGCAAGGCAGACAAGTAAGTACAATATTGGTCAGAAAATGCAGCTAATGTAATAAAATGAATAATATCACAGTATGGAGAAAAGACCAGAATTTGCAATGTTGAAATTTTCTTATGAACTCAAGCTGAAATGATCCATACAAATTGTGGTTTATTTGGAGAATTTTCTTTTCAAGAATCATGCCAAGATATTTGATATGCTTTTTACTCCTTCTCCCTTCTACTAAAACAAAACAAAAAATTCAACCCAAAATAAAAATAATCAAATAAAACCCACAAAGCTATATTACTAAGAAAAAGGAGAATGAAAATAGAATAGATATTCTGACCTACTTACTAAAAACTAATTTAAATATTTAAATGCATAAGGAACTGAAACATCATCTTTCCCGTGTGGCGCTGGAGATATTTAACTAACAAAAGCAAACATGTGTTCACAAAAGAATCATATTAAATTTTGCCTTCTGATGTACTCAAGTACTTTCTAAAATGAAAATTCTGTAAAAGTCACCAAGGTCAAAATTCTTCCCATTTGAGTTTTCTCTCGCTGAATTACAAGTTTTGCAAACAACTCTCATAAACACCTAAAGGAGATCTCTAAGTGGAAATAAGCCTTATCCACTAGTGTGCTGTATCAAATTTGATTACACCTTACTTATCACATTAATTCTATGTGAGATTACCATTCTATGGAGCTGAAATATGTGAACCTCATGCTTTCTTTTACAATTCCAGGCAGGTCTATTTTGTAATTATCCCTTAAAGTTGTTTATCCTTTCTAATCAGTTTTTAAAAATAAAGTCTTTTCTCTTTCCTTGACAGATAAGCAAATGCATTAATATGGGTGGTTCAAAAAATAAAGTGTCCAAAGTTAGATGTGGGACCAATTATTTCTTTCTTGCCTTTAAGTGACCTAAAACCTTGATTCTTTTTTTTTTTTTTAAATATATTTATTTATTTATTTATTTATTTTTAATTTTACCGGGAGGTCCCGGGGAACGAACCCAGGTCTCTCCATATGGGAGACGGACGCCCAACCAGTTGAGCCATATCTGCCCCCAAACCTTGATTCTTTTGGCAGGCATAGGTTATGTCCTTTAGAGGACCTAATCGCTAAAATGATTTTGATGGATCCTCCATTTACTTTTATGTAATTACAAAGTGAAAACAATACTAAGCTTTGAAACAACAGTAAGAAATTGACACATTTTAATGTTTGATGTTTTTTTAATTGTTTTTTTGTTTCTTTGCATTTCCATTGTCTGTGTTTTGCTGTTTCCCCAAACTCATTTAGTTGGCAACTCAGTAATGTATTATGTATTTGGCCTATAGGCAGAATGATCTATCTACCGCTCCAAGCTCCTACCATCTCTACTAGGGTCAATTAGCAAGGAAGCCACAGTGTACAAATTTAATGGTAAACAGGAAGGTAGGGGAGGTGGTGAGCTAAATTTAATCTTCACTGTGTGGCAATGTTTTCTACCCTGGCTGATTGCCTTCCATAAAGCTGTACTTTCTCTCCCAGGATGTAGATTCCAGTTATGCAGAGATCAAGTGGGTATCCCACAGCTTCAGATTCTTAGGTGGTTGTTTCCAAACTTTGAGCAAAGCATGCATAAGATTAATGGCAAGGAAAGAGTCCAACTTGCTGGTAATTTATATAGGAAAAAGTATTGGCCAAGGGGAAAAATTAGGAACTCAGCATATTGAATAAACATGATATCAGCTATATAGACAATTATGTTATTAAATACACACATCCACACCCCCTCACACATGTACACACACACACACAATCATGCATGCACATATACTCCTTATTAGGGAGTAACTTATTTAGAAAATGATTATATGGGTTTTAGCATGGAATAACTCTTCCCACTAATTCCCATCTTTCATTTCCAGCCTAGGTATGAAATAGGACCCAAAAGCAATATGAAAACCAGTCTTCTTTAAGTCATGTCTCATGTAAGAAGACCAGGATATCCTGATTAAAATTGAAAATAATATAATTTTGTTCTAGAAAAAAAAATTTACAAACCAGACATACTTTCTCAAATTCTCATAACTCTCTCTATATATGAGAATTTGAGAATGTCTAGTTTGTAAATATATACACATACACCAAAAGAATACAAAGTATACCAAGAGTAGTGACAAATGCTTTTTCATCAAAATCTTTACAGCAAATGAATTGACAACTCCATATACTCTGGACCAGAACTGTTTTCAATGAAGCAGGAATACAAGGATATAAACAATGCCTAAGGGCACTGTGCCTAGCATTTTGTTGGAAAATCAATCCACTCATTCTTCCATCTGCTCTACTGGAAGCTCTCCATGACTTTGACTTGTCTATTCCTCCTCACAAACCTCAACATCTCCACTCTAAAGAGTGGGGCTGTTAATTTAATTGCCATAGATAGCGATAAAACATTATCATTCTCAAAGCAAATAGTACATTTCCCATTATGAACAAGCTTTAGAGAGAATGTAATTCCTAAGTAAAATGCTGACATTTTATTTTCAATTATTGCAAATATGTGCTTTCATTATATATTATTTTCCATGCTGTGTCAAGTATTAGTCTAAATGTAATTTGTGGTAAAAATGAGGTTTTTGAACTCATAAAACAAATTTTCAAGGATGCTTTCTCATTAGTTCATTTGCATGTAGAGCTATGTTTTTACAGCTGCTAGATATCCATGACTATATGAAAAAGTAGCCCATAAAGATATCTTAAATTATATATAACAGTGCCATAAATATATTCTTGAATATCCTGAAAATCTGATTCTCACTAGCCTTTAAAAGTAACTACTGAACATGTTTTCTTAATGAAACATGAAAATAATTCTCTCTCATACATTTTGAACATCATCTACTACTGTATAATGTTTTCCTCTCCAGAGAAAAATTTTAAAATAGTAAAATATTGAATTTTTCCATAGAAAATAAATGGTAATATGTTTGTGACTCTCCTGCTATGGGCATTTTCCATATTCATAAATACCAATGAATTTTTACTTCAAGCTGAAAGCAGCATAATTAAAAATCATAGTTATTTTTGCCCCTCATTTTAGGTCAGACATCTTTATGGCATAACCGTGTTTGAAAATTATTTGTATGCAACCTGTTCTGATAACTTCAATGTCATAAGGATAAACCGATTTAATGGCACAGATATTCATTCATTAATTAAAATGGAAAATGCTCGAGGAATCCGAATCTATCAAAAAAGAGCTCAGCCAACAGGTAAGACACAAGCCTTCTTCACAGCCATTGAAATGGTTGATTGAATGGGGATATAGTCTTTGTGCTTTTGTGTGGAGTTAAAGTGAATCAGTCATTAATTCTCTGTTTTGATAGTAAAGGTGTATGTCTGCTTGATAAAATGGAGCAGAGCTCTTTTCACAAGACTAAATGACAAATTGTGTACCTCCTAGTGAATCATTTCTATAACTATAGAGTTGAAATGATGTCTAGATTTAGATTTAGGAAGGAGATTTGAAAACAGAAAGTCCAGGTGCTAAAGGGTTTTTTGGTTATGATTTTGGAAGACACATTTAAAAATCAGGTGACTGCATTGTACTATCTGCCCAGTGTTTACCACAATCTTTGAACTTTCCTAATTAAACATCCCAATTGTTCTTTAACATATTTCCATTTAAAAAAAAAACATTTTTAATGAGAAGGCTGCAATGTTTCTAAGTGTTTCTCAGAAACACAAACCAGTTATTTCTCATAATAGGTTAGCAATGCTGGTTCAATAATAAAATTTAGGCTTGATCATAATTAAAAAAATATAACATACAATTACCACCACACGAAAGTTCCATCAGCCTTTTAATGCTTCCAGTTAAAAGTAATATAGAATGATATAAACATTAACATAGATCCAGTTGAGGCAATGTATTGTCACACACATGGGTACAGCAAATTCAAAATTGGAATTCTATAGATAACCTTATTAGAGTTTAATATGAGAATTTATTCATTTGTCATCTATTCATTGACCATCTACTATGTGTCAGGAACTGTTCTATGTATACTGGGAATATAAAAGTAAATGAAATAGATGAAGAATTACTTCCTTTATGAGATTTGAAATCTAGTGGATATCTGGGAAGAGAGCATTGCATGTAGAGCAATGAGTAAGCACAAAGGTCCTGAAGAAGGAGCATGCCTAGATTGTTCAAGGGACAGCAAGGAGATCTGTGTGGCTGGAATAGAGTGAACAAGGAAAAAGAAGTAGGATATGTGGTTGGAGACGTGAAGGAGGACCATAACATGTGGGGCCTTGTAAACTATTATAAAAACTGTGGCTTATAGTTTTAGTGAGATGGTGAATCCTTAGAAAGCATTGAACAGAAGAGTCTCATGATCTAGCTTAAATTTTTCCAGGATCAGTATGGATTCTGTTGACAATAGCCTGCAGGGAGACAAGGATGAAAGGTTAGAGGGGATGTTGGATTGGACCAGGGCTGTAGCAATGAAGGTGTGAGAAATAGTTTGAATACAGGTATATTTGAAGGTAGAGCCAAGAGGATTTCCTGATGATTGAATATGGGGCATAAGCAAAAGAAGATTCAAGAATGATGACAATGTTTTGGCCTGAGCAACTGGAATAATAGAGTTATTTTTGAGATGGTAGGACTCAGTATGAGCAGATTTGTGAGGAAAGATGAAAGAAGTTCAATTTTCACCGATTATTTCAAATGTCTATTATAAATCCAAGGGAATATAGCAAGTAAACATTTGAATATACAAGTCTGGACCTCAGGGGGAAAGTCCAGGCTGTGATATCTGTTTGGAAGTCATGACATTTAAGCCATGAAAATGGATGTGATCATCAAGGAAGTAATTATGGATGGAGAAAAGAAGAACCCCAGATAATGGATGTTGGGTGAACTCTAACAATAAGAAGTCAAGGAGAATAGGAGGAACCAGAAAATGAGACTGAGAAGCTTTTTAAATCTAATTGACCATTGGGTTTGGCAGAATGAAGCTCAGTGGATCTGACCAGAGCAGTGTCAGTGGAATGGTGTGGTGGTAATATGAGTAAAATGGGTTTTAGAGAGACAGAAAGGAAAAGAATTGTAGAAAATAATCACAGATAATTTTGGAAAGTGTTGTAAGTTGGAGCAGAGAATTGGGGAGGTAGTTGAAAGATTGCTGTGGGAATTTGGGATAAAAGGTGTTTTTTTCCTTCAAGATTAGGAAATAATGGTGCATTTTTCTACTTATGGGAATGATCCAATGGAGAGAGGAAAAGTGATGATGAAGGTGAGAAAGTGGAGGGTTGCTGAGTAGGTGTGAGAAGATGTGATCTAGTATACAAGTGGGAGGAGGCTGGAAAATAAAAACAACACTCTTGGCAGGAAAAGTAATAGTCAAAACTGCTTTTCACTCACTTTTTTCACTTAGGGAATGTAAAGTATAAAAAGAATATGGTACATTTTTAAAAAGCATAGCAGTTTTGTTGTCAAAAGAGGCATGTCTCATCTTAAGACCATCCTGTAGATAGAAATATTTAACTTTCTTAAATATTATCTCAAAGGTGTGGTTAGAAAAACTATACACAAAATTTTGGGGCTGGCTGGTTCTATAAACTCCTTCAGAAACAAAACCCTGCCTCTTCAGCATTCCACCTGCCTTAACAGTGCCTGGAGCCTACCTCCCTTTCTATTCCTATCTCCTTCTTCAAGGCCTTGTTGGCCCAGGTGCAGGTCTATAGAATCCTTCCCTCAACCAGAATCGACCAGAATCACCTCTGCTCTCCAAGTTGTATCGTTTCAGCCTACTCCTGTCCCCATTTCCTATGTCGTCCAATCAGCAAATCACACACACACACACACACAATAAAATAAAATTTAAAAATAAAAAAGTAAAAAGAGCTTGCTGTGGTATTTATCATAATTCACAGAAGTGGTAATCTAAAGTAAATATAATTACAACAATGCATAAAAACTTTCTGACATGATTCCTACTGCAGCCTCTTTTCTGTGACACATCTTTCTTAGTTTTCTCATCCTCTCCAAATGGTACTTTTCCTTTTTTTTTCCTTCTTTTTTCCTCTAACTCTTAACAATCATCAAGCATTTTTTTGACTTTTCATTCTCCACACATAAACTCAGCCACCTCCTTTTGACAATTATGTCATACATACACACACAATTCATTTCGCAGTAAGGTTCTTGAAATGGTAACAGACCCACAATTTTAAAAAATATTATCCCTCAGCACTTTTTGAAAGAAAAAGATAATCATTGCATCACGTTTCTTCTAGTATAGGTCCCAGCAGATGAATTATTTAAAAGGAAATATTTTTTTTTTTTGCTTAACTACCTAAACAGGGATATTTTTATATTATCTAAGCTATGTTTTTTAAGATATATGACATTTAAAAAAATAGGACAGTAAGCAGTTGCCAAAAATTGTAGGTTACTTTTATGTTGTTACATATATGAACAGTTCATATAAATATAAAAACATTTCATTTCTCAGAATTGTTTTTTAAAGTGTAGCCTTAAGAAGATTTTAGCAATGCCCTGTCTCCTCTTCTAAAAGGTTTAAGTTCTGGTCCATTTGACTATGGTACTAAATAGTTGGGTGTATCAAATTTTGCTAGGATTCCTTCTTGCACTGTAAAAGTTTCAACATCTGATGTACATAATTATCTTGTCTTCAGAGAATTTCAAGCATGCTGTTTTTCATTTATTGTAGTCAGAAGCCATGCATGTGAAGTGGATCCATATGGAATGCCAGGGGGATGTTCACACATCTGTCTGCTCAGCAGCAGTTACAAAACACGGACCTGTCGCTGCAGGACTGGCTTCAACTTGGGAAGTGATGGCAGGTCATGCAAAAGTATGTTGTTAAAATCAAACATTTTGCCAGCAGCTACCACTTCAGAGTAGGGTTTTTAGTATTAATTAGCAGCTTCAGCATCAGTAATAGCATGAGACTTTGCCAGGTGAAATTTGCCTGCAATATGTACCAGCCATTCTCCTCAAAATCAGTATTTAGTTTCCTTTTGTGCTAATATGAATGGGAAAGCTAATCAGGCTATAGAATCATTAGACCTGTTAATCTTAGGGAAACATTTTAGGGATGATCCCTAAGAAAATCCTTTCCTTAGTTTCCTAAAAGATGTTTATGGGAAAATGAGCTAAATTCATTGGTTAACCAGATGCTTATTTGAACCAAGATGCTGCTCTTAGAAATAGGTAAGTCCAAACATAATCCATGTACAGTAATGCTTTAACTTTGGGGTGTAAAATTCATTCCATAATTTAATTTTCCAGGCAACTGGAAATTCAATATCAATTCCTTTAGCAATTTCATTGAAAAAATTTTCTAAACATTACACATATCTTTGTTTTATTTTAAAAATAAGCTAGAATATCATTATTTAAATAAGCAAATGGATAGAAGAAAGGACATTAATTTAAAGTTGAAAGTCTTCCATAAAAATTACTTACGATTTTTTGGGAAGGTCTTCATGAAAAGATATTTTAGAATGGCCCTGATACAAAGAGTGTCCATGTGGAGACTGTAGGCCTTTACATTAAATGCCCCCCCAACTACCATAATTTCTAAAGTTATGATGCCTGATTTTTACAGTATTTTTTTGTCTCCATCTTTGTCATACCGACAGCTTTTAATTTATACTAGTGCTCCCTCTCTCATTATTCTCTTGCCATCTATTCTACTTTCCTGTCATGTGCTTGCTAAGTACTATGAATTAAGACAACTAAATTTATTAGAATTTTAAATACAAATGGTTAGAATTCGTAGTACAAATTGTTGTAAATTTGTACCACTGTGAAAAGTGTACAACTGTGAAAAATGTATGCATTTTAGTACTTTGTTTACAGTTTTTATTTGTGTTTCTGATTTTGTTCTTGGGGGGCATAATATAAAGATATCCCATCTCATGTTCCTAAGACTCTCTGGATACTTGAGATTACTGTTCCAGAAGACTCTAAATAGGAGAAGTGGTATATGTTTGTGTCTGTTTGCATGTAAATTTAAAACTAGTCTGGTTGCCACCTGGGAATGACGGCATGTCATACAAAAGTACAATCACACACATAAAACATAAAATCAGGGTTGCATATGATTCAGTCATCTGTGATATAGTATACAGTGTGCATTTATAGAAAACAAATACAATTATAAGTATTTTAAGCATAAAGGGATTTAAGGCAATTAGGTGACTAGAAAATCAATGGAAAGTCTGTATAGTAGCTATGGCAGTTTGAGATTATTTTATGAATCCCAAAAGAATAAAGATTATGTTTGTAAACTAATCTATTCCTCTGAGTGTGATATCCTGTGATTGTATTGAGGGGTCTTTCATTAGATTACTTAATAAGGTTGCTGTAGGGCTTTTATTGGACTAAGTCATTGAGGCGTGACTCAAGTTGAGTCCCCACCCTCTTGCTGGATCTGATACAAAGCAACACTCAGACACAGGGAGAGAGAGCTCTGCCATTTTTGATTCTGGCATATGAAGAAAGGAGAGGCTCAGACAGCTGAGGCACTGGCGAAAGAGCCATTTGCCTGATAGCTTTAAGTTGAACTTGGCAAGAGAGAACAGCCAAGACTGATATAGAAGGCCCAGAAAGAAAGAAGCCCTATACAAGGGAGAGAGGACTACAGGAACACTTAAGCATGAAGCCCCAAGAGGCTGGGCCCATGGACCAGCTCAAGAGGAAAGGGTGAGCCCAGAGGGGAAGGCTGAAACCTAGACAGAGATCAGCGGCCATCCTGCTTCACCATGTGGCAACATGCCAGGACCAACAGTAGCCGACTTTGGTAAAAAAGCATTTCTAATGGTGCCTAAGTTTGGACTTTTCATGGCCTTGGAACTGTAAGCTTTTACCTCAAATAAATTCCCTTTATAAAAGCCAGCAGATTTCTGGTACTTTGCATCGGCAACCGTTTGGCAAACTAAAACAGAGCTTCTAGATTGGGTCTTCAGATTATTTCCAAAAAAACACCATCAAACTAGCCTGGCCAGAAAACACGAACATCTGCCACCATCAGAAACTGGGACATTAGGAAGGCACAAATGGATGTGTTATCTTCAAATACATACAGTTTTAACTGAGACCAGGAATTAGGAAATTCCACCACAATTATTAGCTCCAGAACCATATCACATCTGATGGTCCCTCACTGGCCACAAACAAAACAAACAAGCAAAGTAATTGAAAAAAAATAAAAATAAACACCGTGTTCCTTGCTTCTTGTTACTCACAAAGGTAAATCAAAGAAGATGGCTGCAGAAAAATTCAATTTCTCCATTAGGTGCGTATTAGCAAAATCGGCAAAAGGAAGGCCCTTGCCTCATTTCTACTTTCAAACTTGAGCTATTACATTTGATTTTAGATACTTAAATCAAAACCAGAACCCTAGCTGCATAAGTGTCTGTGAAATGTAGTTTTTAGATTTCCATTATCTAAATTACAGGAAGACACACTAGAAGAAACATTGGGATAGGTACCAAGTGGCAATCTACCATGACTAAAAAAAAAAATAGGAAAAATAGTTAGCTTTCTTACTTAAAGCACTCTCACACATACACATTTAAACCAATGAAGTACTGGTTTTACAAATTACAAATAAAAACATCAATAACAATAAAACAAAAATGTTGGCAAGAATGAGTGGTGAAACTAGCAATCTCATGTATTACTAATGGAATTTTAAATTGATATAACTCTTGGAATAATATTTGGTAGCATATATAAAAGAGTCATAAAACTGATAATATTATTTGAGAAATAATACCATTTTGACTGAGGAAATTCATTGTAAATATATTTATAATAACAAAATTCCAAAAGCAATCTAAATATCCAACAATAGCTAAGTAGCTGACTGTATTATATTACCCCTCTAGCAGGGAAAATTATGCTGCCATTGAAAAGAATGTTTTTGAATATTTTTTAATAACATGGTACATACTGAGTTAAAAGAATTAGGATACTAGGAAGCAGGTGTAGCTCAAGCAGTTGGGCACCTGCCTCCCACATGGGAGGTCCCAGGTTTGGTTTCTAGTGCCTCCTGGAGAAGATGAGCAAGACAGCAGGCTGGCGCAGTGGCCTGGTGTGGTGAGCTGACACAACAAAATGACACAACGAGGAGACACAATGAGGAGATACATCAGAAAACACAACAGGCGAGAAGCAGAGGTGGCTCAAGGGATTGGGTGCCTTCCCTCCCACATAGGAGGTCCCAGGTTTGGTTTCCAGTGGCTCCTAAAAAAAGGAAGACCAGCAACAATGAACGGACACAGAGAACAGACAGTGATCACAAACAATGAAGGGGAGAATAAATAAATTAATAAAATAAACCTTTAAAAAAATTAGAATACTTAACTGCGTATATAAGATCTCAATTTTTTAAAAAAATACAAAATTATCTACCCATATAAATTTGATAGGAAACACTCAGAAATGTTAACAATTTCCAAATGAATCTATACTACTTTTACAATCATATAAAATTCTGCATGTTATGCGTGATTGTTTTATAAGCTCACAATTTCTCTAATAAAAATAATAATAAATACCTTTGAAAGATGATTATGAGCACAATGAGAGGGAGGGATGTTTATATATTTCATCCAGTAATTCCATTTCTGGAAATGTATACCAAGATATCATATAAGAAAATGTGTAAATTGCTAGGTTGTAAAAATATGTTTATTTTAATATTATTATAATAATGAAAATAATTCAGCAACATAAAACTAGTTGGAGATTAGCTTGTTAACTTATATATCAAATAATGAATGTAAGGCTTAAAATAATGGATTAGCATAGAAAATAATTTTGAAACTAAAATGGCTTAGGAAAAACAATAAACAAAGCTGAATATAAAAATGGTGTGCTCTTCAGAATAAGTAAAGGTGCTAGATAAATTAAATTTGAAATTGTCAAACAATGAAATACTACACAATAGTGAAAATGAATTAAAACTATGCACAAATATATGACTATCAAGACTATAATGAGAATAAAATCCTCAGACAAAGCCACACATGCATTTCAAATACGCAGAATTAAACAGCTATTGGGAAACACATGCTACATATGTGCTAAAATTCTTTTTAAAGATATATGAAAATCACAGCAAAATATATTGGGTGTCTCTGAGATGGGAGGGGATGAGTTTGGGCACATATGTGTCTTACAAGGTATTGAAATATTCTTAAAGCCTGTGCTAGGTATGTGGGCTTTGTTTTATTTTTCTACTTTATTGAACTACATTAGAAATACTCATTTATCTACATTCAATATTCAATAATGCTAATTTTAAAAGAAAATCAAGAGAAAAGATTATATAAAGTGTTAATACAGTTTATATTAAGGATATCATGTTTATGGTAATTGCTTATTTTTTATCATTTTTTCTAAATTTTCTACAATGTAATCATTTTACTTCACCAAGATTTCAATTATGGTGTGTTTTTCCAAATACAGTTGAGTCATTTGTGTGTTCAGTTTATTAATAAAGCTGTTTTCCCTTTCATATAAACTATTTCCTTAAAAATTTTATAGAATGAACCAAGCAGAGTGCCCTGATAATCAGAGAGCTTTGTATATATTTTCATATAGAACTCTGAAATAGCTAATTCACTCTGTGGAAAAAGCTACGTTAATTCTGGCATCTTAAGCCCAGAAAACAGGTTTTGCTTTGTTTTGCTTTTTTGGGTTTTGTTTTGTTTTTGATAAGGGCTGTGTTGTATATCAGAGTAACTGGCTTACAACATCAGCCTCTAACATTCTAATTAACATGTGAAGAAAAAAGTGATGCTATAACTGGCATCTGATTTCATTGTTAATAGACTAAATCATGTGCCTAGACAACTGTAATATATTGATATGCAAGTAAGTGATACAATGTGAATCCTTTTGTTTGCTTCTGACAGTCTGTAGATGAAAACTCTGGGGTTGTACATTTTAAATATTCTGAAGTTTTTAACATTGTCAAATACAATGAATGCTACAGTTAATACAGTTTCAAATAACTGTAATGAATTGTAAAATTAAATGTGCTGGATGTTGTAATAAATGTCCATTTTACAGTTACAAGTTATCCAATGATCTGTCATGTTTTTGCTATACAGACAGTTACAGACTAAAGAATAATTAACTAAATATAACCTCTTCATGGAAGTAATTTCTGTTTTAATTAAAGTAATGCAATTAGCTGGCCTTCTTGCATGGAGATACATTTGGCATATTTTAGAGTTTAATTTTTGGTATTGAATTTACAAAATGCTAATTGTGCCAGTTAATTAAACAGTGACATTATGCAGTATAAAGAAGATTAGGCAGCATCAGTTGTTTATGTTTGTAATCTTTCTTCTGCAGGACCGAAGAATGAGTTGTTCCTCTTTTATGGGAAAGGACGCCCAGGAATTGTTAGAGGAATGGACTTGAATACCAAAATAGCTGATGAATACATGATCCCCATAGAAAATCTAGTAAACCCTCGTGCCTTAGATTTTCATGCAGAAACCAATTACATCTACTTTGCTGACACCACCAGTTTCCTAATTGGCCGGCAGAAGATAGATGGTACGGAGCGAGAAACCATCCTGAAAGATGGTAAGTAACACTGTGTGGCCTTAATATCAAATTTCCCAGAGTTAAAGCACTTAAAAAGGGCAAATACAATGTACTTTAACCAAAACCTTCTTGTTGATTTTTAAATATTTCTTTGTTTTATTTTCTTTGGTAACATTTTTTTCTCCATGTTTTTTTCATATACCAGGGTACTGAAATCTTTGTTATAAAGTTGAACTTGAAATTGTCCACTGCATCTTAGTTATGATAGGAATTAAATTGGGCTATTATTCGCCTTCTAGGAAAATAAAGATTTACAATTATATGTTTCCAGTGCTATATCACAGAACATAATCTAACAGGACATTAGGGGACTTTGTAAATATTTGGTTCTCATTAGAACCTTGGTCATGTGACTTAAAGTGCATTAAAATATCAATGCCCCATTGTCATTAAAATTTTAAAAAATTATGTCTTTTTATATCACATGCATATAGACATATGTAATTGATTAAAATCATTGCATTCCATAAATTCTTTGGCTTAGGAAAAACAATCAAATAACAAAATAATATAATGATGATATAAGTAGAAAAGGTCTTTAGTAACCAAGCACAGTTTCAAAGCAGATCTTTATTGGCTACCAGTCATCTTCAGGCATATTAAGTAATGATTATGGACTTCAGTTTCCTCATATAAAATGTCTGTTTAATTCTTTGATGTTTTAGAAATCCATGATTTAGGCAACATTAATTGTGTGGTTTTTATATAAATCTAGGTATCATAGCAGATGATAGTAATTTTAAGAAATGGCTACCGCCTTCAAGGGGTTTGTAATTTACCTTTGGAAATACTATAAACATGGAAAAAAATTAAAAACATTGAGGCATTTAATTAAGTTCAAAATTGTCCCATAGAAATGCATGATTAAAGGAGATAATCCATGTAATAGAAGTCAACAAGAAGGAACCAGTGTCTTTATGCAGTTGTGGTTGGGGAAGTTCTTGTATGGAGGGTGGTATTTGGGTTGGATCTTAAAGAAGGAATGTTAAAGGAGAATGGAGGTTATTGATTATTTCAACAACCAAGGATTTCCTGAAAAAAAAAAAAAAAAAAAAAGCACAGGCTCCAGATAATGAGGATGACAAATCAAATGCTAGAAATGAAAAATGTCCCTATTTTTGTCCTGATTAAGGCAATATAAATTTACATGATTGAACATTCCCATGGAATATCTAATTAAGATTAAGATTTTTGCTTTTAATTGGAAATGACAGGGGATGTCTGCTTACTTTTTTTAAAATATATTTTTAATTTTCTTAAAAGATACTTAGATTACATAAATGTTATATAAAAAATATAGGGGATTCCCATAGGGTCCCACTCCCTACCCCTCCCACATTTTCCCACATTAACAGCATCTTTCATTAGTGTGGTACATTTGTTACAATTGATGAACACATTTTGGAATATTGTCATTAAGTGTGGATTATAGTTTGCATTGTAGATATATACATTGTATAGTTTATATCTCCTTACTTTTTATTACTACAGTGAGATGGCAGATGGTGGGGACCTTACAGTTTTAGAAGGACAATGGGATTGCACATTCTCTCTAAGTAGATATGTTTGGATTGTTCCGTTTGACCCAAATATTTTCAAGAGGGACTAAAATGTAGAATAAAGGGTTCTTGGTTTCTTTTCAAAAAGTGTCCGTTCCTTTGCAGTGGCTGAGTGCTTCAGCTAATAATCCTAATTCTGATTACAATATCTTATCAGTGATATTGATGGTTCTTTGTGTTCCACCACGGCAACAGAGATCAACTCTAATAACCATCTGACTGTCAGGCAGTATGAAAGTTGTGAGAACATTTTGCAGATTTTCATACTTGAAATTTATTTAACCTTTTGATCTTCCTGTAGCAAGGAACAGCTTAATTTCTTTTTATTAGTTTGTCTCATTTCTTACCAGTAAGAAGAAGAATAAATATTATGATAGAAGATGACTATGTAAAAACTGAAAATTTCACTTGGCAAATGACAACTTGTGATCCTTGGGATCAGAAAAATTAAGGTCTATGTACATTCATTCATTTAGCACAAGAGTGTCTACCAAGTGACCTGAAGACTGAGAAGCAATGCATAATTAGACAAATGATTTTGTAAGCTTGGTAGAAATTCTGTTTCTGACAATAAGTTTGTATAGTTTGAAGTTTTGCTGTTTGTAAATAAAACATAATATCTTGGACATCTTCAATATAAGCTCAGATCCTTTCTGGAAGGAAAAAAAAGACACAAAACACAGCTTTTCAAAAGAAGATCCATCTCCATTCATTTTTTTTCCCCCCCAGATATTTATTAAAATCCTAAATTTGAGGGGAAGCGGCTGTGGCTCAATCAGTAGGGCTCCCGTTTACCATATGGGAGGCCCCGGATTCGGTTCCCGGGGCCTCCTGGTGAAGGCAAGCCTGCCCGCACGGCGTGGTTAGCTGACCCAGCGAGCACAAGCAGCAAGGGGGGGATAAATGAATAAATAAATAAAATCTTTAAAAAAAAAAAAATCCTAAATTTGGTATAACCTGCCAGCTTAGTTTGTGGAATTTTGTAGGTTAAAATATTAGTAGTTAAAAAAGAAAGGAAAATTCTCCATTTGAGATACTTACATATATCTCAGTAATTACTGAAAATGTCCATAAAATTGACATATTAGTGATTTAATAAAAATAGACTTAATACGGAGAAAATATTTCCCAATCTCTATTTTAACTACATTTGCTAGTTTTACTGTCAAAAAGTTTTAATTCATTCATTCACTCATTCATTCATCTAGTCAATAAATATTTAGTGATATCTTCTCTGGGCCAGGTTCTGTTCTAAGTGACGGGTATTCAATAGTAATAGGACAAAATTTCGTACGTAGCTTATTTCCAAATAGTGGGAGATGGATAATAAACAAGCAAACACTTAAATAAGCAAGATAATGATAAGAGCTATAAAGAAAATATAATAGGACAGTGTGATTGAAAGTAATGACCAGTGATGTCAATAGGAGGCAAAATTAGATTAGATGGTCAGAGAATTTAAATTAGCCATTTTTGCCAGGTATACTTATATCCTCTAACAAGGTAGATGTTCTTATAAGATTGAATTTGCTTTTATCTTCTTGAGTGATTTGTCAAAGATTCATTTTTCTATATAATGTGAATAGAAAAATATAAAAATGATAATTTACTATTCCTCTTATTGCATGTATTCTTCTGGTGCAGTACTTATTTTCAAACTGTACAAATTAATTCTGGTACATATATTATATATAAAATTCTCCAAATAGAAGGTATTTTAAAATAATCTTCCATCTTGTTTCATATTTTTAAAGTATACAAGAAAATTTACTTATCTCGTGGCAATCAGACTCTACCTTATATCTTTGGAAGGTCTTGGATATGAGGTAATTGTTTGCCTCACCCTCAGTGGTAGCAAACAACTGCTTGTTTTATCAATCCAGGAATCTGGGTCCAAGTTCCTTTCCTGCATGTCCTCCAGAAGCAAACAGATTTTGCTTCTATTCTTCCTTCAATGTCTGTGTACCTTTGTCTGGGGCTGGTGACAGTGGACTTTCTTGCCCTTCTCCAAGCAATAAATTGCTATTGCTTGTTATGGGTAACAGGCTTGTAGTGGTAATGGGGAGGTTTCTACCCTTCCCACAGGGACACTTGGCTTTGTCTTCTACCTTGCCCTCAGTGGCAGCCTGCCTTTTCTTGGGATTAAGGGAAGGAGGGTTTTCCATGGCAGGTGATTTTTATTTCTATCCCTCCCTCACAGGTAGTGGATCTTTGTCTGGCCTCTAGTACTGGGAGGGTTTCCTACCCCTTCCCCAGTGTCTTTTGCTTTGTTTAAGTGAGGGGTCGGTGGAATTGTGTGGGGTTTTATGTCTTTGAAACACGAGGGGTCTCTTTTCAGGTCTCCTGTTCTTCCTCATTCTTGTGAACCCAGTGAAAGGAATCCTTTGTGTCATGGTTTCCCATGGATTCTAAACCTATACTATGCTTTAAAAAAGAATCCTTTACAATTTTACCTTTTAAAAATTTGCCTGCTTTTATTGTAGTTGCCTCTTCTTCCTATTTGCTGCCAAAGATGAAACAGTTCATGTGTCTTGTCTTTCCTGGATGAGGCAGGTCACCCTTTGTATTCCACATTTTGTTGTCTTGGTACCTCAACCTTTTGTTAGACTAAAGAAAAATTACAATTTTATAGATTATTTGGATTTTCTCTTATTATGTGCTCCATCTTCTCTTATAGCTTTCTACATCTTAAGTTAAGCTGAATTCTGAATGTCTATAATACATTAACAGAAATGGATGTATGAAGAACAAGACTGTAATCTTTTTTTTTCCAAATTGCTTTACCCCTCTTTATTTTAACATTGGTATCAATTTAAAATATAGCTAAGTATTATGAATGCACACTAATCATTTGAGATGCTTCTGAATGTCCACAATTTATACATAGAGGACTTTCAATTGATGTGAAATTTTTGTGTTTTCTACTTTAAATAAACACATTTTTATTTTTTTTCACCAAAAAATAAAAGTAGGGATGGGATTTCTCATTGTTTTATTCTGGGTTCCATAGGAAAACAGAACAAACATGAGATATCTGTAAATATTATGTGGGGATTTTATTAAATTGTCTTATGCAACCATGGGGATGTACAAATCCAAACTGGGTAGGGCAGGCTGCAAGCCAGGAACTGTGATAAAATTCTTCAATGAGTTCCCCAGGAGGAGCTGACTGTTTGAAATAGAGATGTGAATTCTCTCTCTGACTGCTGAAATCACTTCTCTTTTTAAAACCTTCAACTGGATGAGATGTCTCTTATTGCAGAAGACAAACTTCTCAGTTGATTGTAGATGTAATAAGCTATAGTTACAATCAACTAACTGATGATTTAAGTCCACAAAATGTCCTCACAGTACAATTAGGCCAGTGCTACTTTGACTGGTAGACCACAGTGACATTTTGGTCTCCTGGAATTAATGTTACTTCTGAGCCAGTATCTAAGAATCCCTAAAATGTTTTATCATTTCCTTTTCCGCAATGCAGAGTTACCCTAATAAAAGACTGTAGCTCTCTTTGGGGAGGGCTGGGAAGAAGACTAACAGTATAAATTTTTGGCATTATAGCAGGATCCTTCCCCAAGGGGGAGGACCTGGCCTTCCCCTACAGGTCCAGGGCTCTGGACCTGTAAACTGTCTCAAATCTGAGAATTGATTAAGGGCCTGTGACCCTCTGTTTCTGTAATTCAAAATAGACTTCTGTCCACTTGACCTAGAACTCTTCAGATTATAAAAAAGTAGGAATTTAGAAGACTGTCCATCTATTTTACTTCTAGGTACCACATGATCTATTAGCCAATGGCATAGTCCTCTGTGTCTCATTGTGGTAGCCATGTCTACCTTGTCTTTGGCGATTAACTGCTGCTACTTGGCTTCTGCCAACTCAGTATCTGATCATCCCCATAGTGTTAAGGATTCCAATTCATTGACAGTAGTTCCCGAGATAATTTCTGACCTACTAAGAAGAGCAGCAACAGAGCTCTTCAGGGAATATGGAGCTAGCCTCGCAAATTTATTCCTTACAGTCCTGGTGAAAGGTGTCTCCTCTGGACATTCCTTGGGTGAATGAGCAGGTCTTACATGATAAAGCCATTCGAATAGTCCAATATTTCTAAGCATTTGGATCCCCTCATCATATACTGTATACCAGGGTAAAATCTGGCATCTTGACCTCAGGCACTGTAGGCCATCTTTTGGTCCATGTTTCAGCCAACCCCAACAATCTGTTAGAGCTCTTTCTTTTTTTTTTTTAATTATTTTTTTTTTTTAAAGAAGCTTTAGATTACATAAATGTTACATAAAAATATAAGGTATTCCCATATGCCCCACTCCCTCCCCACCACACACTTTCCCACATTAACAACATCCTTCATTAGTGTGGTACATTTGTTACAATTGCTGAACATATATTGGAGCATTGCCATGGACTACAGTTTACATTATAGTTTACACTCTGTCCTGCACAATTCCAAAAGTTATGACAAAATATACAATGGCCTGTATCTGTCACTGCGATGTCATGCAGGACAAATCCAATGTCCCGAAAATGCCCCTATATTACACCTATTCTTCCCTCTCCCATCACTCAAAACCTCTGGTGGCCACTGTCTTTATATCAATGATAAGAGTTCTTCCATTGCTAGGATAATAATAAGTCTATAGTAGAATAATAATAAGTCTACTTTAGTCCATTGTTCATTCCCCACTCTTGAGGATTTGGGGATGGTGTTGCCCACTCTGCTTCTAGTTGAGAGGGAGCTGAGATCCCAAGGGGCAGATAGATGGAACTATCTTGCTTGCAGTTGCAGGCACTCTCTGTTTCTTGGCATGGGCATTGTCCATCATCATTTCCTTGTTAGTTGTCTTGGATGGGTCCAGTGAACTGGAGAGCAGGTATTGCAACTCTGCTGAAATTCAAGGCTCAACTGGCACATGGATGGACCAAAGATTTAAGTCTCTGGGACATATATTTATCACATATAGTGCTAATTATAGGTTCAAATAAAGGGGGCAGAAGAGCTTTGTGTAGAGAACCTATAAATGAGTCTAAGTCTGTTGCACTGGGGAGATCATAAATTCCAAAGTAAGGCCCACTGACAGGGTGCCGAATTCCTGAGTTGTTTGCCCAGCTTATATTTTCTGGATGTCTCTAGAGCCCTCAGGAGCCCTGCTGTTTGAGGTGCTAATTACTCTGGCAATCAGTGAGGTCCTGCTGAGACTTGCATAAGTGAAACCTCTGGAATGACCTCCTGACTCACTCTGAAATCTCTTAGCCATAAAAACTCATATGCATTTATACCATTTCCCCCTTTTGGCCAAGGTCTTTTTCCAAATACATTGCTAGTTGGTGCTTGATAATAATCCCTCAGTGCCAGTGAGGCTCATCCCTGGGAGTCATGTCCCACACAGGGTGGGATAGGGGAAGGTAGTGTGTTTATATGCTGAGTTTGGCTTAGATAAGAGGCCACATTTGAGGAACAAGGAAGCTTTCAGGAGGTAACTCTTAGGCAGTTAACTCTTATGAATTTCAATTCATAAGAAAATGTTCATAAGTACAGTCATCAATATCAAGCCTTGGCATAATGGTCTGTCTTCATTCACTAGGCATTGCCCTTGTACTTGGGTGATTCTTGCTGTACTATTAGAGAATGTAGCAGAATCCCCCAGGATGGGAATTCAATATTCTTTTGGTTATTGTATGACTCTCTACTGACTGAGACAATATCCCATGATCACTTGGACATATTCATATGCCTTAGATGCATGCCCTAGATAAACCCTTTCCCATGCATCCCCCCATCAGTGACACCCCACACCAGTGATCCTCCCCTACCACTTTTGTGACCCTTTTGTGATCCAAAACCTCTCCAAAAGTGCAGCCAACCAAATAGCCAAATAAAATTAATAAGAAAAGAAATAATTTTAAAAATAACCAATAAAATGCAAAAAAAAAAAAAAAAAAAAAATTGAAAAAATCCAAATAATAAAAAAAAGTTTAGAGATTGTGTCTTTCATCACTGTAAGATCTGTTGTCTTGTATGTAAAGTGACATTTTCTTCCATATATTCCCCTAGTGTCTTATTTTTTTCATTTTATCTTCAAAGAAGCTTTAGGATACAGAAAAGTCACATAGAGAATATAGGTGATTCCCATATACCCAACACCCTCCCCCTTTTCCCTTCTCCCTTATTAATAACATTTTACATGTGTATGGTACCTTTGTTACAATTGATGTACAAATATTGAAGCATTGCTACTAACCATGGTCAATGGTTTATATTATGGTTTACATTTTGCATCGTACAATTCTATTGATTTTGGTGAAATTTGAATTGGCAGATGGGAGGTGGGGAAGTTGTTCTCTCAGGAAGACTGGAGGTTGGGAAGATGTTTCCTCAGGACAGACCATTAGAGGTATATCAGGCAAAAACTCAGCAGAATTTAGGGTTTCAATTACCCCACTGCCATCATTATCAACCCATATGTTTCCATCCCAATTTTCAGGATCCTATTTCTTTTTAATCAATGCCTTCACTTTAACAGCAGATATACTGCAAGACTGAGATTTTATCTTCCCTTGTAACTGCACTACTCACACAATGAGATTCTGGGTCTGGTTTTCAGAGATATCAAGTCTGTACTAAACAAAACTAGATTTTCTTTCAGGGCACACATAGAAACATTCACATCATTCATGTGATGCATAAGTTGTGAATTTGAAGACTTCGGCTTATCCCTTTCTCTTACAACAGTATCCAGCATATTTTGGAACATCCAGCCAATATCGTTATACCTTTTAACTCCACAAAACTCTGATATGGTGTCAAAAACACTCTCACCCAGAGCCTTGCCTTTTATAAGCATGGAAGTAGTGGTAGCCAGTGGTAATATTTTGCGTATCTCTATTGCCAAATTATGCCAGGTCTATCAGAGGCCTCTTGATTATTGGAAACATAGTCATTAGTTCCTTTGAATCTAATCAGAGTAGAAACCCAATTGCAAAACCCCAGAACCAATTCAGAAATCCCATTTTTAAGATTCTGTTTCTCAAGAACTACTCCTTTCTCAGTACCAAGCTGTATTAGTCAGGGTTCTCTAGAGAAACAGAATGACAGAAGATATCTGTAAATATTATGCAATTTTATAAAATTGTCTCAGATGACCATGGGGATGCACATTCCGTAGGGCAGGATTCAAGCCAGGAACTCTGGTAAAGTTCCTTGATGAGTTACCCAGGGTAAGCTGACTAGGTCTGAGCAGAGATGGGAATTCTCTCTCTGACTGCTGAAATCATTTTCCTTGTAAGTCCTTTAACTGATTGCATGAAATGTTCCTCATTGCTAAAGGCAGTCTCCTTGGTTGATTGTAAATGTAATGAGCCATAGATGCAATCAACTCATGATTTATGTCCAAAATATGTCCTCATAGTACAGTCAGTCCAGTGGTTAATTGACCAAAAAAATGCGTACCATAACCTGGCCAAGCTGATACATGAGCCTAACCATCACATTCACACTGCAAAAAGAATTTAGGTTATGCATTGTCACATGGAAAAAAGTCCTCTGTTATTTAAAGGGCTATTTCAGGATAATTGTGTTACCTCAAAATCTGATACTTAATTATTCCTAAGATTCTAATTCATAAAATATGGTTTAATTGCAAAATGCCTACCAGATAGTAGGCAAGGGGCTCCGGATAAATATTTGAAAATATAAGATTATTGTTCTTAAATAGTCTACATTCTAGTAGAACATATATGTCAGAAAATAAATGAGGCTAATGACTAAATATCAGCCTAAGCCAACAACTCAACCTAACCTTGCACAGCATATCCATAAAAATTACTTAAAAAAATTTTTTTTAACAAAATAAATCTATAAAAGGACTGGGAAATTGAAAACTGTACCATCAATGATCAGTAGTGAGAATTTCCTAGCTAGAATGCAGGTTGGACCAGATCAAGCAGATCACCAAAAGGTAAGACACAATGGGACTATACTGAAAATACAAGAGGTAAAAAAGAGAAATCCCATGGTCCTAATAAAAGCATCTTTTTAGATGAAAAAGGACATTGAGGCAATCTTTGAAACAATTTAATAATTGAATGTACTAAAAATAATGGGTCCAGTTCAATCATCTCCCTCTAATATTAATTACACCCCTCAAAACATACATAAAGAATGAAATTGCAATAAATATTTATTTATTTGGTGGAAAAAAGATACAGAGTTTTACCTCAAAATAAATATAAAAATAAAACTTATTAAAGAACAGGAAAATATAAAATTTAGGAAAAAGAAGATTTTTATTGTATTAGGTGTGGAGCACTTTGTTAAGTAATACACAAAACACTAAAGCTATGACATATATATATATATATGACTGCATAATTTTTTAAACACTTTAGGACAAAGAACATCATGAACAAATGAAAACAGTATAATCTGTGTAAAAATATTCACAGCATATATGACAGAAAAGTGATTATATAATCGATAAAAAATAAAATGTTAGAAAAAATAAAGGATTTGTCAAGGTATTTCACAGAAGAAGATATACAACTTAGGCATGTAAAGAGGTGATCAACTAGGAAAACACAAATTAATAAAATATTATGATTTTTATCATACAGATTAAAAAATAAAAGATTAATAGCATATAGCATTAGTAAGGACATCAAAACATAAACGCTCTTCCACACAATTGGGGAAAATGAAAATTATTATAGTGTTTTTGAATCACCATTCACTAATGTCTACCAAAATTGATTTTGTGTATAATGCTAAACTTACCAATTCTACTCTTGTTTTTCTTTTCCATCAAAGTATACAGATGTTCAAAGAGAGGCATTATTTATAAATAAATTAGAAACAATTTAAATGTCCATCGAAAGGAGAATGATGCATTTCTACTATGACTAATACAAAGTAGCAGTTAATATGCATGAGGTAGAACTCTTTAGAATGACATGAACGGAATTCCAAGGCAAACTAAGTAAACAAAGTGATTTAAACTGCAATTTTTCCAAGATGATCTTATTTATAAGTCCATATATTTTATAGACTTATATAATATATAATGTGTAGTAATATAAGGCTTATTATATAGGTCTATATATTTTAAAAAAACAAGCTTGGAAGGATTCATAAACTGTTTATGGTGATTATCTCTAGGGAGAGCTGTGTTAATTAATTTACTCATGTCTTAATTTCCTTATTTTCTTAGTTTCCTGGCTGCTAAAACAATACTATCCAGGGGAGCCGATGTAGCTCCAGTGGTTGAGAGCCTGCTTTCCATGTACGAGTTACCGGGTTTGATCCACAGTACCGTCATAAAGCAAAAACAAACAAACAAGCGAACAAGCAAAAAATACAAATAATTCATCGGGGAGCAGATGTAGCTCAGTGGTTGAGCGCCTGGGTTCAATCCCCAGTACCACCTTAAAAAAAAAAAAAAAAAAAAAAGTTCTAATGGGTTCGCTTAAACAATGGGAATGCTTTCTGCTGGAAGACTGTGGTGTCTGGGCTGGCTGCCAGCAATCCTTGGTCCTTGGTTTTTCCCTAAAATAGCAGTGCACATGGTGATTTTTTCACCTTTCTCCTCCACTTTCTGTTGACTTTTCAGCTTCTTCCCTGTGACTTTCTCTCTAAATATCTGAATTTCATTCTATTTATAAACAACTGCAGAAATCTGGAGAAAACCTAATTTCATTCAGTTGGGTCACACCTTAACTGAAGTAGAATCTTCAAGAGACCCTGTTTACAATGGGTTCACATCCACCAGAATGCAGACCAAGACAAAGAACATGTCCAAATTGGAGTATACAGTTCAATCTACAACTCATATCTGGCTGTTCTTTTAAGATTTGTACAGCATAAATTGCATCCGTACATTACTTAAATGGAAATTAGAAAATAAATATTACAAAGTAAAGAAATGTAGTATGGGCAAGCATGTAAAAAAAAAAAAGGTGTTTTTTTTTTTCTACAACTTCTGGAAGCTATGATTATTTTTGTTCATGTTTATGTAAGTTGGTTCCTTCACAAGTGGATCGTTTACTTTTAAAAAGTGCAAGCCTAAGATTTTATCTTTCCTTTTAGACTGGTGTTATTTTATTTAGTTTTATTTTTTACCTGCTAAACCCTTTCCCCAAAATGTTTATTCCATTGAATGTCTGCCTTTTATATTTGCATGGGTATTTTTTCTAAAAAAAAAAGTGAGCCTTCTTATTGTGGATTACTTGTGCTACAATCTTTCCTCTTACAGCTTCACAAACATCTGTCTTCTCTCAATCATGACTTAACAGATTTTTTAAAAACATAGCTACAATACAATTAGTTATGCATCTGTACAGGGGTTTGAACTTGTTTGTCTGACTTCAGGACTCCCAAGTGCTATCTTTTTTCTAATATGCCGTAATACCTCCTCTTGTCAACGCTGTTCGTCAATGATATTATGTGGTAGATGATCACAAAAGAGATGGTTTTAGAAATTTGGAATGGAAATGTCCTTAAAGATCATGACAATATAATGCAGAGGTTAAATGTGCAGGTGCAGGAGTCAGAATGTCTGAGCTTGAATTTTACCCCGTAACTTATTATCTGTATAACCTTGGGCAGTTTACGTCACCTCTCTAAACTTTGGTTTCTTCATCTGTAATATGGGAATAATAATCTCAGTTGCTCTGAGGATTTAGAAGTACTCTGCACGTGTTTATAAAGCCTTTAGTACATGGCAGGTGCTGAATAAAGAAATAGTTGACATTATTATATAGGTTATTCCCCTAATTTTACATAGAAAGTAATAGTAATCCAAAGAGGTTATACCATTTGTGCAAGATCAAATGGATAGTTAGCAATAGAGTTGTAACTAACATCTCTGACTCCTAATTTATAGATTTATAGTCCTGTAATTCTCCTACTGTTTAGTATGTTAGAATATTATTTCTAAAAAAAGTAATTTCTGCAATAAATATATTTAGAACAACTGTGAAGTTTGGATTAATTTGAGTGTTTAGAGAAGAAGCAGCATTCCTCGTAGGTATTTCATCTTTTTTCCAGGAATCCTAGGGATTGTAATCCAGATGAGATTAAAAAAAAAAAAAAAAAAAAAAAAAAAAAGCTATGATTTTGAGAGATGTAATATATATATCAAATAATTTGTTTCAAACTATGAGCAATCAATTATGAAAAAGCAATCTTCTACATATTAAACAATTTGAGATATCCTGGGAATGGCATAGAATTTTCTATCAGTACAATCTCAGAGCTTTTCCTCCTTACTCTTTGAATTAATAGGCACTGCCGTGTGGTAACAGAATGTAAATTATTTCTTATTGGATTTACTTTCCCTATCTTTATATTACTGGCATTCCAAATTCCCTACCACATTCAAAATTATCATAGTAAGGGAGGAAAATATTTTATTTTTTCTCAATTTTTTATATTGGATAGTACTCTTCAAGTAGTTGTATTTTTATCATCCAGTGTATTTATTTAAGTAAAATATCTCTCCAAATTTTGATTTTAATGTCCCTGAGAGAAAAGATGACATATGCCAAACAGTGGGGTATGATACATCTTTAGCCTCACTAAGTGATGTGACTCCATGTGAAAATCTGGATATGTTCGTAAGTGTGATTTTCTCTGACTCCTTTGATTTATATGTGGTAACTATAATAAACAAAAAGAAATTTTAAATCATAGATAATTGTTTTCTATAGTTGCAAATATCTGTATATTTGTAAAGATCTAGTAGTTAAGCTAAAGATTTAATTTTTTTAGGTATTTGGCACTGAAAATATTGAAATGATAATTTGAAACAAATGGAGAGTTATTCTTCACTGGCATTCTGGACTGAACAAACTAGCCACACAGGGAACACCATCCCTAATTTCCTATCAATTCTTTCCTTCAGCCAGATTTATAATACTTACATTCCTTCATTCATTTCTTCACTTCACAAATATTTCTCAAACCTTTAATGCTGGTCTGTTCTGGGGGTTACAAGCATGAATTATGCTTCTCTCCTGCCCTCATATTTTGTAGAGACAAATGGAGGAGTTGGCAGGTCCACACTTCAGTAAACTTAAAGTAGTAAGTGTAAAGTGTCAGTAATGAGCTGCAGATAGAGTACGAAGGGAATTTAGAGGACAGATTAATTTTACATGGAGAATCAGAGAAGATTTGTGTAACAGATCGAATACTCTTTTGACCTTACAGGCAGTAGAGAATTTAGAGAATGGAAAATTTGGGAAAGGAGAGGGAAGAAAAATAACACAAAGATGGGAAAGTAAAAATATGCATATGAGAGAAGTGAAATGAGCTAATATTGATAAGTTATCAAATGCTGTTGTTCCAAGGTAACATATGATATCTCATTTTACATTCTCAAGAACCAAAAAAAGGAAAATATTATTACAAATATTTTTATAAGGAGTAAAGTATAGTTTGCAATATTTAGAAAATGTGAATGAATATATTGAAATGGTTTAAGTATATTTAATGTGTGGTGATGGTCTGGTAGCCCTATGAAATATTTTAATAACATCTACTTTCTTCTTTTGTTAAATACAAAATTGTGCCCACAGGGTAGCAGTACATTCTTAGCTCCAGAATTGGCACTTTTATCCCTGATGTTAAAACAAGTTTTTGTAAACCTTTATTGAACATCAAAGAATGCATGTTTTATTCCAAAAATAATTTACCTTGCTATTTTACCTGTTCCTTCATTTATAATTTGTCTCAAATAGAGGAATTTCAAGTTATAAAATTATAATTTATAAAATTTAGCTCTCTATAATTTCAGGTAAAAAGACAAAATGTACCTCTTTTTGAGATTAAAAAGAAGAAAAACATGACATTTTGAAGCAAATATTTCCACAATATTTGCTGCTATGACTAGCCATGCAACATTACATTTTTCCCTTTAAAGTATTTTATATATGTGGAATTTCAATCAAATATATATATATATATCTCGCACTCAAAGGATGGTTTATAGTTTGTCATTAGCTACAGAGTAAGCAGACAGGCAGAAGTAAAATTATCAGTTAAAAAGTGAGTGTAGAGAGGGGAAGGCTGCAGCCACCATACTTAGCTTTAGCTTTAAGGGGCTGGGGATGGGGAAAGAGTAGCACCAGAAAGATGCTGTGCCAGGGCCCAGCCCTGCCTTTCCTGACAGCCTTGCCCCCTCCCACTCCAGATGGCTCCAGAGAAGAGACAACACCCAGTCCTCAAGGGTGGCCAGAAACCTGCATGCCTTGCTGCTCTCCCCTTTACTACTTTTGGCAACTAAAAGGCAAAAGTCTGAGATTGCATATTTGGGAAAAAAACAAAGTATAGTAGTTTTATATTTAGATCTTTGATCCATTTTGAGTTAATTCTTGTATAGGGGGTGAGATAGGGGTCCTCTTTCATTCTTTTGGTTATAGATATCCAGTTCTCCCAAAACCATTTGTTGAAGAGACTGTTTTTTCCTGTTAGCGTGGGCTTGGTAGGTTTGTGAAAAACCAGTTGACTGTATAGGTGAGGGTTTATTTCTGGGTTCTCAATTCTATTCCACTGGTCGATATGTTTATCTTTATGCTAGTGCCATGCTGTTTGACCACTGTAGCTTTGTAATATGTTTCAAGGTCAGGCAGTGAAATTCCTCCTTTTTAGAATGCTTTTGGCTATTCGGGTGCACTTACCCTTCCAGATGAATTTGGTAATTGCTTTCTCTAATTCTGTAAAGTAAGCTGTTGAGATTTTGATTGGTATTGCATTGAATTTATAAATCAGTTTGGATAAAATTGACATCTTCACTATATTTATTCTTCGAATCCATGAACATGGAATGTCTTTCCATTTGTTGAGTTCTTTATAAATTTCTTTTAGCATTGCTTTGTAGTTTTCTGCATATAGGTCCTATACTTCTTTGATTAAATTAACTACTAGGTATTTGAGTCTTTTTGTTGCTATTGAAAATGGAAGTTTTCCACTGATTTCCTCCTCAGGTTGTTCAGTACTAGTGTACAAAAACATTACTGATTTTTGCGTGTTGATCTTGTATCCTGCCACTTTGTTGAACTCATTTATTAGCTCAAGTAGCTTTGTCGTGGATGCTTCAGGATTTTCTAAGTACAGGATCATGTCATCTGCAAACAGTGAGAGTTTTGCTTCCTCTTTTCCTATTTGGATGTCTTTAATTTTTTTTTTCCCTTGTCTAATTGCCCTCGCTAGAACTTCTAGTACAATGTTGAATAACAATGGTGACAGTGGGCATCCTTGTCTTGTTCCCAATCTTAGAGGGAAAACTTTCAACCTTTCCCCATTGAGTATGATGCTGGCTGTGGGTTTTTCATATATGCCTTTTATCATATTGAGGAATTTTCCTTTTATTCCTATCTTTTGAAGTGTTTTTATCAAAAAAAGATGCTGGATTTTGTCAAATGCCTTTTCTGCATCTATTGAGATGATCATGTGTTTTTTTCCCTTCAATTTGTTAATGTGGTGTATTACATTGATTGATTTTCTAATGGTGAACCAGTCTTACATACCAGGAATAAATCCTACTTGGTCGTGATGTATAAGTGTTTTGATATGCTATTGGATTCGATTTGCAAGTATTTTGTTGAGAATTTTTGCATCTATGTTCATTAGAGAGATTGGTCTGTAATTTTCTTTTCTTGTAGAATCTTTATCTGGCTTTGGTAATAGGGTGATGTTGGCTTCATAAAATGTGTTGGGTAATTTTCCCTCCTCTTCAATTTTTTGGAAGAGTTTAAACAGGATTGGTGTTAATTCTTTTAGAAATGCTTGGTAGAATTCACCTGTGAAGCCATCTGGTTCTAGACTTTTCTTTGCTGGGAGATTTTTGATGACAGATTCAATCTCCTTAAATGGGATTGGTTTGTTAAGTTCTTGTATTTCTTGTAGCGTCAGTGTAGGTTGGTTGTGCGTTTCTAGAAATTTGACCATTTCATCTAGGTTGTCTAGTTTGTTGGCATATAGTTTCTCATAATATCCTCTTAAGATTCTTTTTATTTCTGTGGGGTCAACAGCTAAGGAAAAAACCATTGATTATATGCTTTGGATAAATCATATGGTATGTGAATATATCTCAATAAAACTACTTAATAAACAAATAAATAATTGTGCAAGAATAGCCAGAAATAGCAGCTATATACAGCAAGGGAAACAGAGAGATTGAGAGATGAGTAGTTTTCTTGCTTGTTTGGTTTTTATTATTATTATTACTGAAATAATGAAAATGCCTTAATAATGCTTGAAATGCCAAACATACAATTATGTGATTGTAGCAAATACCATTGATTGTACACTTTGGATAAATTGCATGCTTTTTAAATATGTATCAATATTAATATGTCTGAGAAATAGCATTCACTTACAAAGTATAACCTCAATCTCATAGAGCAGGGGTAATTTTCACCCTTATGGAACATTTGGTAATATCTGGAAACATTTTTGGTTGTCACTACTGTGGAGGAAGGTGCTATTGACATCTAGAAAATAGAAGCCAGGGATGCTGCTAAACATTGCACAATGCACGGAACAGTTCTCCATGACAAAGAATTATCAGTTCCAAAATGTCAATAGTGCTGAGGTTGAGGAACCTGTCATACAGAATAGCAGGGAGTGGACCTGCCACCACTCTGTAGGTGACAAAAGTAGAAAATAAGACTATGGGGCTTACTGGATAAGAGCAAGAAACTTCACTACTCAGCACACCAAAGAGCATGAACTACAGCGTAGCCCCTGTGTCTATGTCCCAGATGCTTGCTAAGCAGGCAGTAGGTTGGGCCACCCAGAGGAATTCAGGGATTAGCACTTTTTGTGCAAGTAACCAACACTATAGCAAGCAGCCAAGTTTCCAGTCTCCCTCCACTATGGAGCGAGTAACCACATAGGTCCCTTTAACTACTTAATTGCCTATTTGACTATAGAACCAAACTTGGAGTTTGGCACACTCAGCAAGAACCTGCAAAGCCACTCAAGGCCCTTTGGGGATCGCCTCCTCTAACACTCACAGAGAAGACCCTGGAAATCAACACAAGTCAACAGAAGGACACACTTATCTCTATTGTTTGTGAGGATTTCACATGTAATCACCTCAAAAGGGTTTCACATAATGACCTTTAAGTTGACAGGGGGAAAACCGGTTTTTATTTAAGTTACTTGGTTGCTCTAAATCCCATAATGCCTCTCTGACTCACCTCTAGTATTCATTGTCATGCCCTGAACACAGCCGGTGTGGTCCTACTTCCGGGTATTTGCACCGACTGTTCCTTGTGCCTGGACTGATCCTGCCCTGTGTGGCCCTAGGCCTCTTGCCTTCACCTCCTCATGTGCCACCTCCTCAGTTCATTGTTCCTGGCTGCCCCGGCTAAAATCGTACACCCACACAAATGCCCGGCCCAGCTCATCCCTTTTCCCTGTTTACTGTTACTCTTTAGTACTTATCATGGGTTATTTTACTTGTCCTGCTACAAGAATGTACACTTAGAGGGGTCAGTGGTTTTGTTTGTATTGTTCAGTGATAGATGCTTAGGACCTGGAATGATGTCTGGTAAATAGTAGCAGTACAAGTGTTCATTGAATTAATAGGTGAGTCTTTTGACTGTCATTACTTTTAAAATAAGAATTAAATAGATTAAACAGAACTAAGAATAACAGAAATGATTTTTTTGGTATGTGTGCTAAAATAAGGAACAATAAGGCGTTATTACTATCTTGTTATCTGAAAAATGATTTTAGTACTCTCTGAACTTGAACTTAGAGTGAAGTTCCCTGATATCTTTTCAGAAATGCTGTTCAATTTTACATGTTTCTCATGATTTAATTGACTTCTATAATATGATTTTAATGAAAAATGTTTAGATTATGATTTTTAGTAAATATACATAAGACATCTGCAATACATCACTGTCTTCACTTACTTTCCCAATATCTCTTTCTATATCAACATTCTATTTGCTTACGTCTTCAAATTATTTATTTCTTGCATAGGTACATATCTCCCTTGAAAGGTTTCATACTATATACTTATTTAGATATATTATTCTGCACTAATTTCCTTTATGTTTTAGCTGTCAAGTTATAAGCATTCATTTTTCTTGCTTACTGTACATAATTGTTACAAAATACAGCATTAATCTCATTATTTTGACTGTCTACTGTTTTTCTTACAGGTTATGCTACATCTAGTATTTGATTTTCCTATGTATTAAAAATATATATAGTATTTCCAAAACCATTCATTCATTTTATTGCATTAAAAAATCATTTTGAACTAATTTTAGATTTATAGAAAAGTTACGAAAACAGTACAATTTCTATATCTCTCTCCTTTAATGTTAGCATCTTACATAACTATATTATAATTATCAAAACCCAACAATTCATGCTAGTACAATTCTCTTAACTGAAGACTGTATTATAATTTCAGCAATTTTTCCACAATGAACAAGCAGTCTGCAACAATTCCTTAGTTTTTCCCTGCTTTTTATTTTTAATATTTTATTTACCTTCATGTACACATTGTTGAACCTCTATATTGTCGAAAATCAAATATATTTTGTTAAGAAAATAATGGCTATTTTTGAGAATTTGATTATATGTAAGGCATGATCAGTTTATTATCTCCTTTAATTTTAATGTGGAGATTATTATTTATATTTTAATTTATGACACTGAGGCTGCACAAGGTTAAGCAACTCACCAAAGGTTACCAAAGTAGAGGAATATGGTAATCCTGTGGAAACCTTGAACATCCATGGTCTATTTTATTGGAAAATTGGAACCCTAAAGCAACCTTCAATCTAGTAATTTTACTCTATCTTCACTTCCTTCCACTCTCCCATTTTCTTTTTCCTTCTTCCAATGAAACATTGTTTATATTATATATATTTTTTTACTCCTGTTCCTGTTTATCATTTTTACTTTTACAATTCTGAAGAAAACATGTTAATATAGAGTACTTATTTTGGACCATGTGTCAAGTTTCCAGACTTATTGCATTGTCTACTAACTAGTTGTGGGTCCTTAAGTGTCTTTACTTTTGTGGGGCTTTGTTTCATTATTTGTGGAATGTAGAAGTTGAACTGTATGGCTATTTAGGCTCCTTTCACCCCTAAAATACTGACATTTTAATAGATTCCTGCCTGGTTTTATTATGACATTTCCCTTTGACTCACTGCTTCAGTTTTGTAACACTATATATGGACCAAGGAGAATTAGACTATCACATGTTGTCTTTACACATTTATGAAAGGGTTTTGTGAGATAAATTTCTATTAAAAACTTGACTTCTTTCACCGCATTTAATTGTTACCCACATGAGTATTTTCTGTATCCTTTTGCGCTCTGGGTATTTCTGTGGATCTGAAATAAATATGCTCCTGTTAATTTAGGTTGGTCAAGTAAAATCCAGAAAGGACGCTTCAGATGACACATTTGTTTTCTGTCATAGTAAATATAAATTGAATGAAGATTTACAGCCCCTGACTTTTAAACTCTACTTGGAATTTTATGTTTAGAATCCTTCACTAAACATAATGCTTAAGGAAAGTATGTTCTACCTTGTTTTCTTTTATTAGTTCAGTGAAAATCATCACTGGAAGTGACATGACTGTTTGAATATTTATGACCAAGTGCAAAAAACGTGAAGCGTATTAGAAAACATAGCTAATAAAAAATGTAACTTTCTATGAAATTAAATTGCTCAAGTGACAACTAATTGTGTTGTTTTTCCATTTTATATGATTGAGTAATTTAGTATTAATTCTATAGGTTCCTAATTGTTTTGTTTTTATAGATTATAACCTACTTCATAGGACTAAAACGAATGTCTAAGAATAACTGATATTTTGCTTTCAGGAAGTTGAAACAACTTTAGCTCTCTTCTGTCTTGATAAGTTGGTTGAATTGGGTCATAAAAGGGCTACAATGGAAACAACTTCCTCCCTCCCTATTCACAATGAGGTGTCTATTATTATCTGAAAAATTTTAGTGGGATACTGTAAAATGAGCAATATACTCATTGAATATCTGTAGGGGTTTTCTTTACTTGAAAGCTATGGGAGCTACTCTACCCTCTATAGTATATATCTTTCAATGTTTCATTTAAAAAGAATATAGTTGAAGAATATCCTTCCCCTGCCCAGAGGTATTCAATAAAATCATTCCCAGATCACAAGCAGAGCTAGCTAGATAGTGTGCTTTAAGTTATGGTAGAATTCTGTGGTATAAATCAATAGAGAATTCTCATAAGAACAATCGTTTGGAATCTAGCACTGTGTATTATTTGTGATCATATTAGTATACTAACTTGTTTGCTGTATTTTTCTGCATTTACTAGTTGCTACTAAATAAGGTCATTTCAGAGCCTTTGTTGGGAGACAATTCTCTATGGTAACTCACATTTCTGCATGTCTTAAAGTGAAGTGCTTACTGACTTTTGTTCTGAAATATTTTTACAAGGACATTTGTATAGAAAATAGACTTGGAAGACAAATATTATCTCTCTCCAGGGCAAAGGACAGGTCTACTTGCCCATTATAAAATATTTAGGTTTCCTAAGATCAGAATACTTCTCCTGTAATACAGCCCACTGTAGATAGAGGTGTCCATACAGGTCCATCAGGGCCATCCCCATGGGTTTTTGAGGCAAAGGGAGGAAACTGACACAAATCTATTGATGCTCAAACTGTTTGTTGAACCATGAATAATAAAGTCCTTTATATTTCACCCAGAATCTTGTCTTCCACCAGAATCCATGAAACAGTAACAGGCTGACTTGTGACCTTGAAATTAGGGTAAAATCTTTCAGTTCCTAACAGTTCTTGACAGCTTTCATGTTAATAATTGCTTTAGGTTACTGGTAACTGATGCATTCTATGGCACTGACTGTGCTCTGATTATGCTCTTCACTGCATCAAAGATGAAATATCTGAATGTCATAGAGAGATGATCTGTAACCCCCATGATTGAAACTGGCAATGTGTTTTTGATACTAGTAGGTAAACACTGTGTTTTAATATATTCTGCTTCATCTGGAAAATGAGACCCTTATATGCACTCTATATACCTCTTTGAGTACAATACCAAGATATTTTTTTCTGATTGAGAGTAACTGTGTACACACCCTATCTGACCTAATAACTGAGAAAGTAGGTGGAATAGAAAACTGGTCTGTGACCAAAGACTCCTGAAATCATGAGGAAGAAAATTCATCAAGCAAACTTCACTGCTGCACTGTTAATTAAATCAACTTTGTTCACTCATGTCAGATATATATGAGCTGTGATGCCTCTGGCCATACTGAAATGTGTAAATAAAGTCTGTATTAATTGAGCCAGAAGAATATGCGGCAAGAGAGTTGTCTGAGGGCTGTCTCTGAGAGGAGATGAGGCATTCCTGGCCTTAGGCGTGTCTGCATGCATGCTGCATATCCTGTTAGTTAAGGCTTGTGACCATACTTTCTACTCAGGCACAAGCTGCTGTGGTACTTCGTTCCAACTCAGAAAAATAAGGATAGATAAACAAGGATAAATTGGAAACATGGAGGCACAGTGGAAGCTTTCTGGGTGGTGTTTTTTGTTGGTAGTTTTTTTTGGCACTGTGTTTTTATAATGGCCATTGTGGGATGTGATTTCCAATTTATTCTTATTATGTTAAACTGTTGTAAAATACCAAACTTATAAATCACTATTTGGAATTTTAATTTATGAATCTTAACCATACTTAAGGCCACTGCCCATGCTTTCAGTCTTTTTTTCTTTTCTTTTCTTTCTTCTTTTCTTTTCTTTTCTTTTCTTTCTTCTTTTCTTTTCTTTTCTTTTCTTTCCTATTTTAAAGTTAAACCCATATTTAAAGTAAGGGATTTAATTTAAAATACATGAAGACTTTAATCTTCTTCTATTTCATAATGCATCATATCTGAAAATCAGACTTGTGATGATGTTTCAATTTTGGAAATACATTTTTCACATTAAATATATTTAAAAATGTTTCTGTTTTATTTCTTTTAAATCAACATCATCCTATTTTTATTTAGATTAATTTTATTATCTATTAATTATCCCTCTTTATAATGATAGATATCACTTATAGGAAATCACATTATTACTTTGAGAAATTTTTCAGTTAGGTGAATCATGCAATTTATTATCAAATCTAACTTTGGATGAGATGTGGGTTTTTTTTGTTCTTTTCATGTGATATTCATATATTATGTCCATTTATAAAAGTTATTCTTAAATTACTAGAACAATGTTTATAAAGGAAAACTGATGTGGAAATTTTAATAATTAAATATTTTAATGTTTTATATTCTTCATAATCTTTTAATATTTCATTCACAGGGTTTATGAAAAATATGCTTTTTATCTGAAGTATATGGATAAATGCCACCGTTTTTTCACTTAGCATGGAAAATATATACATACTCGTAATTTTAAGAAAAACGTTTACAAGAAACTATTATTCCCTTGGAATTTTTCTTTCTTTGAAGAAGTACAACCATGTTGAGAGTTCTTGCCTATTGATAAATAAGTGTTTTGTGAAACCGAAGGAAGATTTTGACCAGATTTTTAAAAACAGGCATGCTCTGTTATTAGTTATACAAAATGAAAAAATATTATTATTTAAGGGTAGTGAATTTGTTTTTCCAGAATGTAGATTTCTTGAATTCTACCCAAAGGTATACAAAGCAATCTACTCTAACAAGTTTTTCTTTATCAAACACTTCCCTTCATTTTCATAATCACATATTTCCTCAAGAAAATAATGGGTACTTTTGTAATTGCCTATGTTTGTTTGGTATTTGAGTGCCATAAACATTTATATGGCTCTGAGCACCTGGTTGAAGGAATTATGGTCATAGATTTCCTAACAGTCAATCTTATCAGGCCCCAACCAGAACCCCTGGAATAAAAAAATCAAATATACATAAAACTGTTGCTTTATATGTCTTAGCTTCTCATCTAAATCACAAGTTAATTGAAGGCAGAGACCAAATGATATACTTATTTTTATCCCTGGGAGTTCTTCCCTTATTAGTGTTTATTTGTTGAGAAAGAGATCCTGCAAGTGTACAGAATAAGAATCCTCCTTGACTTGTTAAAAATAGTGTAAAAAGATCCCCAAGTTGCACATAGACCTTTTTACGAGTTTCCTTATTTTAACATTTGTATTCAACCTCATCCTCCCTAGAAGAGAAAAACAAACAAATAAACAATAGAAAAAATCACCCTAGGCTAATTGTTCCATTACAATCTTAATAGAATAGTTAGGTAGCTAAAGGAAAGAATATAATATAATGATAAAATTTGCAATAATAATAAAATGATATTTATATATCATTTGCTATGTGCCAAATATTATAAGGAGTTTACATATATTAATCAATTTCATCCCCAGAATAATCCTATGAAATACAAACTATCATTACACCCATAACAAATATCAGGAATTTTAGGAATAGAAAGGTTAAGTGCTTTCCTCAGAGTTAAATAGATACAGACATTACGTGGTAGTGCCTCGGGAGTCTGGTTCCAGAACTTGTACTTTTCCAACCTCTATTTTATGTTATACTGATCAAGCATTTCATTTTTCACAGGCAAAACGAACAAACTAATTAGTGACTGGATACTTTCAGGTTTTTCTTCTCTGGACTCAATTCCATTCTACTCCTACTATTAATTCATAACTGACTCTGTACCTACTATTTTTCATTAAAGTTGCCACTGGCCATAAAGCACAGATCATTTCAAATAAAAACAAAACAAACCTGCATATTCATATTAAGTAGTACTCATAAGGAAAAGAGCCAAAGTAAAATGCTGATAAATTAATAAAACTAGCATGCTTTGAGAATTTACTATATTACAAGCAGTATGCTAAGTGTTTTATATGCAGTAGCTAATTTAGCCTATGTCATCATCCTGTGGGGTAGATGCTATTATTATCTTTACAGATGGAGAAATTATGGAGCATAGTGATTGTGTTGCTTACCCAAGTGTTGGAGACAGATTTTCAACCCAGACAGTATTACAACGTATTCTTCATATGAAAAAAATTAAAAGTCTCAAGTCAGATATCAAAAGGAAATTTTTTAAAAATAATAATAAAACAGGTTTATTAGAGAAGGAAGACTTTTCATGCTGGAGTAGATTTCAAATGTAATAATGTAATAAATTTTTTTGAAAACCAACTAACAAGATAAAAAGCAGCCACAGACCATGATAAATAGCAAAGAAAAGAATAAACAGCTACTTTCTTTCCATTATTCCAGAACAGGAAAGTGCTCAGTAAAATTAAGTGTCAATAAATACAAAATTAAACGTTTTTTCTAGGCATAGGCACAATTAACCTGTGAAAATTACTCATATTGGAAGGTAATGAAGCAGATAGCTTAGTGAAATTGAGAACACTGTGACTTGCTATAATGGGATTTTCAGTTAGATCAAATCACATGTTTTATTAGTCTTCCTGAGTCAGGGCACATACAGATTAGCAGAAAGGGTCACGCAGGGAAAAAAAAAAAAAAAAAAAAAAAAAAATTCCATAGGCAGAGGGACTTGATTGAAGAATATAGTAACAGTAAAATGTTTATTATGTCTACATGTAAGGGAATGCAAGTAGATTTCCCAGTAGTATGTGAATACACAGCTCTATCTCTAATATAGTATTAACTATTGCTTTGTCCAGTAAGTTACAGGTCTCTTTCTCCTGGGGAGAGGGGAGGGAAGACAGGATTTCCTGGTTTTGAAAGAAGAGGTGTTCATAGTAATTTTTCATGTTGTAGAAGAATGGAATTATCTTTATCATCTTATGGGCAGTTTGGAGGTTGGTTTACAAAATGGCAAAATGTAAGGATTAACTCTGGATTTCAAATGTGTTCTTTTGTTGGACTTGTACATCTGCTAGCAAGAGGGCATTGGTATAATTCTGATTATTCAGATGACGTATTACAAGTTTGAACATGCTGTATATCACTTGTATATTTTCTTCTGAACAGTCTATTTTACTATGTGTTTGTGCTGAGGACTTATCTTTCAACCCTTTTTCATCTTATTGTTTTCTTGTTTATCTGCAGATCACTGTCTTAATTAATATAATTAAGGCTCAATTAAAATAGCTAAACATCCTGATTAATTGTTCAACACATGTAGAATGGGGAAATCCACATGATGAAAGAGGGTTACTAGTCACATAAAATGACTTTCATAATAAAATTGAAAAGTATCCTATGGAAAGTGATGTTTTTAAAGTCACTGATAAAGAATTCATGAATTTGAGTTTATACTTCTTTTAATTAAACAAAGCTTTTGTTAAGTAAAACGTAAGTCATGGACACTACTTTAAAATCTCTTTCTTTCTTCTTTTTGCTTTTTACAGACCTGGATAATGTAGAGGGCATTGCTGTGGACTGGATCGGAAATAACCTTTACTGGACAAATGATGGACATAGGAAAACCATTAATGTGGCCAGGCTGGAAAAAGCCTCTCAGAGTCGGAAGACACTTTTAGAGGGAGAAATGTCCCATCCCAGAGGAATTGTAGTGGATCCAGTCAATGGGTACGGAATATTTCATCAGCTTTATATAAGGAAAATGGTATTTTTTAAATGACTTTTATATATCTAGAAGTAGTCATTTTTATTTAAATTCATATGAATGGTCTGGTTGGGGAAATTTACTCAGTTAATCATATCCTCTTTTACAGAACGTAATAAATAGACATGTTCAAATACATTTTACTGAAATAAACAGATTTTTGCTACAAAGATATATTTGCTTGACATATTCAGGTACTCACCTAGATTCTCCATGTTGGACCAAGACAAATAATCAGTTTAATCAGGGAATCAATCAGTTTAACTTTTTAAAAGGCTTTTCAAATTTAATGCATTAAAATAGCTAATTTTTAAGTACATTTATTGTGGGCCTTATTGTTAAATAGGTTACTATGATCCTATTCTGTAATACATTAATCTTTTGAATTAATAAATTCTCTGTTTTAAAAGAAAGTGGTAACTAATCTGCTTAAGACCATTCATTTAAAATTTAGAATCATATTTTCCATATAGGGACATAATCTTATATAAAATGTTTTAGGATGGAATCATTTGTGCAATTCTTGGTAAGAAATTTTCCTTTGATTTTTTTTTCAATGCTGTTGCCTGAAAAAAAAAAGCTGTGCACATATAAATATCAAAGAAACGTGAAAATTCCTAATAATTTCAGAATTAAATGAATTACAGATTTTACAGGCACTGTATAGTATTTGTTTGTGTTCTCCTCCTTCATTTATATTTCATCATTTCAAAATAGCATAAAAAAATGGATAGTCTTTATACCTTGCTACACTCATACAAAAATGTTTAGTTGAGCAGGAAACAACTAACTCCTTTATAAACTGAGATCACTGGCTTGCAGTTCCTAGAATTGTTTGTGTTGAGTGTAGCTGCAAATACAGAATGCTTCTTCCTAGGCAGTGGGTGAACTCATTGTGTATGTTTTCATAAGGTGTAATTACAAAGTAATTTCAATGATTTGATGTGTGGATTATATAATTATCTGTTCTATTCCTAAACCTTTAAACCAAGCTATCTATTTGAACCTTAAACCAAGGCAATCTTAATTTTAAGAGAAAATATTCATTCTATACTGTCCAAATCTGCTTGAGGGAAGAACATTCAAATATGTCCTAAAACTGCATCTTTCTTCTCAGTATTCTGCTAAACATAAGTGTTTTTAGAGTCAAAGTGTCTTTGTGGAGCCCAGGAAGATGACAGAGAAGTGGCTGTCATAGAATCATAGGAGTTAGAAGGAAACTTAGCAGCCATTAACCCCATCTCTCTCACCAAATCCAGGAATCCCCTTCTATACCTCCCTAATAGGTAGGCATCCAATTTCTGTTTGAAACCTGTAGCATCTGTATAGCTCATTCTACTTGGGGACAATTTTTATTTATGTGAAGCTTTTTCTTTTCATGAAGCCAATATCTGCATGTCTATAGGTCTGTCTACCAACTGCACCTCTATTTGCCATTAGAGCTATAAAGAATGGTTCTTATACCTCTTCTACTAGACAGATCTTCATATAGAATATGGCAATCTCATATCAACATGAAAAAATCTTTATGTGTGTATAAACACACATATATACATATATACAAACATGAACACCCATATATACATTTTCCCCCAACATGCTATGCCTACAACTCTCATAGGCAAGGTAGGGAGGGGGCTGTATAACAATACATATGGAGCAACATATGTATATTTGCAACAGACCAAGTGATGGAGGAAAACGTCAAACTGGTAGAAACTTATTTACAAAAGTTTGCTAAGAAGGTCAGCCTAAAAAGGCATCATTAAAACTGTGACTTGATTGTAGAGAAATAACCAGCCATGGTGACTGGGGCAGTGATTATTTTGGATCATGAAAAATAGTACATCTGAAGATCTTACATTGGGAAAAACCTTGGATGTCAGACAAACTGAAGGGAAGACAGTGGGACTGGCTTGTAGACATCAAGGCTAGAGATGTGATCAGAAAGGAAAGCAGGGCCTTGCAGCCCATGAAAAGAGCTTTGCTTTGTGCTTCAGTGCAAGGGTAAAATAGAGAACTGACAAGATTAGATTCACATTTTGAAAAGATTAATTTTGTTGTTCTGTGGAGAATGGATTGGAAGGCAGCAGAAGTGGAAGTGAAACCATGTGAATTTAATTTTCCAAATAATTGTTTGAACTTAATGTAATAACAAAGAAATAAAGAAACTTTAGTTTAGAAAACTCCATTCAAAATAGTGTAATATACCCTTAAGCAAAAAACTGGTTTAATTGAATTTTTATCATATCTCTATTTGCAGCTAGACACAGGAGGGAATCATAGATTTTCTATACTTTTTAGAATACTATCAAAGATTATTTATTTCATAGAAATACATTGTCAAAAGCTTCATAAACAATTATAGAATCAGTAAATGTTTTGGTTATTTATTTATTAAGATATATTATTGAGTAACTATCATACAGATCAACATAAATATGTAAGACAATTGTTGTAGAGGATTTTATAATCTGGTGTGTGTGAACACACATACAAAAACACAATTACACACAAAATAAACTGTAAAATAAAACACAAGAGTGCATACTCTTCAGAGCTACCGTGAGCTTTATTTTTTATTCAGAATTGGATCCTTTTCAAAATTTTTATTGTGGTAACATGTTTTCAACATGAAACTTCCCATTTTAATGACTCTCAAGTCTACAACTCAAAGATGTTAATTACATTTAGATGTTATGCCACCATCATCACCATCCATTACCAAAATTTTTCCATCACCCCAAAGAGAAAGAATTAAGTCTTAAAGGATGAATAGGATTTCCAAATGAATACAGTCTGTCCCAGTGGCTTAGGGCAGGCATTCACAAGGTTAGTCACTGTCCTCTCAGGGGACAGATTTGAGGTGTGATGAGTTTATTATGGCTAGAACAGAGGGTATGTGAAGGAACATAGGAGGAGATAAAAACAGAAATATGTGTTGGGTCTAAACTATAAATTTTTTCAATGTTGTGATAAGAAGCTTGGATTCACTTTGCTGAAAATGGAATGATTGGATGGTTTTGAGGCTAAAAGTCACATTTTTCAATTCACAATTTAGGAAGATAATTGATGGCTGTATGACAACTCTATGAGAAACACAAGAAATTTGAAGAAGGAATGCCCATTAGGGGTTCCTTTGCAGAGAGATGAAAGCCAGTAGTTATAACAGAAACAGAAAAGAGGGAATTAAGACCAGAGGCACTTGCAAATAGAATTGGCAAGGCTCATCAATTGTCAAAATGGGGATAAAGCTGAAGGAGGAGTAGGTTGTAATGACACTGTTCTTCAGGCTGATAACTAGAAATAAACCTACTTCTTTCCTATAATTTCCATTTCACAATTTATATCAATAACTTAGAAACTGATGTCTCCTGTTCTGACTTCTCAGAAGGTCCATCTGTATGAAAATATGTCCAAAGCTGAGTACATATTTCCCCAAACCAGATCTTCCTGTATCCTTGTCTCATGTAAGTGCTACACCCTCCTAATTATCATTTAGATCTCAAGTCAGCAATTAAATTTTGTTTTTCTATGGGAAGACTAATTTATTTTACTTTCTTAGCAGAGAAGCTTTTAAGAATTTGAATATTTCTAGAATTGACCATCAGATAATGCAATTCAATTTAGTAATACTATTGCTATCAAGAAAGCCTAGCTTGGTATTCCAGGGTGCAAATAAGAGCAAGAAATAATCCCTCCCCTTAATTATTTTAGTTTATAATTGATGTCATCAGATATGCCAAAAGCATTAACAATAATATAAGGTATATGCTATGAATACTTTAAGAGACCTGAAAAGTGTCGATGAGAAACACAGGAAGGAGCTTATTTTGGCAGGAAAGCTGGGGAAAGACTACACTGAAATGTTGTATTTGAACAGACCTTGAAAGCAGAGGTAGAATTTTCCTTGTGTTATTAGCAGAAGGCTACCTTAACCTAATTTGTGTGTGTGTGTGTGTGTTAATACACAGAGTCCTACCTTAGAAAAGAAAGATATTAATTCCTTCTTGTTTTCTCATTTTTATTTTCTGTTTTGTGTATTTAGGAATCATCATTATTTGGTACTTATTATAAGGCATACACAATATACTTTCTAAACAGATAATGAAATGAGTAGATGTTGATCACATATCCAGACTCTATTTGTGCTCTTATTTAGAAAAAATATATATTTTCTTGTATTTCACTTGAATAAGAATAAGTTTAGGTTATGGATCATATCACAGATAATTCTTTCTTTAAACAGCAAAACCATATGAAATATGTTTAGAATATCTAGATTTTACCCTCGTACGTGCGTGTGTGTGTGTGTGTGTGTGTGTCAAGCGTATCTATGTGTGGGTTGGAATAAGTGTCACAGATTAAAAGAGTGTTACCATGCACAAAATGAAAAACTACAGGGAAAGATAATTGCAATTTTAACAACTTGTAAATTAGCAATAACAATAAAACGGCATTGATTAACTGTATTCAAGAAATTTCCAGGAAAATATTGATACTAATGAAAGTAGTTGTATATTTTATTTCACATAGTTGATTTATATGCCTGAAGTCAAATTATTATACCAAACTAGCATAAAATTAGAGCAAATGAAATGACTCGGCTGTTGGTTTCCAATATTTTCCAAAAAACAAAACCACTTAAAGGAAATGCAGGAAACAAGATAGTCATTTTGCCATGCTAAGTTTAGACTGTATTTTGAGTTAGTACAATTCACCAGGCTCAATATATTTCCCAGGTCTAAAAAGGCAGATCAAAATAATTGTAAACTTTTAAGAGCTTAATTGGTATGAAATAAGAAATGTTGTAGTACATCCTCAGTTGTCCCAAGTCTGCCAGTTTAGATCACAGTAGGGTTTTTAGTCATAAATACAGATTTTTCCTTAATTTCCCCCGAAATTCTTTAGGGTTCACAAAGTGCAGGGGGTAAGGAATCTGATGGGTATTTCCAGGATCAGCATCTTAAAAAACCTTGGGGCTTTATAAAGTTGTATTTGAGGTGACTATGTTAAAGCCTACACTTTAATTAATAACTCAGGAACTTCCCCATGAATCCCAAATAATACATGTGGAGGCATTTAACCTTATTCATGAAGGAATTGGAACATCAGCTCAAGGTCCCCACTGTTATAGCATACTAAAAACATATTTTATTTTCAAGGCAGATGCTTTTGTTTGAGATAGAAATTAAAGCTCAAAATCTCAAGGTCAGTTAACTTGTTGTTATTAAACTTATGGGCAGCTAAATCATCTTCTGTGGATTTGGAGGTAATAATAAGCAGCAATAAAACATAGATAATTTGCATCAGGAAGACAAATTAGACCCGGCCAAGGAAACCCAGTATGGCTGTGCCCTTTAGAACAAAGGCACCCCTAGCCTGTCTTAAAAAATAATAATTCATCTGAGATTAAACAAAGTTCTCTGAAATAGAACATTAACTGTCCCTGGGTTCTCATGTCAGTCAATCTGCTTTTTAATTGCGTAATTGATGATATACTCTGTGAAGTGAACAACATTTAAAATAATAATGCCTGAAAAAATTGTTTCCTACACTTGGTATAAACACTAAATAAATATGTGTTTGGCACTTACTGTCAGGTCAATTAATTCATAAGGCCAATAAATGTGTTGTTGTTGGTAGTGGGTTTTCTGTAATGTGTCTAAATGAATGGTCTTCATTGAATAAATCTTCACTTCCCTTAGTACTTCACAGCTGCTCCTTCCCATTGGCAGATAATCATTCAGATAGGGGAACAAATAAGAATGTAATTAGATTTTATGGAAGTGCAAAATCCAAGGGAAGTGTCCCTCTGTAAGGTGGCTGGTTGAAATAACATGTCTGTGCTCTTGTTTGTAATATCTTAGTTGGATGTACTGGACAGACTGGGAGGAAGATGAAATAGATGACAGCGTGGGAAGGATTGAGAAGGCCTGGATGGATGGCTTCAATCGGCAGATTTTTGTGACTTCAAAGATGCTGTGGCCAAACGGTTTAACTCTGGACTTTCACACCAACATATTATACTGGTGTGATGCCTATTATGATCATATTGAAAAAGTGTTTTTGAATGGAACTCACAGGAAGGTAAAGGACAAATGCTGCTAGTTTTAACCCACAGGCTTCTTCTTTTACAGAGCCTTGTTGTGTTATTTTAAAAATACTTTCAAGTTTATTTTTACCCCTCTGAGGTGGCTGCCAATAGTCTCTGTGGGGTGACTAAAGGAGGCTGAGCATTAAGTAGTGCAGCTGGCACTTGCCTCTGGGAGACCAGGCCCAGCTCACTGTGGTATGCCAGGATTTATGGGATTTTTAAAAGAAGCTCTGAGAATATCAGAGCTGTTTTTAAAATGCTATTTTTCCACAGTGCTTTGCTGTGACCAAGCAACTCTAATCAAATATCTCCAATATTTGCAGGTAAAATTTAACCTATATAATATGAGGGAGTAATTACAATGCATTTATTTGAAAAAAGATCTTCATGATATTAAAATTGTGACATGTAGTAAGAATGAACTGAACTTCAAGCCTATTGGTATAAATAGAAATTAGCTTCCACTTATCTTTTTTGGTAATCATTGCTAAATTTTGAAATTCTCAAGTAAATTTGAGGATTTACAGTGGCTAGGTGGACAAAGGCACAGTTGACAAAAAAACCAACTCTAGAATAAACTAGAATACTAGTTTATCACTGCATAAGCACACCTAATACCATGAACTGACATCATCTGCTAGGTGAATAATGGAAATATGAAATATTAGAAATCACTAAGATGCTTCCTTTGACCCTATATTTTCTTCTCTTTTGGAAAGGAGAACTAAGTCTACTAATTATGATTTCTGTCTGGCAAATTAATAGCATACTAATCAGTTAAGTCTATTTTAATCATTGGTTGACTATAACGCAGAGCCAGTTGCTATATGGTGTGTCATGGGACTACAGGCTCAAGCACAACAGAAACTTTCAGCAAATGGCTGCTGTATTTTTGTAACTTTTATATAAATCTAAAATTAGTTCAAAATGAATTTGTAATGTAGTAAAATAAATGAATGAATGATTTTGGAAATACCATATGTATTTTTATTGTATAGAAAAATCAAAGACTAGATGTAGCATAACCTGTAAGAAAAACAATAGAGAGTCAAAAGAGCAGAGAAGAAATCCCATCCTGGCTTGTCTTCCAGGGAGACCAACCTGGGAGGCCAACCGCTCAGGTCAGGGTCCGTGCATAGCAACTCCACGTGCCCCACTTTGTGTCAGAGAGGAGAGAGAAATCTGTGCTGCCGAGGGTGGGGTATTTATACAACCCCAGAGGTGGGGGCCCTGGGCACTTGTTTCTGATTTCAGGTTTAAAGTATAGTCAGCCCTCTCCATTAGACCTGACATCTCCACTGAGCGGTGGAATGGAAGCAAATTGAAAGAACTGCACACACTAGAAAAGGAAGAGGGTGGTGAGGGCTGGGAGATAGTCGCTAGGTGTGTCATGACTTCCCAAGCAGATAACAATGCTTTATATATTTCTCTCCAAATACATAAAATTGGTTGGCATTTTAACCTATGTCACATACTTAACAGATGCTAAATAAATACTTTTGATTCCTTTAAAAATGTTGGTATATGTACAGTATATACTTTAATGGCCAGCATATTTTAGCCTACATGGAGGTGAGAAAGTAAAAATAAGAAACTGCCTCAATTATGAATATATGATAATTTGGCAGGAAAAACTCAGATGAAAAGGGGCACAATTTTAATTTCTAATCCTTGGATAATTTCTTCTGTTCTCTAATGTTAAAGGAAGTAAATAGAAAATACTTTTTCATTTTGTAAACAATAGCATTTTATGAATAGTGAAAGGTGACAAAGTATTATCATTTTGGATGTATTATTCCTTATTCTCCATCTTCAATCCTCCATGTGAAACAGAACTTAAATATTTCTCACATGATTGATCTTTTTAAACACCATGTTTGTGTTTGTGTGTAACGGATTGTAAAGTAATATATTGGGATAATCAGAGTTGAAAGTAGCCAATGATTATTATTTACCTATTTGCTAATAATAAACATTCATATGGACACAGAAACATTTATTAGTAGTAAAATCTTTACCTACCTCCCTGTCATTGTCCAGATTTCTTCAATTTGTATTGGTCAAAGTAAATTTAGAAAGCCCCCTTCACTCCCAATGTCATTAGCTAGTACTAATGACATCCCTTGGAGAAATGTTAAAATATACATAGTGAAACCGATTACTTGGATCAGTTTCTCTTCCAGGATGTGATATTGGAGTATCATAAAGAAAACAGATATAGAAAAGAGTTAGTAAGTCATTTTAGTTTTACATTCTTGACCATATTTATGCCATATATGAGAAAATGTAAATAGCTGAAATGAGAATGGTTTCCTTTAAATAGCATGTCCTATAAAAGAAAAATATGCTTACATTGTGAAATCCATTTCAATAATCCTTTCAAATCTACTAGAAGAAAATATGAGTTAAGATGTTGGTTGGATCATTATCTGTTATAAGTATTTGAATATTCTTTCCTCCAAATATTTAGTTATGTTTCTAAAGGTTAGTTCTGATTTTTCATAATGTGTTTCTATTTTATAGATTGTTTACAGTGGGAAAGAGTTGAACCATCCTTTTGGACTGTCACATTATGGGAATTACGTGTTCTGGACTGATTACATGAATGGTTCCATTTTTCAACTAGATCTGATAACGAGTGAGGTAACATTACTGAGGCAGGAAAGACCGCCACTGTTTGGGCTTCAGATTTATGATCCACAAAAGCAACAAGGTATTAAAACTGAAATTAAACTGCTTCTGACTTTCATATATAATACTTCCCAGCAATTACACAAAGGTTTTACTTTGACACTATTGTTGAAGTTTTATGATAAAGGTATCCAGTTCACTCTAAAGTCAATCAAATCTTACACTTTGTTGCCATAATTTTATTTTAATTTATTGTTCTAAATACTCTGCATAACTCTGGAAATTCTATTTGAGTAAAATTCGAGGTTGTCTCTAAATACTTTCTCTTTTTTTGTCATTTTCACTGAAGAAGGCAGTTAGTTGTACAAAGGAAAAAATGAAAAATCCTAATGCTTTCAAAGTGTAAGTATAGTGATAAGTGAGAAAAACTTCCTTAAAGGGGAAAAAGATTATGGAAAAATAGAAAAAAATGCATTAATAACAAAAATGTTATTTTATAAAAAGAAGTGTCCTAGTATATTTATCTGGTTAGTCTATGTATATTTAATGAGCATTTCATTATTTTAGAAAATATGAAAGTGAAATAACCTACCATGGTATTCATGTCTTATGAAAATCAGATAATATTGTTATATGTTGTATCTGAATGAGTTATTAATATTTATTAGACCATCCACAAATAGCATGACTCAGACCTTAGACATTCAACAAAAAATCACTTCAGTTAAATTATGTTAGTTTTTTTTTATGAGTCTAAATAGTCACTGTTACTTTTTTGTGGAGATATCCTTGTGGCAATTTTGTGAGCATAAATTTCAATAAATTTGGTATAAATAAATTATATCCCGAGTTTCTCAATACATATGTTGTCTAGCAGCAAGAGGCTTTGAAGATATTTCAACTAAATCAGAGATCTTAAAGCAAACTATCTCACTCAGGGCTTCATATTATTTTCCTATGATATTAAAATTACCTCACTGGAATACAAATACAATTTTATAAAATAATGGAAGTACCTAAATTGAGAGATAGCAATAACTAATAAAAGATAAACTTATCTTTAAAAAGAATTTAGCAATTTATTTGTGATGGTGTAAACTATAGCTGTGAACAAAAAATGAAGAATAGAGATCATTGCCTGGATAGAGCAAACTAATATTTTCTATAACAGCCACATGAACCCCACTTTCCTAACCACCACCATGATAGTTTGTTTGTATTGACTGGAGGCAAGTCTGTGTACACGAACATCGATTCTTATCTCCTATCAGATCCTCTTTTCAGGAGTACTATTCCCTCTGATTTCATAATCATTAAGTTTCCATAACTCATCACACTAATATAATTACACACTCACATTTTCAATTTCCATTCTCTTTAGAAATTGTACCTCTCAAATGTCCTTGCTGAATTCCCACTAGCCAAAGTCCATACCATTTTTGCATTCTTCACCTTCTTTACATTTCCAGTTAGATTAGAGACTTGATCAATCAAATGCAACATATATGGTGAAAAATGCACTGGTTTATTTTTAAATAGACATACTTTTAAGCACCAGTACTAATCCCTTTTACTTCTGAAATTTGGGATGTGTCATGGAAGATTAAACAATGATTTAAAAAATGCTTTCTTCATGAATTCCTGTAAGGATGAAATAACTGTTTGTTACTTAAGAGTAAATCTCTTAGCATAGTACCTGACACACAATTCATATTAGTTCCTTTCCCTGCCATTTTTCAATCAGGAGGCATTTAGTTTTAAAGTTTCTCTCTTCATAGGCTTTAAAGTAAATATCCAAAGGAGTGATGTGTTAACAATCATATACAGTGAAATATGTGCCTCTGACAGAGGAATGTATGTGTTGTTTCAGAAGGTGAAAAAGGTCACAGAGTACCTTTTACAAATAATTTTGCAATGCTATCCCTTGCTCCTTTAAAAGTGATTCCTCTCCTCCCTCACCCCACCACCTTTTAATTAAAGCCATGGTTGGAACATTAAAATGGAGACTTAGCCCTGATTATTAAAGTCTAAAAATTTTTATTGTGGAAATCACTATGTCCTGCCTTTCTTAAAGTGTTCAGGCAAATTGATTATTTTTCATTAACTAAGTTGAAATAATCAGTTGCTTTGAGTTTCAAGCAAGTCATCATGTACCTAAGGATTTACTAGTACTTACCTGGATCTTTTGAAGAGACAATACAATATGGAAAAGATGACTGGACAACACTCTTTTAACTCAGTCAATAGATATTGAAATTGGGTAACCTATTCAGGATGAGAATTATTTAATATCCCTTATTACAATGATTATAGCCCCTAGACTATGAAGTAAAGTACACTCAGATGTTCAAATACGGACATGCTGCCGTATTATAATACATTGTATTATAACATACAATGTTATAATTTTTTTTTTCTCAGTGGTGCTTCTCTTTGTATTCTTTGAACATCAGATAATAAATATGTGGAAACCTAGAATCACTGATATAAACTTTGGCTAAATACTGCTTTGCTAGACTGTTTTTCTAAGCGTAAAATAGTAACAATTGAATAGAAAACTCCTAAATAGTACGTATCACCATTTCTTCAAGAAATAGAATAAACTAGACTTACATAGCCTTGTAGTCTATTTCTCTTTCTCAAAGGCAGGCTCTATATGACTACATTTATTTATATATAATATATAGTCTACATTTATACATATGTGTGTGAATAAATGAAAATGTATAGATATATACATAAATTCATAGCATTAATGTATACACACACACAACACAACACACCCCACGAGAACACCATGAGAACTATTCAAGGATGCTAATAATGTAATGTCTAAACTTTTTTTGATTTAGTGTCAGAAAATTAGTCAGCCAATCAGACCCTCCAATTCCAGAAAAATTATCAAATTGTTTGATAATATATCAGCTAAGTTCGGGAAGATAGATATATAACCATCCTGAAACAGAAAACTACCTGTAGGAATGAATATCTCAAGCAATTCTTAGGAATTGATATTGATACCATGAAATTTTCCTCCTCTACTACAGTTTTTTTTTTTTCTTAATTTAATTGATAAACTTTTCTTCTTGTTAGTTAACATTAGATAACTAGAACAAATTTTGCAGCACTGTCTTGAATTTCCTTATGTAAGGAATAGCAGTTGTCCAAAATTAACACAATTTTACCTTTTTATTTTCTAGGTATAAATCACACTTTGATTTTTTCCCCATGTTTTAAAGAATGAAATAATCAAAATTAAAAACAATTTCCTAAAAATGTTTGATAAATAGTATCCTATATCGAGTTAAAAGTAATAGACCAGCTTTTGTATCAAGTAATTGATATTTATTAAATAATTATTAACTGTAATAATTATAATTATTATATCTACTAAATGCCAGGAAGTGAGCTAAGCATTATTTTTTTATTACAGAAGTTGTGGGAGAACAATCATATATAAAATGCAGGATTCCCATACCAGCCTCCTATTAGCACTTTGCATTGGTGAGGTACATTTGTTACAATTGACGAAAGCACCTTTTACAACTGTACTATTAACTATAGTGCATGGTTTAACTTAGCATTTACTATTTGGGTAGTGCAATTAAATGGATTTTTTAAAAAAATTATTCTGTTACCATAAATACAGCCAAATATTTCTTCTTTTAACCACAATCAGATATATATTTCAGTGCTGTTAATTACCTTCACAATGTTGTGCTACCTTCACCAGCATCCATTGCCAAACATTTCCATTGTCTCAAATAGGAACTCTGTACCTGGGACCTTATTACAAGGGAGGCAGGAACTCAACCACTGACCTATATTTGCTCTATGGAAATCTGTATATTTTAAGCCTAATTTCCCTATTCCCTGGTTACCATATCCTGGTAATTTATATTCTTGGTTCTTACTCTATGAGTTTGCTCATTCTAATTATTTCATATCAGTGAGATCATATAATATTTGCCTTTTTGTATCTGCTTTATTTTATTCAACATGACAAAATTATGTCTTCAAGGTTCATCCATGTTGTTGCACATATCAGAATGTCATTCCTTTTTATGGCTCAATAAAATTCCTTTGTATGTATATACTATGTTTTGTTTATCCATTCATCAGTTGATTGGCATTGGGTTGCTTCCCTCTTTTGACAGTTGGGAACATAAAGCCGTGGTGAACAGCAAAATTGTAATTTGCCATCAAACTGTCAATGCAAAGTACCAGATAGGGGTTGGATTTTATAATGGAATTTTTTTTAACAAATTTTATTGATACATATTAATAAAGCATAAATCCAGCCAAAGTGTACAATCGTTGGTATTTGGTATAATCACATAGTGGTGTGTTCATCACTATAATGGGAATTTTATTTACGGTAAATGCTTACAGTTCTGAGGCCATGACATTTCCAAATGAAAGCACCATCAGAGATGTTTTCTTACCAAAGTCAGCTACTGGTGAGGCTGGTGTCCTGCCATGTGGTGAAGATGGCAGCCAATCTCTGCTGAGGTCCCTGCCTTCCCTTCCAGAGTCTACCATCTCCCAGAGCTCAACTGTGGGCAACTAGGCATAGGGCTTGTCTCTTTCCAGACCTTCTTTCTTAGTCTTGGCTGCTCTGCTTTCTTCCCAAATTCAGCTGTATGGGATCAGGCATAGGCTCATCTCTAAGGCCTGGAGCTGTTCCATGGACCCAGCCTTTTGGGGGCTTCATGCCTAAGTTTTGGCTGCTAGCAACCCTCGAATCCTTTCTCACATAGGAGGGTAAACAATGGCAGCTTCCTTTTTCTGTCTCTGTGTCTCCATTTATATCAGACCTAGCAAGAGGGCAGAGACCCATCCGGTCTCATGCCTCACTGACATAGTCCAATTAAGAAATCCAATCAAATGCCCCTTAACAGGGAAAGCAAATCCAGATCCAGAGTATGTGTCTATTCCAGTTAGAACAAATGGCTGCCATTTCCATGATGCTGCAGCTATCTACTTTCAGATGGTACCTGCATATCATGTAAAACCATCTGTAAACCAGGCCTGAGTTTTCTCTTCCTTAGTCAACTGATTGTAAGGAATTCCCCAAGAGGTCATAGCTGTGGGCTGGGAAACAGAAGGCAATGTGGCAGGAGTGGTGACTATGGGCATTTGGGCTACTTCCTCATGTAACGTACTTGTGCCTTCAGCCTTCAATAGCTGCATGAGCTCTATCTGATATATACCACTTCCACTTTATGATAGAGTGCTTCTGTGTACCCCCAACTTTATGGTTTGGTTGGTTGAACAATTCCCAGCTCATGGTAGGCAACTCAGGTCTCATGGTAACTTGGTGGCCTATGGTTAAGCATTAAGTCCCTACTAAAGCCAAAAGCTGTTTTTCAAAAGGAGAGTAGTTATCTGTAGAGGATGGCAGAGCTTTGCTCTAAGATCCTAAAGGTTTATATTATGATTCTCCTAAAGGGGCCTGCCAAAGGTTCCAGAAGGCTTCTCTATTTAACACTGATACTCAGCACCATGGGATCTGCTGGATCATATGGCTCAGGTGGTAGTGCAGCTTGCACAGCAGCCTGGACCTGTCACAGAGCCTCCTCTTGTTCTAGTCCCCACTCAAATCTAGCAGCTTTTCTGGTCATTGGGTAAATGGGCTGGAGTAGCATACTCAAGTGAGAAATTTGTTGTCTCCAAAATCCAAAAAACGAATAAAGTGTTGTGTTTCTTTCTTGGTCATAGGAGGGGCCAGATATAACAGCTTATCCTTCACTTTAGAAGGGATATCTTAACATGCCCCACACCACTGGATGCCTAGAAATTTCACCGAGGTGGAAGGCCCCTGTATTTTTGTTGGGTTTATCTCCCATCCTTCCTCACACAAATGCCTTACCAATAAGTCTGGAGTCATTGCTACTTCTTTCTCACTGGGTTCAATCAGCAGGATATCATCAATATAATGAACCAGTGTGATATCTTGTGGGAGGGAGAGATGATCAAGTTCCCTTCAGACAATATTATGACATTAGGCTGGAGATTTGATATACTCCTGAGGCAGGGGAGTGAGGGTATATTCCTGGCCTTTCCAGTTAAAAGAAAACTGGTTTCGGTGCTCCTTACTAATGGTAATTGAGGAAAAAGCATTTGCCAGGTCAATAACAGCATACCAGATATCAGTGGATGTATTGATTTGCTCAAGCAATGATACCACATCTGGAACAGCAGCTGCAATTGGAGTTACCACCTGGTTAAGTTTATGATAATCCACTGTTATGCTCCAAGATCCAACTATTTTCTGCACAGGCCAAATAGAGTTGAATTAGATTAGGGTGGGAATCATCACTGCTGCATCTTCAGATCCTTGATGTTGGCATTGATCTCAGCAATCCAATCCAGTATTGCTTTTGATTTACTATTTTGCTAGGGACAATTCTAGGAGCTTCCACTTGGCCTTTCCTACCATAATGGCCCTCATGCTGCAAGTCAGGGATCCAATATGGGGATTCTGCTGGTTACTGAATATGTCCATTCCAATTATGCATTCTGGAACCATGGAAAATAACCATAGAATGGGTCCAGGGACCCACTGGACCCACTGTGAGAAGGACTTGAGGTAAAACTCCATCAATCACCTGACCTCCATTGGACCCTACTCTGACTGGTGGACCACAGTGATGTTTTGGATCTCCTGGAATTAATGTCATTTCTGACCCAGTGTCTAATAATCCCTGAAATGTCTGATCTTTTCTTTTTCCACAATGCACATTTACCCTGATAAAAGGTCATGGGTCTCTTTGGGGAAAGCTGGGAGGAAGATTAACTGTATAAATTTTTGGCAATGTAAAGGATCCTTCCCCAGGGAAGGGCACCCAGCCTTCCCCTCATTCACAGGGCTGTGGGTGTATAAATGATCTCAATTCTGGAAATGAATTAAGGGGCCATGACTCTGTTTCTGTAATTTAAGTTAGGGTTTTATTCTCTAGAATTTGTCTGCTTATACAAATCAAGTAGGAATTTAGTAGACTGCCCATTTTTCACTTCTGGTTATCCCATGACTTATTAGCCTATGTAATTCACACTCTTTTGATTACTGCTTTAAGTCTGCCTTTCATTGTGGTAGCCATGCCCACCTTGTCTTTGGCAATTAACTTCTGCTACTTGGCTTCTGCCAGCCTGAGATCTGATCATACCTATAGTGTTTAAGGATTCTAATTCCATCACAGCAGTTCCCACAGTAATATCTGGCCTACAGAGAAGAGCAACCAAAGTGCTCTTCAGGGAAGATGGATTAGTCTTACAAATTTATTCCTCATAGTCCTGGTGAAAAGTATGTCCTCCGGACATTCCTGGGATGGGTGGGCAGGTATTAAGTGGTGTATCCATTTTAGCATTCCAATCTTTCTAAGCCTTTGGATCACTTCATCTATAGTATACCAGGGTAAATCGGGCATCTTGACCTCAGACATTCTAGCCCATCTTTTGGTCCCTGTTTCAGTCAGCCAACTTAACAAACTGTTAGAGCCCTTTCTAATCCCTTGAGCTATAGCACTGAATCCAGAATCTCTGTTTAGTGGGCCGATATCAATAAATTTAGCCTAATCCAACTTTATATTCCTTCCACCATTATCCCATACCCTTAATACCCATTCCCAGACATATTCTATATAAATATTCCACACATTTATATAGGCCCCCTGATTTCTGTCTATATAAATTAGAAAACATGCAGTTCTTTTAGAGTATAGTGTACTTCTTCATGGGTCACACTTTGTACTTCATCTTTGGGAACTTGTAGTTTTAGTATAGTTATAGATATTGAAGAGAAGAGTAGTGGTGGAGATAGGTAAGGAGAAGGATTAGAAATGTTTTGCAAGCTACTGACCTCAGGGCATTCCTTTGCATTTTCATCTTATGAGACAGGATTAATCTCTTCAGGTGGGGGTTAGATGGCAGACACCTCAGGGCAGGGTGTAGGTTGAGTGATGGTTTCTTCAGGGCAGGGAGGAAGTGGAGACTTCTTGGGGCAGTCTTGAGATTGGACAGTGCAGGCTTGAGTTTGGCTGGTACCTGCCTCAAGGCTGGGAGGAGGTCCAGATTCCCTGAGAAGATTGGAGGGTGGGTGATACAAACTTGACATTGCGTAGTCTCCACAGGGCAGACCATTACAGGTTTATCTGTCAAAGTCTCAGCAGAATTTAGGGTTTGAATATCCCCATATATATCATCATCAATCCATATGTGTCCATCCCAATCCTCAGTGTTATACTCCTTTCCAGTCAATACCCTCACTTTAACTGCAGACACCCTGCAAGGTTAATATTTTAGTTTCCACTGTAACTCTACTACTCATACAATGAGACTCTGAGTCTGGTTTCAAAGATCTCAAATCTGTAGCCACATGAAACAAGATTTTCTTTCAGCGCACACATAGAAACTTTCACATCACTCATGTATCACTTAAGTTGCAAATTTGAAGCCTTCGACTCATCCCTTTCTTTTGTAATTGTATCCAGCATATTTAGGAACAGACAGCCAATATCATTGTACCTTTTAACTCCACAAAACTCTGTTAAGGTGTTAAAAAACACTCTCACCTAAATCCTTACCTCTTATAAGCATGGAAGTAGTCGTATCCAGTGGTGATATTTTGTGTATCTCTATTGCCAACTCATGCCATGGACTGTCAGTGGCCTCTTGATTATTGGGAACAGAGTCATTAGTGCTCTTGAATCTAATCAGAGTAGAGAGCCAATTGGAAAAATCCCAGAACCAATTCAGAAATCCCATTTTTAAGATTCTGTTACTCAAAACAACTCCTGGTACCAAGCTGTATTAGTCAGGGTTCCTTAGGGAAACAGAACCAGTAGGAGGTATCTATAAATTGTATGAATAAATGTATAAAATCCTTTCATGTGTTTGTGGGGATGCAAAAGTCCAAATTCTGAAGGGCAGGCTGCAAGCCAGAGGCTCTGATGAAGGTCTTTATGAGTTCCCAAGAGACACTGATAGTCTAAAGTAGAGATGGGAATTCTCTTTCTGAATGCTAAAATCACTTCCCCTTTTATGGCCTTCAACTGATTGGAAGAGACACCACTCATCACTGACAGCATTCTCCTTAGTTGATTGTAGATGTAATCAGCCATTTATGCAATCAACTTACTGATGATTAAAGTCCATGAAATGCCCTTTTATTATAATTAGCCCAGTGCTCACTTGACCAGACAACTGGACACCATTACCTGGCTGAGTTGACACATTAGCCTAACCATCACAGTCACTGTGGGGTTAAAATTTAACACAGTACATATATAACAATCATATTTGGTTTGACACAAACTTGACTTCAATAGCATACATATACATTGTTCCTATATCCCTTCATTCCCTCACCTTTTTTGTACGTTGATACCGAAGCAATGTATCTTTGTGCTTTATGTATCCTAAACCATAGATTTATCATTACCTTTTATGCATTTTAGCTCCATAGGAAGTAAGAAGTGGATTTACATACTAAAAAATACAATACAATAATACCTATATTTTTAATAACCCAAAGTTACCTTTACCAGAGGCCTTTATTAATTTATACCACTTCGAACCACTGTATAGTGCGCTTTCCTTTCAGTTTGAGGAACTGTCTTTAGCATTGCTTATAGGGCAGGTTTGATGGTGATGAACTTCCTCAGCTTTTGTTTTTCTGGAAATGTCTTAATTTTAACCTTAGTTTTGAAAGAAAGTCTCACCAAATATAAAATTCTTGGTTGGCAGTTGTTTTCTTTTAGCACTTTGAGTATTTCAACTCACTGCCTCCTTGCCTCCATGGTTTCTGATAAGAAATCAGCACTCAGTCTACTTGGTAATTCCTTGTACATAAAACATTGTTTTTCTCTTGCAGCTTTCGGAACTCTCTCCTTGTCCTTTGCATTTGATAGTATGATCGATATATGATGGAGTATATTTTTCTTCATGGTTTTCCTGTTTGGTGTTCTCTGGCCTTCTTGGACGTGCATATTCATGCCTTTTGCTAAATTTGCAAAGTTCTCTATCATTATTTCTTTGAATATTCCTGCTGCCTCTTTCTTCCTTTCCCTCCCTCTCCCTCCCTCCCACCCTCTCTCCCTTCCTTTTTTCCCTCCTTCCTTCTCCTTCCGGCACTCCTATAATGCAGATATTGGTACATTTGATGGTATCCCAGAGTTCTCAATTGTCTTATCTTCGAGTTTGCTGATTCTTTCTTCTGTGAACTCCAATCTGCTTTTGAAACTCTCCTGAATTCTTCATTTTAGTTATTGCAGTCTTCAAGTCTAGTAGTTCTGTTCGGTCACTTTTTAAAATCTCAGTCTCTACTCAGATTCTCATATTGTTCATTCATTGCTTTTCTGTTATCCTTTAGTCTTTACTCTGTATTTTCCTTCTCCTTGAGCATTTTTAAGATCATCATTTTATTTTTTTAATTAATTTTTTTTTATTTTTAAAGAAGCTTTAGATTACATAAATGTTACATAAAAAATATAAAGAATTCCCACATGTCCCACCCCCTCCCTCTCCCATACTTTCCCACATTAACAACGTTCTTCATTAGTTTGGTACATTCATTACAACTGATGAACACATATTGAAGCATTGCTACTACCATGAACTACAGTCCACACCTGTAGCAGTTTGGCAGTTTGATATAGTTATGAATTCCAAAAATAGATATTGGATTATGCTTGTAAACTGGTCTGTTAACCTGGGCATGATTAAGTTATGATTACGGCATTGACTGGGCCACATCAGGAGGGCATTGAGCCCCACCCCTTGGTGGGTGGGTTCTCAAAGATAAAAGACATTGCAAAGGACAGAGTTGGAGTAATTTTGATGTTGGAGTTTTGATACTGGAGCCTGGGGAGGTGAGCAGACAGAGGAGCTTGGTCAGGAGGAAGGAGAGAAGGCCCTGGGATAGAGACAAGCCATTCGCCTGATAGTCTACAGCTAGACCTTGTGGAAGAACCAGAGGAGCTAATCCCAGAGAGAAATGGAGCCCTGGGAAGAAAGGAACCCAAGAAGCCTGAACCCTGGCAAATGTTGGCAGCTATCTTTCTCTAACACATGGCAACAGACTTTGGTGAAGGAAGAAACCTATGTTTTATGGCCTGGTAACTGTAAGTTTCTACCCCAAATGAAAACCCTTTATAATGACCAACAGATTTCTGGTATGTTGCATCAGCACCCCTTTGAATGACTAATACAATACCATAGTTCATACTCTGTCCCACACAATTCCAAAAGTTATGACAAAATATACAATGGCTTGTATCTGTCACTGCAATGTCATGCAGGATAAATCCAGTGTCCTGAAAGTGCCCCCTTATTACACCTATTCTTCCCTCTCCTATCCCTCAAAATCTCTGGTAGCTACTGCCTTTATATCAATGATAAGGGTTCTTCTGTTGCTAGAATAATAATAAGTCTATAGTAGAATAATAATAATAAATCTATTTTAGTCCTTTGTTCCTTCCCCAATCTTGAGGATTTGGGGATGGTGATGCTCAGATGGAGCTTAGATCCCATGGGAGAGATGGATAGAACTATTTTTCTTGCAGTTGCAGACACTCTCTGTTCCTTGGGATGGGAGTTGTCCATCATCATCTCCTTGTTAGTTGTCCTGGGTTAGTCCAGTGAACTGGAGAGTAGATGCTGCAACTATGCTGAAATTCAGGGCTCAACTGGCACATGGACAAACCAAAGATTTAAGTCTCTGGGACATGTATTTATCAACTATAGTGCTAATTATAGGTTCAAATAAAAGGGGCAGAAGAGCCATGTGTAGAAAACCTGTAAATGAGTCTAACTCTGTTACACTGGAAAGCATAAATTCCAAAGTAAGGCCCGCTGATAGGGTGCTGAATTCCTGAGCTGCCTGCCCTGTTTATAGTTTCTGGATGTCTCTTAGAGGCACTGTTTGTTGTGGCAGTCAGTGAGATCCTTCTGAGACTTGCATAAGTGTAACCTCTGGAGTGACCTCCCAACTCACTTTGAAATCTCTTAGCCATAAAAACTCATTTGTATTTACCATTTCCCCCATTTGGTCAGAGTAAGGTCATCATTTTAAAGTCTTTATTTGGTATGTCCACATTCTGGTCCTTTTCATTGGTGTTTTCTGGATTTTTATCCTCTTTTTTTTTGGTTGGGCCACTTTTTCCTGTTTATTTGTATGTCTCAGACTCTTGTTGCACATTAGAGTTGGTTTTTTCATATATTTGTTTGTTTTTAGGAGATACCAGGGATTGAACCTGGAACCTTGTACCTAGGAAGCAGGTGCTCAACCATTTAGGCTACATCTGCTCCCTGGACTTTTTACTATTTTCAAATGTGAACTCTGGGATTTATTCCCTGAGATGTCTGTTCATTGATTATGTAACTAGGAGGAGATAAGAGAGAGATTTTCTTGAGTCTGCAACCTCCTATCATGAAGGTCCAACAAAGGCAAATAAAGAGTGCAGCATCCTCTTTGTCTTTTTGGGTCCTTTGTCTTGTCTGTATTGTGTTTATTAGGTGTTTTGGAGTTCCCTTCTTTATAGGGTTTGAATGGTCCCTCTGTTTCTCAGGACACAGACCTCCCTCTCCCAGGCGTTTAAGACAGGCAAGCTTTTGCCCCAGTCTGTCCACCTCTATGGTTTCTTCCACTCCTTTTCTTGACTCAAGCTGCATTTGCCTAGGGGGCAAATTCTGGGAGGTGGGACACTACAGAGAGGAGTTTCCAAGTCAGTCTTTCCCAGACAGAACAAGACCAGGGACCCACAAAGCAGGCACAGTCAGACTCCAAACAGCCCTGAGAAGAGTATCAGCAAGGGCTCAGGAGCTTCTTCCATGGCTCCCCAAAGCTGTGATTTCTTGACCTGCTCAGCAAATGCAGTCCTTCAGTAAACTATCCCCTATGGCCCTGAGGAAGAGTTGCATCTTTATGTCTCCTCAAACACCTTTGTACACAGCAGTTTGGAACAGTGACTGCCCTCAGAGCCAAATGCAGTGATCCGAAGTTGTTAATCAAAAGCTGTGATCAGAATCATCTGTGCCCATCCTTGGTCTTGGGGAAGAGGATTTTCATATCCCTTTCTGTCACCAGAGAGCTATCCGGGGGCTGGACCCCATGATGACCACACATGAAAGTGGGGATGGGCACCAGTAGCCACTTCATGGGAGAGCAGTTTACTAGTCTTTACTGTAATTTACCAGTCCCTTCCTTCAGCTTGTCTCTGGATGCTGTACAGTGTTCTGCTGGACTCTTGAGATTTGAAATAGTTGTTTCAGATAGTTCCTGTCTGTTTAATAGTTGTTCTGGTGGAAGGACCGAATCCTGGAACATTCTGTTCCTCCAACTTCCTACAATCCTAAGCATTCTTATTTAAATTCACAACAGATACTTAAGATAGATAAAATTAAATTCCAATATATGTATGAGAAACCAAATGTCAGGGAGATGTAGTAATTTGCCCTCAGGACATTTAGTGAGCCAGGGATTCAAATTCAGATCTGACCACAAAGTATTTTTCTCTGTGTCCAATTTTATTTATGAAAACAATATACTCAGTATAATTTTAGGTAGAAGAAAGAAATGTGTGTTTCCTTTGGTCATTGTTGTTTTAGTTTTGATAAATTTTGTTTTCTTATTTAAAAGCAAAAAAATAATGTCCTTCTTGACTACCTTTATAGAACCCCACACACTTACTGCATTAGTGTATTACATGTTTATTAACCCCATTATTTTGTGGAATTTACATTTAATGAGAGGACCATTATCACACATTTTCTTTCTTTCCTTTCCAATTTCCCATTTGGAGATAATCACCCTTAAAAATAACCCAAAATGCTAACTAGACTCTTAATATAATTAATACCGACACATACACATATCAGACTCATACACTTATATATGAGAATAGTCTTATCATCTTGTTAAAACTCTTACATCCATCCACAAATTCTGTATCAAATTATTTTTCCTGTCATTCAAATCCTGTATTGTTACTATCATTTCTTAATTTATTCATTCATTTGTATAGTCAGAATGTATTTATCATATACTCACCCTGTTCTACTTCTGGAAAAGGTATATGATTGGGCAAAAAAGACAAAGGTTTTGGCCCAGACATACCACTATCTAGAACTAGATTTTAAAACCTACACTTCATTTGCTTTCCTTGCATATTTGATTAAAAAATCTATCTGCTTTCAAGTAATTTAATTTAGGGTTTTGTTTCATTGTTTTTAGCATTGGTTTTATATCCTGACTTGATCTAAATCTATTTTGTCATATATAAATAGCATAGAGTTTAAAAGCAAGGATTCTAGTAAAAGAGAGACCCTTATTTGTAATTATTTAGAACAATAATATTGTTAATAATTATTATCTACAAATATATAATAAGCCTTAGTCTAAGTCCTTATTTTAAATAAAGATTATTTCTTAATTCTCGTCCTTGGAAAGGTCATTTAAACCCTTAGATTTTCAGTAGTTCCACCTGTAAATGAAATAAAACCTGCATTATAAGTTTATTGTAAACATTAAGTTAAATTAAATGTATAATAAGGTAACTAGCCCTGGGATTAATGCATTATGGATTTTCAATAGTGATAGCTATCAATGTATTAATTAACTTTTCCAATTATATTTATGTTCAAAATTTTTTAGTAATGTTTGAAAGGTAGTCAATCATGTTTTAGAGAGGTTATTGTAAATTTAAAGATTTGCAAGCAAACACAATTTCAAAAAAGATTCACTAGAACATGTTCTTCAGGTAATGAAATTAAAAAATATATTGGAATAAATATTAAAATAAAAAATGATGGGAAACGGATGTGGCTTAAGCGGTTGGCCTCCCGTCTACCATATAGGAGCCCCAGGGTTCAATTCCCAGGGCCTCCTGGTGAAAAGGCAAGTTGGCCTATGCAGGAGAGCTGGCCCATGCAGGAGATCTGGCCCATGCAGGAATGCTGGTGCAGCAAGATAACGCAAGAAAAGAGACACAGATGAGAGACAATAGAGACACAGCAGACCACAGAGTTGAGGTGGTGCAAGAGATTGAGCGCTTCTTTCCCACTCCGGAAGGTCCCAGTATCGGTTCCTGGTGCCGTCTAAGGAGAAGACAAGCAGACAAAGAACACAAGAGAGCAGACAGCGAGCACAAAAACAACTGGGGGACATGGGGGAGTGGAAATAAAATTAAAATAAATAAATAAATAAAAAACGATACGGAATTAATCAAATCATTTTAGAATACTGGATTTCTATCATGACAGAACAAATGACAATTTCTCTATTTTAATATGTAATATTCACAGAAAGAGATATATTTAAGATTTAAATACTAATTTATTTCTAAAAACTTAACTTTCCTCTTCAGTGAGAAAGGTAAGTATGAGTCATGTGATTGAATTAAAGAATAAAATATTTAGCTTCTATTGTCCATATGAAAACATATCCTGATATATTGTTTTCAATGTATTGAAATATTGATTTCCTTATTTGTTATTGTTTTAAATTCTTCATATATTTATCAACATATTTTGAGTTAATTCTACTTCTAGACACTATTACTAAAATATTGATTATACAATTTAATCCTGTATATAATCTGCATAACATAGATAAAATGCACAAGTGTCCTATGAATTACTGCATTTTTATTTCATGGAATAAACATGATTATATCTGAAGCTGCTTAAAAAGTCTACATTCCTTTTTGGAAAAAGTCAACTAAATTTAATTACCCTCTGAGTTCAGAAATTTGATAGTATAGCTTGAATTATTAACTTCCTTTGCTTTCAAATATATGCATATATATATTTATTTTATAAACATAGCAAGTTTATAAACAAAGCAAGTTAAATACATGTCTCAGAATAATGAAATAAATGATAATATAATTTAGGTGATTTCTTATGATCTGTGGGCCCACAATCATAGTCTATGGGAAGGAGTTAAATGCTTATTGCATACAGCAACATTTTAGAGTGTTTTTCCTTGCTTATTATTCCATACATAATACATCCAACCCCAAGGCCCACAAGTATAATAACCTAATCTGTCACTTTAGCCATATTTTTGGCACTTGCACTTTCACTGTCAATATAATTGTAATAATTTAATTGTATATCTCTGAATAATTGAAAGTTCTTTATTTTTAATAATTAAGTTATATTTTCTCTTACGATCAAATTGATATTTATTGATATCTTGTAAAACACAGCATAGTAGTATAAAATGACCCTGATGTTTACACTGTTAATTGGAGTGCTAATGTTGTCACATTCTATGTAAAGTACTACATTTATATAACTAAGTAAATAACATTTCTTCCTTGTATTTCCAACCTGTAAGAATAAATAGCATCAAAATGGTGATTACCTAAATTTTATTTATACTCACTTTAACCTTTAAAAACAATGAACTCTAACTTCCTGATGTTTTACTCAGTTTCATCTGAGTCTTCAAAGGTGTCATACGTATGTTCATGAATAATTCCATGATGAATTTCAACTCATGCTCACTTTATTAATATTCTTTGCATACCTCATCACTACCTCTACTGCTTAGGTTCACTGGGGCACTTTTACCCTAGTGTACTGGACAGTCTCCTGGCACTTCCAAGGCTGCTCAGTTCCAAGGCTTCATAGAAGTCTTGTGATCTTTGGAACACTCAATGTACTGACATGCCAGTGTATTCCTTGCCCAAGAGGAAATATACCATTCCTGTACCCAACGCCTGTTTGCTTTCCATTCACTGGGGATCCAAAGACAACTTAAATGAGTTGGTGGTCTACTATCCAAAGAACTCACAAGTCAATATGGCAGACCTAATCTGGAAAACTATTCTAGGCAGATACCATTCCATCTTCTCCATCCTCTTTCTCTCTCCCAAATTTCTGTCACCTCCACCAATGTAAAAACTGATTCCTCTTATCTACCAAGTATCATGAGTTTTCAAATATTTCTGAATTTTATTTAGGATTCCATAAGAACCTTGACTAAATTATTAAGTATATTAATAATATACTTAATATATATACTTAATATATATACACTTATTTATGACTATGTATTTCTCCTAGAAAGAAGGTGAATCTGAATTGGCTAAATTACGATGGAATTGGAGTTCTCTGACTTTTGCTTCCCTTCTCTGGCAGGTGATAATATGTGCCGAATAAATAATGGTGGCTGTAGTACACTTTGCTTGGCCATTCCAGGAGGCCGAGTATGTGCTTGTGCTGATAATCAGCTTTTGGATGAAAATGGAACAACTTGCACATGTAAGTTTCATTTCTTATTACATTCTTTGCTGTTTTGTCTCATTCTGAAGACTAGAAGCAGATGAAACCAAAGGAATTAAAATTAAACTTGGAAACAGAAATTGAAATCATTATTTAGATACAATTCTTTTTAGAGTACAAAAACTTAACTGTATTAACTTCTAAAATACAGATAAATAATGCTAATAATGACGTTTTCAGAGTGTCTTGTTATTGCTTCTTATAGTTTAGTAAAAAGTTTAGATAAAAAAATGTCACAGAATATTTCATGAGCTTGTTAGTGAAACTCACCACCAGAGGTTGCAAAATGTGGAGACATTCATTACATAGATGGCATGTTTATGCACAACATAGGCCTCAAACTATTTTAAATGGCTTAGTAAGTTCAGTTATCTATATTATTTAGTAGTGAGGAGCAGGAAAAGGGCAAAGAAAGACTTTTGGGGAATTTCTAGATTTATTATTTATTCCAATTTGACCCTTTGGAGATTTGTCATCTCCATGATCTATTGGGTCCCTTATGCACAATAACAGCAACAGTGGTATGCATATATTGAGTTCTGTATGAAAGTTTCTGGAATGATTTAATCTTGTATGGTTAAATCAATATTCCATACATTTTTTTCAATCAATGGTTGTCTCTGAAGAGAGAGAAGGAGAAAGAATAAGTGCAATCAAGGATACTTCAGCTTATTTTTAACACTGTATTACTCTGAAGAAAAGATCTGAATGAGGATTTTTTAATTTCATTAACAAAGTAGTAACATTTGAGATATATGATAAAATATTTTAAAAGTTGAAAAATCAACCCATATGCCACTATTCAGCAATAAAGACATTTTTCTCTAATTTCCTTATAATTATATATCATTGGAAGTTATTATTTTTACAACTACTACTACTAGTCATGGGTAAAATTCATTGAATACTTATATTGGTACATAGATGACATTTTGGAATAAATGTTCATGATTTCTCATTAGTCCTTATAACAACCATACAAGGAAAGTTATCTTATTGTGCCTGAGGTGCTATGACAAATACCACACACCACACAGTGGTTTGGCTTAAACAACAAGAATTTATTGCCTCAGTGTTTGGAGGTCCAAAGTCCAAAGTCAAGATGTTGGAAGACTATGCTTTTCCCCCTACGTTGATAGTATTCTGGTGATGGCAAACCTCTGTCACATGGCGATGTCCTTGGTCTCTCCTGTGGCTCTCTCTGACTTCTGGTTTTCCTTTGTAAGGACTATGATATTATATATTAAGACCTAACCTGGGAAGCGGCTGTGGCTCAATCAGTAGGGCTCCCGTTTACCATATGGGAGGCCCCGGGTTCGGTTCCCGGAGCCTCCTGGTGAAGGCAAGCCCACCCGCATGGCGTGGTTAGCTGACCCAGCGAGCACAAGCAGCAAGGGGGGGATAAATGAATAAATAAATAAAATCTTTAAAAAAAAAAAAAAAAAAAAAAAAAGACCTAACCTGATTTCAGCTGGCCACACCCAAATAAGATCTATGGAAGATCCTAATCACCCTGACCTACCTTAACATATTTAAAGATACAATTTATAAATGGGATCACCCACAGGAATGCTGATTATGGCTTGAACATGTATTTTGTAGGGTATATAATTCAATCATTAATAAAGGTACTATCCCATTTTATGATTTAGAATTCGGTCCTCCATTTTACTTAATATTACATAAAGGAATATTCTTTTTTTTTTTTTTTTACCGGGAGGTCCTGGGGATCGAACCCGGGTCCCTCCATATGGGAGACGGACGCCCAACCAGTTGAGCCACATCCGACCCCCAAGGAATATTCTTTATAAATATTTTTTATGTTTTATATCATTTTTAATAATTGCATTTTTTTTTTTTTTTGAGGTACCAGGGGCTGAACCCGGGACCTTGTGTGTGGGAAGCTGGCGCTCAACCACTGAGCCACATCAGCTTCCCTGAGTTGGGTTTTTCATTTGTTTTGCTTGTTGTTTGTTTGTTTGTTTTTTTCAGGAGGCACTGGGAATTGAACCCGGGACCTCCCATGTGGGAGGCAGGCACTCAACCTCTTGAGCTACATCTGTTCCCAATAACTGCTTTTTAAACTATTTGTGTTATTTTTATACTTGATGTTTGTTATTATTTCTGATGCATTTTTAGGCAATTTTTGTGCTTTGATGTTATTTTTATATTTCATAAAATTTAAAATATTGCAAGGAAATAAATTATTTTGTTAGAATAATTCAGAGCTATTCTCACCCTAACTTATATGTTCATGATAATTTATTTGCCTCAGATGCACAAGATGGAATTAATCATACTAACCAATTGGTAACATATTATCATCATTCCTTATATCTCCTCATCGTAATCCACTTCTTGCCACACAACCACAGCTACATTTTAACAGGCTTTTATTATACCATTTTTATTCAAGTATTTTTTCAAAACTATATATTTGGTGTGCGCATATTTTAACATGTAAATATATATTCACAAAATTATATGTGCATATGCATGCTATATATAGTCACACTGATACCCACATGCACACATAATCTTGGTTCACTGTATACTATGCTACTTAGATTGCTTTCAAGTTGCTCTGTGAAAATCTAATCAGTTGTTTCTAACTGCTGCCTCATATTCCATAGTTTTCTTCTATAATATTTTCTCCTCTTTCAGTAATGACTGCTCAGATTGCCTCCCATACCACTATTGAAAACAGTGCTACTATGAACATCTTAGTTCACCCAAGTTTGCAAATGTGTGTAAATTTCCTAGAGTTGTATAACTGGAAGTGGCATTGCTGAGTAATTTGATGTGTTTTATTCAATTTGACAATGACATGAAATGGCTACTTTACCAAACACTTCTATCAACAGTGCCTCAGCATTCTTTCTTCCCTAAGTGCCCACACTACTTGTCCTTGTTTGGATATCTATGTTTTCTAGTCTACTACATGTAAAGTGATATTTCCTTGTTTTAGTTAGAAATTTTCTAATACAGTGATTTCTGGACATCCATTACAGTGCTTATAATTTTTCAACTTCAAAATTTTAATTAATTTTTATTTACCTGAACTTTATACCTACCAAGCAAAAACTCCTTCTTTCCTTATCCTCCTGTTCCCTGGTGTTTTAGTTTGCTGAAGCCTGCCAATACAATATACCAGAAATGGCTTGGCTTTTAAAATGGGAATTTATTAGGGTAGAAACTTACAGTTCTGAGGCTGTAAAAATATCTAAATCAAGGCACTATCAGAGATGCTGTTTCACCAGAGGTTGGCAACTGGCATTCCTGGACTCCTGCCACTTGGTAAGGCACAATGGCAACCAGTCTCTGCCGAAGTCTGTGCCTTACACTTCAGGCTCACATTATCCTGGAGCTCAGCTGTGGACGATCAAGTACATGGCTGGGTATAATGGCAGCTCCCTGGAGCTCAGCTGTAGGAGATCAGGCATTTATCTCTGTGTCTCTGCTTTTAGTCCTTTACTTATAAAGGAGTCCAGTAAGACAATTAGGACCAACCCTGGGTCCTGCTATCTAATCAAAGGCCCTTAACTGAATCTAACCAAAAGGTCCTTCATAAATAGGTTACATGTACAGAAATGGGTTAGCTTAAAAACATAATTTTCTGGGGCTCACAAAACACTCAGACCAGCACACTTTAACCTCTATTTTCTCTGTCTCTATGATTTACTATTTCTAGATATCTCAAGTAAGTGACATCATACAATATTTGTCCTTATGTGCTTTGCTTATTTCACTAAGCATAATGTTTCCAAGACTCTTTCATGTTGAAGCATGTCTCAGAACTAATATTTTGGTAGGGTTTTTTGCATCTATATCATAAGGTAAATTGGACTGCAGTTTTTTTTTTTTTATTGTGATGTCTTTTTCAGGTTTAGGTTTCAGGCTAAATCTAGCCTCATAGGATGAATTGGGAAGCGTTCCCACCTCTTGAATTCTTTGGAAGAGTTTGAAAAGGATTATTATTTTCTCTTTAAGTGTTTGGTAAAATTTATCAGGGAAGCCATCTGGTCCTGGACTGTTCTTTGGTTGTTAGGTTTTTGATTACTGATTCACCCTCTACTTATTATAGGTCTGTTGAGGGTTTCTATTTCATCTTGAGTAATTCTTGTGTTTCTAGGAATTTTTCCATTTTGACTAGATTTGTTAATGTACAGTTGTTCATAGTATATTCTTATAATCTTTTTTCAAAATTTCTATGAAGTCAGTTGTAATATTTACCCTTTCATTTCTGATTTTTGTTATTTGTGTCCAATCTCTTTTTTTGTCAGTCTAGCTAAAGGTTTTACAATTCTATAGATCTTAACTAATAACAACAACTACAAGTTTTTGTGTCATTGATTCTCCATTATTTTCCTATTCTGTATTTCCTTTATCTTCACTCTGATCATTATTTCCTTCCTTCAGCTCAATTGGGGTTTATTTTGCTCTTCTATTACTTGTTTCTCCATGTATGAGGTTATGTAACTAATTTAATATCTTTCTTATTTTGTACTGTAAATATTTGCAGCTATAAATTTTCCTGTGTCCACTGCCTTTGCTGCATCAGATGTTTTGGTATATTGTATTTTTCTTTTCATTTGTCTTAAGATTTTTCCCAATTTCTATTGTGATTTCTTCTTTGACCCATTGGTTGTTTATGAGTATATTGTTTAATCTACATATATATGTGAATTTTCCAGTTCTCCCTCTGTTATTGATTTCTAAATTCATTTCATTGTGGTCAGAGAACATACATTTTATGGTATCAACTTCTTAAAATTCAGTGAGACTCCTATTATTACCTAGCAAATGGTCTATTCTACCACTTGAGAAGAATGTGTATTCTGCTATGGTTGGGTGAAGTATTCTATAGGTCTAGTTGGTTTATAGTATTGTACAAATTCTCTATTTCCTTATTGATCTTCTGTCTAGATATTCTATTCATTATTGAAAGTGGTATATTAAAGTCTCCTACTATTAATGTAGCCCTGTCTATTTCTCCCTTCAAATCTGTCAATGTTTTCTGCATATATTTGGGAGCTCTGTTGTTAGATGCATATATAATTACAATTGTTATATCATCTTTAAATACCACTTTATCAAAATAAAGTCTCCATATTTGTCCCTTTTAAAAATTTTTTACATAAATTCTTCTTTATCTGATAATCTGATATTAATATAGATGTCCCACTTATTTTTGGTCACTATTTGCATGGAATATTATATCCCTCCTTTCACTTTTAGTCTACTTGAATCTTGGAATTTAAGGTGAGTCTCTTATAAACATCACATACTTGGATCATGTTTGTTATCCATTCTGACAATCTCTGCTGTTCGACTAATTTATATTTAAAGTTACTATTGTTAGCACATGTTTTAGTTTCTTAGGCTGTTAAAGCAAATATCATTAAATGGTTTGACTTAAACAATAGGAATTTATTAGCATACAGGTTTGAGGTCAAGAAAATACCCAAATGAAGGCATAATCAAGGTGATGCTTTCTTCCTGAAAACCAGCTGCCAGCAATCCTTGGTTCCTCTACCACATGGCAAGGCACATGATAGCATTTCCTGGTCTCTTCCTTCTCTTCTGGGTTCCATTTCAGCAAGCTCTTGTGGCTTTCCCCCTTTCTCTCTGTATTCATTTGGTTTATAAAGGTCTCCAATAATAAGATTAAAACCCATCCTGAATGATGATCCTTGACTGAAGTAGACTCTTTTTAAAAAGGGTCTACTTACAATGGATCCACAACCACACAAATGGATTGAATTTAAGAACATGTTTTTCTGGGATACATACAGCTTCAAACAACCACACTCCACCTTTTGGACCTCCAAAAGACTTGTACTTGTACATGCACAATACATTCATTCCATCACAAGATCCCAAAAGTTATCTCAGGAACAACGCTTAGTACAAAGTGTCATCAAAATTGGTTATAGGTTTGGTCTGTCCTAGGGCACAATTCCCCTCCATCTTTGGACCTGTGAAACCTAGAGAACAAGTTATCTGCTTCTAATATAGAAAGGAGGGGCAGGCATAGGGTAAGCATTTCCATTCAAGAAGGTAGAAATTGGAAAGAAAACATGGGTCACAGTTCCAAACAATTCCAAAACCCTGCAGAACATACTCCATTAGATGTCAACATTTGAGAGTCATCTATGGAGCAATATTTTGTCTTCTGGGCCTGATGGAGTGGTAGCCCTAACACTTTCAGATGCTTTCACAGACCCTGGGGTGAACGTCTTACCTTCTTCAAGTATCAGCATGATGACAGGCTCTTCTGGAATCCTGTGGCACAGATTCCACTCTTATCAAGCATTGGTGTGGTGGTCAGTCTCTTCACAATCCTTGGGCACAACCTCCAATTTCTGAGAACTCTGAGGTGGTAGCACTCTTCCTGAACAATGGGGTCAAGGGCCTGCGCTCTCTAAGCACTGTTGCTGGGGCAGACTCAACCTTTCCACACACATGGGTGGGCCCACTTTCCTGGCCCAAGAAGATGTCTTTAGTCCAGACTTCAGCTTCCATGGTTCTTCCCTTGAAGTGATTTTTCTTTCAATCTGTCCCTTTTCCATCCCTTTTAATCCAGGCTGGCAAGAGTTCCATTCATACAGATCTCACAAAAAACCTTCTCAGATTTGCATGTGGTACACAGAGGTACAAACCATCAGAAAGAAGAACTTTCACAGATTCTTCCTGGATAACTGCACTTCCAATACTGACATTCACTGAAATGGCTGACTGTTCCATGTTCAGTTAAATCCTCATATGGAGCGTTTTTCTCTGGGGACTCACTTTCCAGAAACTCAGAAATTTCCAAACCATCAACTTTTGGTTTCTTTGTGCCCAGGAGTTCAGTTCTCCACTTATTCCTTTCCTCTCACGTTTTACTATAAACTGCCAGGAGAAACCAGTCTGCACTTTCCACACTTAGCCTGGAAATCTCTGCAGCAAAATATCCAAGTTTATCATTCTCAACTTCTGCTTTCCACCCAACATCAGAACTAAATTTTGCAAAGTTCTTGGGCACTTTAAAACAAGGATTGCCTTTCCTACAGTTTTCAAAAAACATTGTCATTTTTTCCTAAACCTTCATCAGAAGTGCCTTTGTCATCCGTATTTCTATAAACAGTCTCTCCAAAGCAATTTATGCCTCTTCTATCAGGCACCACACAATTCTTCCAGCCTCTACCCATTATCCAATTCCAAAGCTGCTTCCACATTTTTGGTGTTTGCAGTAGGAGCACCCCATTCCTAGCACCAAAATATGTTTGATTTTCCTAGGATATTTATGCAAATACCATGAAATAGGTTGGCTTAAACAATGGGAATTTATTATCTTACAGTTTTGAGGCCAACAAAATGTCCAAATCCAGCACCATCAAGGCAATGCTTTCTACCCAAAGATCAGCCAGGCAATCCCTGGCTCCTCTACCACATGGAATGCCTCATGGTGACATCTCCTGGTTTCTTCCTTCTCTTTTGAGTTCTGTTTTAGCTTCCTGCTTTCTGTAGATTTCTCCCTATTTCTCTCTGTATTCATTCTGTTTATAAAGGACTCCAGTAATAGGAGTAAGACCCATGCTGAATGAGGTGGGTCACCCCTTAACTGAAGGAGCATCTTTAAAAGGTCCTCCTTATAATGGGTCCATACCCACATGAATGGGGTTAAATTGAAGAACATATTTTTCTTCATACAGCTTCAAACCACCACAACACAGAACTTACTTCTGCCATATTCTTTGATTTTTGTAAGTCTTATACCTTTATGTCCCTTGGTTTTTCCATTACTGGCCACTTCTGTATTTAGTCGATCTTTTATAGTGAACTCTAGAATACCTCCTCATATCCTTATTTGCATATTTTTTTTCAGATATTTCCTTTATAGTTACCATGGGGCTTAAATTTAACATCCTAACTTTATAACAATCTCACTTGATTTGTTACCAACTGAACTTCAACAGCATAAATAAACTATGTTTCTGTACCCACTCTTTCCCCTACTTATATGTTGTTCTTCTTACAGGTTACATATTTATACATTTTGAGTCTAAAACCATAGATTTATCATTACATTTGATATATTTGTATTTTAGATCCTGTAAGAAGTAAAAATTGGACTTATAAACCAAAGATACAATAATATTGGCATTTATATTTACCCGTCTAATTACCTTTACTGGATATCTTTATTTCTTCATGTGTCTTTGATCTATTTTCTAGTGACCTTTCCTTTCAACATGAAGAACTTCCTTTAGCATTTCTTATAGAACCAGTCTAGTAGTGACAGAAATTCTGCTGCTTTACATGAGAATGTCTTAATCTCTCTTTCATTTTTGAAAGACTCTATTAGAAATGGCCCTGCCACTTTCTTCCACTCCATGGATGGGATTTGATTATTGCTTTTCTTCAGCACTGACTAACAGTCTCTCTTCCTTTTTTCTCTCTATCATTTCTTCCAGCACCCTGCCTTTTGTAGTTTCTCCTTTGCCATAACCGCCAAACCAAACAGAAACTAAACATGTTCACGAGTTTCTCAGAAGCTTGAGATACAAATATCTTAAATGAACTCTAGGCCAGCACACACTTCATTAGTAACTTGGAATGAGTCAGACTGACAGACTTAACTGTGAAAAAAAGAACAGGAATATACAGACCATTTCTAAATAACCCAGGCTATTAGTTAATATCTCTGTATAAATAAAATTAAGTGGCTTTTGACTAGTAAGGAAATACTATACAGAATTTTAGTTGGTCTCTTAGCTGATATTATAAGATATGTTATGCTTATACACATTTGATTACACACCTGATGAAAACTAGAGAAGACTTTTATGAGGTTATTAGTCTCTCAAACATTCATAATTCATAGATTAGGTAATCCCAATGCAATAAAGGGGGATAAGAAAGGTTATTTTATCTATACGTGTTTCACCAAACAATGTTGGATCAACAAGGCAGGTGAATTTTTGAGAATTTGTTGAATTTAGCTGTTAGAAATTCTACTGTAACTTTTAACATGACATGCAACTTGCCTAGCATCTTTTCAAATGTAATAGAAAAATTCAGGAGGAACAATATAATAATTCATCTTATAAAGAATTCAAACTGTGTTTATGTAATTTATTCCAGTCCCTACTTATTTAATGGTAAAAGTTTTTCATGACTAAGTTCACCTTAGTTTGCAAATGAGGAAATTGAAGTACAGAAGAACTATAATAGAGTTCATGGTTGTAGAGTATAGTGCAAAACAAATATCAGTGTGCCACTAATGTCTCATTAGTGCTGTTTCTTTTGGGCTTCTGATTTAGTACAGTTTAGAGTATAGGCATATGAACTGGTGTCACCTAGATTAGCTCTGTAATATAAGACTATCAAATAAAACAAAAAAAATGTGTTGTAATCATTGTGAGGACATGGGTGATCCCTAGAAAGTAAGTAAGGATTCCTGAGAGTAATAATTATTATTTTTAAAAACAGTAGGATCATTCTGCCTAGACCAAGGCAGTTATTCTTTAGTGGCCTGTAAGAAAGAACTTTCCAACATGACTTACCCCCAAGAGAGTGACTTAAACATTGCAAAAATATTAGTCATCCAAAGGATAGCATTGTACAATTATATGTCAGTGACATACTGTGATCTTTTTCACCTTCTAGAACACCAGTTATATTCCTCTAGCAGAGGTACAGCTCTACTATGGCTGAACCATTTATCTGTTCAGCTGTGACAAGCCTTATATTCAAGGATGTATGCAATCTAATGTGTAGTAAAAAGTTTAAGGCAGTAAAAAAGTTTAGAAACCCCATCCAGATGAATATTTATGGCCTTCTGTGAGTAAGAACTCACAGACAATTCTGTACCACTTAGGTTGGCTGCTCAGAAGATCACTCTATTTAATGAAAGGTCATCCTGCTATGATCTAAAGGAGAAAAATCAAAACCTATAGCAGTATTTTTCACATTGTCTTATGGCATAGGTGAGCTTATATAAAGGCATCTAATAAACCACAACTTCAAGTTTTCTTTTAGGCTCATTTAGGTCAATAAATGGAGAGTAAGAAATACTGGACCCTCAAAAAAAAAAAAAAAAAAAAAAAATCAGAAGAAAGGAGGGAGGGAGGAAGGAAGGGAGTGAGATAAAACAAACAAATGAAAAACCCTAAAACAAACAACCAAAATGTTTCTAGTGCATAGAAACAAAATAAACAGATAAATAGGTCAAAGTGAGACACATAGGGGTATTAGGAAAACTTTTACTTTATGTGCAGGGACAAATGTTGCTATGGCTGAATTATCATAGTTTTGATAGTGTCTACAGTAAAAGGTCAATTGAGAGAGGAGACAGGAATTTATTTACAATAGATCACCACACTGGTGCTAAAAAGAGGAAAAAGCCAGATTACAGCATACGCCCTTGGTCATGGGCACCATAGCTTATTACACCAAGGTCAGAAACATGTATCAAGTCCAATTGCTGAGTTGAGATCCAAATATGAGACAATTAAAAACTAAGAACAAAGGTTTATTAGTAGAGTTTCTTCCTTGACATCATTGACTCCAGAAATCATTCTACCAATTTTTATCAAAAGTTCAGTATTAATTTATGAGAACTAGCTGTTTATTGCCAGTTATGTCATGATGCATGTCATTTTATTTTTGATCCTGGTTAAATGAAAGAATTGTTTATTATTTTGTCAATTTTCTTATTGGTGAGATCATGTTGTAATATTTTTACAAGAAGTGGTTCTGGAAGTAAAAGACAGGGTTTGCATCAGTTTTCAAATTCATAGTGCAAAGCACAACTTCCAAACAAAACTTGCATTTCCAGCATTTATTAATATCCTGCTAGCAATATATAGCTCTTTCCAGACACGCAAGTGCTATAGAGATTAATTCACATTAAGCATTGGAACAGAATGACACACATGGAGCAATTTGCCTTTGTCACTTTTTGGACTTTAGGGAGATAATTCCCATTCCTGTTTCTGTCTTGGTTCTCTCTCTTTATCTACCTATCTCTTTTTTTTCCCTTTCAATTAAACTAACTTCATTCATGTCCTTGAGTGATGTGAGAAGAGAATTAGCTGTTGAGCCAAGTGAAATAACATTGCTTTTCTGAAAGTGTTGTACAGTCCTCAGAGATAGATCTCTTTCTACAATAATGACTGTAATGTTGAATTTCTGATCTCTGTTTGTCAGTCAACAAATATTTTTGAGCATGTACTATGTACCAGATTCTGTGTGTTATGTGATATTGCCTTCTAATATTCAAGAGTCTCCTCTTGTGGAAATATCATATGTGTAAAAAATAATTATAAAACAGCTCCTTTATGGAGCTTTGTGTGAGGTTTGCAAAAAAGACATCTATTTGTTCTCTTGTGTGATGCTAAATTGTTTGCTTCATTACCTCATTGGTTCTCTAAAGTTGGTAGATTGCCTGGCATTCAGTTGGGATGCTATGATAGATGACGTTGTCTCCCAATTCCACAGTTATGACAATGCCAGACACAAGATTGTGATTTCAAACTTCTAAGCTGCCAGTTTATCCAGATTACCATCTATCACATTAAATATTTTCTTGATTATGGATATTGCTATCTCAAATGTAACCTGCCTTCTACCATCATGAATCCTGAACAAACCTGTTAGTCAATTTTGATAACATGGTTTCTTTGTGACTTGACTACCAGTTACATCTGGAAGGCTTAGAGTAGGACTGGAATCAACCAATGATGCTTTATGCCCTAAGAGACTTTGGAAATCAGAATTCAGTATTTTAAAAACAAACAAACAAAACAAACCCTTTACATGTCAAGAGCTACAAAGTATCTGAGCGTTTACCCTTGTTGCAAGTTGTTATATGTTTGCCTGCCAGAATATCATAGAGCCTGACAGAAGACAAAAAATTCTTGGGCCAGACTCAAAGAACTTTGTTACTCTTGGCACAGTAGGCAGCATGGATTTCATGTTTACATGAAATCTCATAGGGCAATACAGATGTGGGCCCAAGTAGATGTGAGTTTGTGTCACAGTTGAAGAACCCTCACTGTAGGAAACTCCCAATCTTATAAGAAGCCTGCTAGCAGATCTGCCCAACATTTGCCCTTGAGGAAAAAATTATATTTACTATTCAAGAAACAAATCTGCTCTGTGCTCAAGAGGGAGGCACTATCCCTGTCTCCTAAGACTGTTAGCTATGCAAACACCTTTGCAAAAGTATATGTCAAAACCAAAGTTCCCACTAGATGCACAGAAACACCATGGAGAATTGCCTCCTACCCAATATACTGCAGGACACTGAAGCATTACATATGAACTTTAAGAAGCCAAAGGCATTTATATGTGTTTCATTATATTGGTTATGACAGGTAAAGGTGATGGCTAGATCCTGTTATGTATGATATTCTTATACATTATCAGAAGCAGTACATATAAAAAGATGAAATTAGTTCAGGTAGTTATTTCTATGGGTTTTCAAGCAATTGTGAACAATCTGTTATAAAAAATGAAAATGAAACTTTAGACGTTGTCATCAACTTTTTATGAAAATTGCCACCTTTGTGTTAGCAAACATCAATTTAAAATAATTGACTATCCACATATATTAAAAACCATTTTCATACAAGTTTGGAAATTCTGCCTGTTTTCATTCATTCCATAATGACCTAAAAATCACCTGGAAAACATTCGAACTCTGTGTAGACTTTAAAGGATCTTAGCTCAAATTTGATTATTTTAAGGAATATTTCATTTTAAAATATCAGTTGTTTCAAGTACTTTGTCTTTCCCTAGAAGACTATGTCTTCTTTAGCATAGGTACAATTATTCAGAAATAGCTATCCTTTTACTCATGTGTATGGATATTCTTGATCACTCCTAAAAAACTGGGTTGGGATATTTGATCAAATGGCCCTGAGGTCAAGTGTTTTGAATTGGTGAGTCTGTTATCAAAAGATAACCAATGGTTTCCTGGGTTTTACAATCCTTAAGCTACAAAACAACCAAACTGACTTACTATTTCTTTGAAGCCAAGTATAGAGAGACTACAGAAAATCTTAAAGCTGAACTTCTGTGGGGGAGGAAGCTGATTATATCTCAAATCAGTTTCCTTATTAAAAAATAAAAGAAAGAAATCTGAGAGACTGTTGATTGTTATGCTGTGTAATTATACAGTAGAAATTAATAAAACCACTATTTATTAAGTGCCTAGTTATAAGCTGGGAATATATGGATTGAAAAGAAGAAAGAAGTACTACTCGCTAAGATTTGGGTGCCTAATTGAACATACTTGAAATTCAGAATAAGGAAAATTTACATGATGTCAGTAACCCATGTTAGATATTTTGAGAGAAAAGCTTGTTCCTAGAGATGGTCAGATACTTTGATTTGATTCCTATTCCTTCCTCCCAGTTGCTGCAATAAAGACAAAGGCTCGCTTTGCGTAGGAGACCAAATAATCTCACGTTTTTGTTCTTGGTAGTCATTTCCTATTTGGGATTTGTTTTATATTTATATTTATATATTTACTAAATTTCTTACTTTCGGTGAACTTACAGAAATGACATCGTGACAGCAATTGCTGCTTCAACATTTTGTTAATGAGAGTTAAAAATGGAGGAAGATTACTGTCAGTTCATGCATTCAGTGTCAGCTTGTCTGAGATGGGGACAGAAAGGGTTACCTTTGTTTTAATTGAATATTTTGTTTGCCATACTCATTCATTTTTACCCTTGAGGCCTTAAAAAAAAAAGTCTGGATTTATTCTGGCAGCCTTTCTTTTTTAGCCCAGAGACCCACTTGCCTTGCACCTTGCTGAGTGACTCTCTGAAACATATTCCCTGCAGGTCTGGCTCCAGAGCTGCATTCTCTCCACCAGTCTTTTCAGAAGCTAGCCTTGGAGAGAAACAAGGATTCAGGGCATGCTATTCAGGACATTCTGGAAGTGCCACATATGTTTTTCGATATCCTTTATTAATTGAGGTGGATATAAATTTTGTGACAGTTCATCAGCCCTAGCCAGTTATCCAAAATAAAGCCTAGAGCCATTAGAGCTGGGATTGAAAGGTTGGCTTTTGTTTCTTCTAGCAATAAACCCTCTTTAGAAAATTCAAAATCTTTTTCGGTCCATGAAATACAAATCATTTACTTTAACCATTGCCACATGTTCCCTTCTAGTCTCAAACCAGTCTAATCCACTCAAAGAGAATAGAAGAATAGCAGTGCTTTCATTTTGTGAATAAATCTCAATTAACTGAATTCCTAGCATGTGATTAGAGAACTTAGAATATACAAAGGGAAAAGCACTGCATAGAATCTTAAGATATAATAGAGTTTTTTTTTCCATTAACTTAATAATTCTTTAAACTATTAACTGGACCTGAGTTTTTCTCCCACATACATTTCAGCAAAGTATATCTAGCCATCAAAGCTGTGTGTTATTGCCTTGTCTTTTCACTTGGATTAATTCTCAATGTATTCACCTATAAAATGGAGATAGTAATTCTTTGCCATGCCTATCTCATAGTTTATTGTGCTGATCAATTGAGATTATGAATGAAAGTCCTTTGAAAAGTAAAACTACAAACCCAACATGAATATATAGTGGTATTATGCTATTCTTCTTATTATTATTATATAGATGTCAATTTTTAGCAATAAGTACTGAAAATTCTTATTGAATGATTACTGTCAGAAAAACTTGAAATTTTCTCATTTCTAGAGATAATCCTGCCTACAATATGAAGATGTTTTCATATTTTGTATACAGTGAAATGAGGCAATATTTTGTTACTATAAAAAATTTACTTTTTAATGCATTACGTTTAGATAGCATTACTCATATGCCTTGAATGTCTTTTTTACCTAGTTAATCTTGGAGAAGTATTACCTCACGTATGTAAAGCTGGAGAATTTCACTGCAAAAACAGACACTGTATTCAGGCTCGGTGGAAATGTGACGGTGATGATGACTGCCTCGACGGAAGTGATGAGGATTCAGTAAATTGCTGTATGTTCTCCTTCAAGTAATCTTCAAACTCTATTTTCCTGAGTCTTTGAAATTGTGAATTATCAAAATATTTACGAAAATCCGAAAATATCTTTGATACAAATTGAACTCAGTTTGCCTCTGTCATCTTTTTGCATAGATAAGACCTAAACTGCCTCTTTTGCATAGTTTTAAAGCAATGTTATTTTTTTAATCATCCTTCCCCATCTTTAATATTATTATTTTTGTTGCTCACAAATTCTCTCCTTTTCTCTTCTCTGCCATCTTTTCCTTTTCTCCCACACCACTACCAGAAGGTTGCTATAGGCTATTCCTTTGAATCTCTGAATTTGAAGATGTGGAAAATCAGTTTAACCTCCCCTCAAGACAGAATTATTTGTACAGCAAGTCATGGTCCACTACATTGGTCTTTGGCAAGTGAGCCATTAAGAAGATCCAAGGAATCAGATATGAGTTTGTAACATGCCTAGCTTCACTGGCTTAGAACATGGTAGGAGACAGATATGGTGCACTTGGAACTAAAAAGTCTCTTTTTTCCCCCACTTTGGCTTCTATTTAGGCATTTATAATTTGCTGGAATAGGAATAGTTTTATGTTTATGGTAGGAAAAAGGAAATTTCTCACATACATAGAAGGAAAACACTTTGGAAAACATATTAAATAATATTTTGGGAATATATTTGATTGATGTTACTAGCTGAGTGGTCTTGAAAGAAATAAATATTTTTATAAGGTGAGAGGCATATGTTAGACACATATATCTTTGGTCTTTTGATTTGACTTAGGTTTATTATTTTTAGAGAAGAAATACATTTTCTTTCAATTAATGGCATATTCCAGGGGAAAGTGGTTGAACTAATTGAGAGCTGACAGTCCTCCATTTTCCTTTATTTTTTTAAATAAATTTTTAAGATCCTTTTCTAAGAAATAACAAAATTGGTCTGGGCAGCTGCATTAAACCATTTTTTGCTTTGGAATAAAAATCCCAAGAATATGAACTATAAAATAAAATAATATTTTCTTAATATCTGTTAATAGATAAATACTTTATTAGAGACAACACTACCCACTCTGGATTTCCTACATGAACCCTGACTTCAACAATATGCACTTCTTATTGTCAATCCCCTTAATATCTACACTGAAAAGTGTGATTCCACACAATAGAATGTTAAATATTAAATAAATACTAAATTGAGGCTGTTAGCCAAAAGTTTTGGGGTAGGATCAGCATTTCACCTGAGGGTAAAGGTTTGTCTTTTATCCTACTATTTTTTACACAAATGGCATATTATTTAGTGATTAAGTTAATTGCCTTACTCCTTCTGACATATCATGTTTATTCATGAATTAAAGAGTACTCCCTACATATTACCAGCTTTGTCTGAAGTTACAAGGGAGCCAATGCCTGAGCAGGACACAAATGTTTCATCATTAGATTCATGGATTAGTCCTTTAGGCTCGTGCTTCCATCTGTGTGATTCTTTTCTACCAACTCACAAGGAAACTCATATCTTCTATTGGTTTGTTTTGCTAATTTCATAACTTCAGAGAAGAAAATTAGACACTTAGAAAACAGGATAATTTATTTATTACCAAATGCCAACTCCCATCTTTATTTCCAGACAATACTAAATGTAAATAAATGGGTTTCTATCCTCTGCTTAGTGCATTTTCTTCAATGTGTCCTAAAACCCTATACAAACAAAAATATAAGAAAAAAATTTCAAGTTCAGTTTGATAGCTGTTTGCAAGGAGTGTATTTATTCATTCAACAAACATTGAGTGTCTAGGAGGTGCCAGAACCTCTTCTAGGCTCTGCAGTAAACAAAATTCACACACACACACACACATAAATTATTGCCCTTAGTGGCTTTACATTCTAGTGAGGAGAAATATACAATAAATAATCTTAAAATGTAATATGTTGATTAATTAATTCTCAGTGTAATAACTGCTGCATGGAAAAATTAAATCAGCGAGGGGGTCAGGGTAAACCAGGATATGTGTGTAGGAGCACTGCATTTGTATTGTTTATTGTAGTGTTAAAATTTCTCCTCAGTATTTTTTTTTACTTGATTGTTATTTCCTATCCCATAACCCAAGCTTCTGCAATGGATTTTTTCCTAGAGTACTCTTTTACATATCTTCTATATCCATTCTAATAATAAATCCTATCTCTTTTACCTTCTGAATAATTAATTTTTCCTCAATTGCTTACTTTCCATTTTCACTGCCTAAATTAGTTTCCATTCCTAAATTAATTCTGTAAATTCCCTGTTGTTATTCTTATCTCTTTCTCTCCCTTAAATAAAGCTAACATTCCACAATGCTTCCAAAGTTGTATTTACAAAATGAAATCTGATCTTGTTATTTCATTGACTATATGACAGGATAAAAACTAAAATCAATTGAACATAAGGTAACTCATGAAATTCTCAGGCTCATGTGTTTAGCCATCAATGTCTAATACAGATCCATTGACCCTATTTTTCTCATCAAAATGAACAAAAGGTAGATCTCCAAAAAACACCCTTTACTTCTCGTTGACCAAGGTGATGGCATAAGACATGCTAGGGTGGTTCCACCACAGAATCTTTAAAGAATAGCAAAAACTGGCAGAGCCATCTTATTCCAAGATCCAGAAAACAGTTAAAGGTTTGCAGTTAAAGGTGCTGAATCAAGAAAATGCAGCTTTAAAAACATTTCTGGCACTCAAAAAAATTTCTGTCATATCACTAGCTGGATGAAAATGTAAAAATCAGACAGTCCAAAGATTAAATCCCAGAGTTAGCAGTTTAAAATATTAAAACATACAGTGTGCAACAAAATGACAAAGAAATAGGAAATGATGACCCATCCAAAGGACAAGATAAAAATCCAGAACCCATCAATGAAGAAGAGACTTCAGACATACCAAAGTCTTTAAAAAAATGTCAAAATGCTCAAGGAAATAAAGGAAACACAGAGAAAAATATTAAAGGATATCAGGAAAACAGTGAATGAACAATTCAAGTGTCTCAATAAAGAGATAGAAATTTAACAAGGAATCCATCAGAACTACTGGAGTTGAAGAGCACAATAACTGAAATGAAAAAAAAGTATTTCAACAGCAGATTGGAGCTGGCAGAAGAAAGACTCGGTGAATTCAAATATAAAGAAATTGAAATGATGCTGGCTGAGGAGCAGAAAGAAAAAAAGAATGAAAAAAGTGAACAGGGCCTAAGAGTCCTGTGGGACACAACGAAATATAACAACACATGCATTATAGAAGACATAGAAGGAGAAGAAAGAGAGAAAGGGGAAGAGGGAATATTCAGAGAAATAATGTGAGAAAACTTCCCAAATTTAATTAAAGAAAAGAATATGTACTTTCAAGAAGCCCAACTAACCCCAAACAAGATAATCTCAGAAAGCCACACCCAAGCAGATAGTAATCAAATTGTTGAAAGGCAAGGACAAGCAGAGTTCTGAAAGCTGCAAAAGCAATGTGTTATGTATGAGGGAGTCCCAGTAGGATTAAGTGCCAATTTAATCAGAAATCATAGAGACAAGAAGGCAGTGGGGTGTATATTTAAAATGCTGAAAGAAAGCTAGTGCTAACCAAGAATTCTATATCTGGCAAGACTGTCTTTCAAAAACATTCCCAGATTGTGAAAAGCTAAGGGAGGTCATCACCACTAGAATTGTCCTAAAAACAATGCTAAAGAGTTCTTGAGAATGAAAGGAAAAGACAGTAGACAGTGGATGAGAGTGGCATAAAGAAATAAAAACCTCCAGTAAAGGTAGCCATATGGGCAATTATAAATGCCAATTTATTTTATTGTATGTTTTGGTATGCGACTCCACTTCCTATTTCTTGCAGGTTCTAAAATGCATATGCGTAAATAGTAATGATAACTCTATGGTTTGGGACATACAATGTATAAAGATATAATCTGTAACAAGTACAGCAAAAAGGAGGGTGTATAGAGGACTACAGAAGGAGTGAATGTGTGTGTCATATTGAAGTTAAGTTGGTATCAAATAAACTGTGACTGTTACAGATTTAGGATATTAAATTTAATCCCTATGCTAACCACAAAGAAAATATGTGAAAAATATATATGAAAAATAGATACAGAAAGAAATGTAGATATTTCCATTTGTACAATACAAAAAATCAAATGTGAAAGTAGGTGTTATCAGAAAAATTGAGGACAAACAGTATAAGAAATACAAAGACCAAAGAGCAAAATGACAGAAGAAAGTCCCATATATGGCAGCGAAAAGACAAGGATTGGTAGAATGGATAAAAAAAAGCATGACCCATATGTTCTTTACAAGAGACTCACCTTAAATTCAAAGACACACATAGGGTGAAAGTGAAGGGAGGAAAGAGAGATAGAGCTAGAGGTAGAGTTAGAGATAGAGATCATACAAAAGAGAAGGAGAAAGGAAAAGAGAGCTGGGGTAGCTATACTAATAGGAGATTAAATGAACTTTAAGTCAAAAACTATTAGGGACAAAGAAAGTCACTATATATTGATAAAGGGTCAATTCCCTAAGAAGATATAAAAATGATAAATATATATGTCCTAATGGCAGAACCCAAAAATATATAAACCAAAATTGACAGTTTATAAGGAAAATATGCAGTTCTGCTTTAATAGTAAGAGATGACAGTATACCACTTTCAGTAAAGGATAGAATATGTAGACAGAAAATCAATAAGGAAATAGGCGACTTAAGCTGTACTCTAAACCCACCAGACTTAATGAACATATATAGAACATGTTAACCAACAGCAGTAGAATGCACATTCTTATTTACTGCACATGGATCATTCTACAGTATAGGCGATAGGTTAGGTGAGAAAACAAGTCTCATTATATTCAAAGGTACCAAAATCAAAGAATATGTCTTCTTCAAACACAATGTAATCAAAATAGAAATCGCTAACAGAAGGAGAACCAGAAAATTCAAAAATATGTGGAAATCAAACAATGTATCTTAAATAATAAAAAGTCAAAGAATTCATGAGAGATATTAGAAAATATCTTGAGGCAAGTGAAAACAAAAACATAGCATAGCAAAACCTATAGGATGCAGCAAAGACTGCTGAGAGAAAAAAAATATAGCTCTAAATATTTACATTTAAAAAATCTATCTCAAATCAGACTGAATCTCACAAAATGAAGAACAAACTAAACCCAAAGTAAGAAGGAAGAAGGAAAAAAGAGCAGAGATAAATGAAAAAGAGAAGAAAAAAGAAAATAGAGGATGCAAAGAAATAAAATAAGGGATAAAATAGAGGATAGTACTACCAATCCCACAGACATTTTTAAAAAAAGATTATAAGGGAATGCTATGAACAGCTTACACCAAAAAATATGGTAGCCTAGATGGAAATATTCCTGCAATCACAAAAACTACTGAAGGAGGAAGAGAAGGAGAAGGAGAAGAGGAGGAGGAAGAAATGGGGGATCTCAACAGAGCAATAACAAGTAAAGAGATTGAACTAGTTACCAAACCCTTCCAACAAAGAAAAACCCAGGACCAGATGGCTTCACTAGGGCATTTTATCAAATACTCCATGAAGAATTAACACCAGTTCTGCTCAAATTCTTCTGAAAATTTTAAGAGGAGGCATTACATCCCACTCAATTTATGAGGCCACCATCATTCTAATAGCAAATCTAGTTAAAATAAATGAGAAAACAAATTACAAAACAATATTACTTAGAATATAGATGCAACAATCCTCAACAAAATGCTAGCAAATGAAATCTACAGCACATTAAAAGAATTATACACCATGATTAATTGTGATTTATCCCAAGTCTGCAAGGGTGGTTCAACATAAGAAATCAATTAATGTAATGCACTACATTAATAGAAAAAAAGATAAAAAAAACACATGATCATCTCAATTAATACAGAAAAGGCATTTGACAATATCCAGCACTGCTTCTTGTTAAAAACACTTAGAAAACCAGGAACAGAACGAAAGTCCCTCAACATGAAAAAAGGGCTTATATCAAAAACCCACAGTGAAAGACTGAAAACTTTCCCTCTGACATCAGGAACAAGACAAATATGCCCACTGTCACCACTGTTACTCAGTATTGTGTTGGGATTTCTAGCCAGAGAAAATAGGCAAGAAAAAAAAATAAAAGGCATCCAAATGGGAAAAAAGTAAAACTTTCCCTATTTGCAGATGACATGAACTTATATATAGAAAATCCTGAAAAATCCATAACAAAGCTATTAGAGCTAATAAATGAATTCAGCAAAGTGATACAAGATCGATATACAAAAATCATCAGTATTTCTATATATTAATAATGAGCAATTTGAAGAGGAAATCAAGGAAATATTCAACATAAAATAGCCACTAAAAAAATAAAATATAATGAATTTAGGATGTGAAGGACCTCTATATGGAAAAGTACAAAACATTACTAAAATAAATCAAAGACAACTGAAATAGGATATTCCTTGTTTATGAATTAGAAGACAAATAACATTAAGATATCATTTCTAACTAGAGCAATCCTCTGTGTGATCTCCACCAAATTTCTAACAGCCTTCCTTGAAGAAATGAAAAAGCCAATCATCAAATTTATATGGAATGTAAAAAGGGACCCTAAATAGCCAAAAACATTTTGAAAAAGAAAATTAAGTTGGATGACTCACACTTCCCAATTTTAAAACTTATTACAAAACTAAACAGTAGATTAATTAGTAAATAAACAGCATGGTACTGGCACAAGGATAGACATATAAACCAATGGAATTGAATTGAGAGTTCAGAAATAAACTCTCACATCTAGAGCCCATTAATTTTTTTTTTTTTTTTTTAGGAGGTACTAGGGATTGAACCTATGACCTCCTTGTACATGGGAAGCAGGTGCTCAACCACTGAGCTATATCAGCTCCCTGGACCAATTAATTTTTAACTAGGTGTCAAGTATTCTCAATGGGGAAAAAATACCTCTTCTACAAATGGTGCTGGAAGAATTGCATATCCATATCAAAACAATGAAGGTGGGCCCCTATCTCACTTCATATCTTTAGGACCTTGTGTTAAATAATGGTTTCTTAGACTATGTATCAACACCAAGGGCAACAAAAGAAAAAATCGATAAATGGGACTTCATCTAAATTAAAAGCTTTTTAGCATCAAAGTATCATTTGTGCCTCCTGAAAGTAATGGTAGAAAATATTTGGAAATCACATATCTGATAAGGGTTTAATATCCAGAATATATAAAGAATTCCTACAACTCAACAACAAAAAGACAAACAACCCAATTAAAAAATGGGCAAAATATATGAAAAGAAATTTCTCCAAAGAAGACATACAAATGGCAAATAGCACATGAAGATATGCTCAATATTATTAGTCATTAGGGAAATGCAAATAAAATCATAATGAGATACCTTTTCACATGCAGTAGAATGTCTACTATTAAACAAATATAAAATTACCAGTATTGGAGAGATGTGGAGAGATAGAAACATTCATTCATTGTTGGTAGGAATGTAAATTGGTTCAGTCACGTGGAAAGAAGTAGTTCCTCAGAGAATTAACTATAGAATTACCATATGATCGAGCATTCCCACATCTAAATATAAACTAAAACTGCAAGCAGGGATTTGAGCAGATATTTGCACACTGATGTTAATATAGACATCATTCACAATTGTCAAAAATGGAAGCAACCCAAGTGTCCATTAATGCATGAATGGATAAACACAATGTGATACATATATACAATAGAATATTATTTAGCAGTAAAAAGAATTATGTTCTGACACATGTGAAGACATTGTGTTGAGTGAAATAAGCTAGGCACAAAAGGAAAAATGTTGTATGGTCTCTCTGACAGGAAATAATTAGAATAAGCAAATTCATAGAGTCAGAAACTAAAATGCAGTTTACCAGGGGTTGGGGTGAGGATAGAGAATTGGGAATTAATACTTAATTGGTACAGAGTTTCTGTTGGGGTGATGGGAAAGTTTTGGTAATAGATGGTGGTAATAGTAACAAAATATTGTCAATGTATTTAATACTACTGAATTATACATTTGAATGTGGTTAAAAGGTGGAAATTTAGGTTGTATATATGTTACTAAAATATAAATTAAAAAAACAAATATAGGCCTGTACAACACAAACAACAAAAATGTAAACTGTGGACTTTAGTTAATAGTATAATTATATTTTTTAATCAATTGTAATAAATGTACTATGCTAATGCAAAATGTTAATAAGGAAAACTGTGTTTGTGTGTTAGGGGGTGGGGTATGTGAACTCTATTTCCTCCAGGATGTATCTGTAAGTTTTCAACTTCTCTAATAAATAAAAAAAAAATTATATTTTTAAAATGCCTTGTCTCCTCTTGGAAAGTGCTCTGTCCATTCCCAATCTATGTTACTCATCATAGTTTACAATCACTTCTTTAGTGAAGTCTTCTTTGAACACTAAAAATCTCTCCTTTCCAACAGTGTTCACTGTGTTGAACATTTATCTCCTGTACATTCCTTTATCATTGTCATTGCTAAACAGTATTGCAATCATTTGCTCACTTATCTGTTGCACTGATAGATTAGTGTCTCTATGATGAGACATTAAATTTTAGTCATCTTAAAAGTCCCAGGGCATATCAGAGTACCTGGCACATGGATGAATGAATGACTAAAAGAGTGGGCAGTGAAGAGTCAAATATCTTGGGCCATCATTCCATAGTGTAATTTCATCTCTAAGCATTTCAGGGATTCTGAGCAGCATTCTTTTCCTGGGGTCTCTGGTTATTATTATAGCACTACGTAAGTCATTTCAAGGGATGATTTTAAATCTGAAGCACTCATAAACTGTGATCTTGGACACTATCATTGTATTTTCTATCCTTAGACTTCTCAGCTCCAAATGCCAACACTGTGGACTGTATTTGCTAATCCTTTTTGAATTCCCAATTACATCACTGATGAAAATTGCAAAGGTCCTTGATCATGCTTCATTGAAGTGTATATGCATAATCTTGGTACTTTGAAATGTTGACCCTCTAATATATTAGATGACTTTTATTTCTCATGAGTATCTATTCTTTCTTATGTCCCTGAAGTGGTTGGAAAATGTTAATCATGCTCAAATGCCTTTCTTCCTATTTTTTATTATACATGAATAAAAACTTTCTAAAAAGTGATAAAAACCACTTTATCACTAAAGCCACTTTAAAGAAATAATGTTTTGTAGAAACTGCCTGGAAATGCACACATTTCTATGCAACAGCATGATGAAATAAGTATTTTGCAAAAAATTCCAAGTGAAACTATTACCCACATTCATTTTTAGTATGTAGAAAATTGCTTCAAAAAGAATGTTGAAGTTGTGAAACAAATATTGAAGAGCATGCCAATTCGCTTAGGAATTTTGCCTCCAGGGCACAGAAAAAATAATCACAGAAGGTTAACTTTAAGATGGCTCCCCTACTGTGCTTAGATATTGGAAGTTTAATCCTTAAGCTGTGCACAGCTTTCCAGATGAGAATTGTTCTTATCCTCAGTATTTTTATGGTAGTGTGTTTATTTGTTTTTACTAGAAGTGAAAACTTATATAATTATTTCTGTTATTAAAATTATGCAGGACCTCATTTAGCATCAACTGCAGGTCACAGGTGATATACTTTTTTTTTTCTTTGTTTATCCTTCCAGTCCCAAGAAACACTGGACAAAGCACAATAAAATTAGGCTTATTTAACATTTTAAAAAATATTTGAGTGGAAGCACTGTTTTTTAAAACATCAAGTATTTTTTTATATATGTGATTAAATTGTTTTTGATACATACTTGCTATGTTTAACATTAAAATTTAAGGTTAATTTAAAATGTTTTTTGAAAATATTTTGCAATTGAATCAAGAGTTGTGATAGGGATGGGAAAACAAACTTAGTGATATATTTGGCTTAGGTGGCAACATGAAAAGAGAGTATGTTTTCTTTTATATGAGATTTTATATGAGATTTTCTTTTATATCATCTATAAATGTATTACATTTTAACATAGCCTAGAATAATAATATTTGCTATGAAATAGATAATGAATGACAGAATCTAAGGTATTTTTGTACTGTGCCATCATAATAATTACCATTACTTTTCTGAAAGTATAGTTTCAAAATAATCACAATTTCCTCAAATTCTAAATGACAAGTTTGCTTTCTTTCTTCTAGTCAATCATAGCTGCCCTGATGATCAGTTTAAATGCCAGAATAATCGCTGCATTCCCAAGAGATGGCTTTGTGATGGAGCCAATGATTGCGGGAGCAATGAAGATGAATCCAATCAAACTTGTGCAGGTAAAGATTTGTTGGATATGTACATAAATCTCCTCAAAACTTAGTTACCATAAAAATGTAGGTCAGTGCTTTGAACTAAGCTGAACTGTCCTCATGCTATGATCTGATTATTACAGTAATAAATGAAGCCAGAGTTTGATGCCACAAAGGCGAGAATACAAATTATATTTTACTTAATCATTGGGCTTGACTCTGCTTTCCAAAGTAATTTGGCACTTTATCTATCCATATGGGTTGACTGTCGATACACTACTTGGATGAGACTTGTTCCTGCTAAATCTTACTTGGCAGTGGAGGTTGAGGTTTGTTAGCATGCTGTGATATAAGCCATCTCATAAAGAGGCCTTATTTTTTTTTACCTTGAAAAAATAATATGCCCAGGAAGACATCTGTGAATAGTTTTCCATTCATGGCACATTATTTATGTGAGGTAGGGTTTTTTGTTCCTTTGTTTGTTTATTCTGTCATGAAGTCCCAAGACCCACTAAGTGTATTTGTATTTCCATTGTAATCTTTGAATTCCTAGCCAGATTTTTGTTGAATGGAAATATACAGACTGTGGTTCAGGTTACAACACAGTGAGAGAAGGGTCATTATCAGTGAGATAAGTGTTGAAAAATGATTCTGACAAGCAGAAGCCTTGTTTTTCGCTTTCAATGATGAATGAAAAAACAGTGTCTTTGATGACTTCTATTAATGTAATCAGTAAAAACTGATTTTAACTATTACATACAGCAACATCAAAACATATCAATAATACCATCAACTCTCTCTCTCTGTCAACATAAGCTTTAGTTTAAAAAAATATCAATACAATGTATTACTGAAAACTATAGAGGAAACATATAGACAAAAGCCCCAGATGTCAAGAAGCTTCATATGTACTTTTGTTTTTTCCAGAGCAGTTACAGTATTACAGAAAAATCATGCAGAAAATAGAGTTCCCGTATGCAATCCCCCTAACCCACACAGTTTTAGTGTGGTATTTTTGTTTGGCTTTATGAAACAATATTATTATTATATTACTAATTATAGTCCATATTTTACATAAGGGTTTAGACTTTATGTTGTAAGTTTCTATGTTTTTTAAAATTTATTCTAGAAACATATATACAACCTAAAATTTATTATTTTAACTTTCAAGTATGCAATTTGGTGGTTTTAATTACATACACAATATTGTGTTACCATCACCACCATCACCATCCATTACTAAAACTTTTCCATCGCTCCAAGCTGAAACTGTACCACTGAATAATACTGCATTGTGTGCATAAGCCGCATTTTGTTCATCATGTGCTTTTGTTTTCCTTGCCCTGGTGTTCTCTTGGAGACTTGTACCTCTCTGCACCTCAGTTCTCTCATATATTTCTTTTAGCTCTGTAAGAGTATTAAGTAACTAGAAATTGTTTCCAAAGTGTTTTTCACTACATACGTACCAAAAAAAAAAAAAAAAAAAAAGAGGAATGAAACAGTTACCAGTCCAGAATACTAACCTATATTTCATATTCACTTTTCCTTCATAGTAACGTATTTGTTGGTGATCCATGGGTCATTTGCTCTTTTGTCACTTGATTAAAAGCTGTATCTAACATTTTAGCATCACTTATTATTTTCATGATTGAGTGTGTGTCTCACATAAGTTTGTTTTGCCAAAGACCTTCTAACAGAAAGAGACCTCCAGCAACCATCTGGTACTAGGTCCCTGCCTTCAAGCCCTTCCATTTAATAAGAGAGTCATGAGAGAGGGGACTTGCCTAAGCTTACTAAGAGTTTAGGGTGAACTAAGTCCAAGAGTTCAGTATTCAAGGTCATTGCTCTTTATATCAAAATTTATTATCTTGAGGAAAAGCTGGAATTTTCGATATAGTCGATTTAACTTTCTCATGTTGCTCTTGCAATATAACTATAAACTGCAATGAAGCATATTTCTAAACTAGAACAATTATTATTCTTTTAAGGTTAAGGTTCGATTTATTGACTGTTTCTTTACATCCTAAATAGACAGATCTGATTTCAACTTAAAATAGAAGGCATTGGGAAGCTGATGTGGCTCAAGCGATTGGGCTCCCATCTACCATATGGGAGGTCCCAGGTTCATTTCCTGGGCCCTCCTGGTGAAAGTGAGCTGGCCCACGTGGTGAGCTGGCCCACCCAAAGAACTAGACTGCGTGGAGAGCTGGCCCATGCGGAGAGCTGGCACAACCAAATGAGATGAAGAGGAGAGACAATGAGAGACACAACAAACCAGGGAGCTGAGGTGGCTCAAGTGATTAAATGCCTCTGTCCCACATCAGAGGTCCCAGGATCAGTTCCCGGTGCCTCCTAAAGAAAAGACGAGAAGAGAAGACAAACAGAAACAGAGAGTACATGGCAAATGGACACAAAGAGCAAGACAGCAAGTGCAAAAACAACAAGGGCAGGGAGGATTAATAAATAAATCTCAAAAAAAAAAAAATAGAAGGCATTGCTGACAATTCATAATACCATGTTTTCTTCATATATATTAAATTTTTAAAATATGTTTCTACGTGATTTTTAAAGGAGCATTTGGGATTGACTAGCTATTTACACAGTAAACGTGGAAAGGCTTATATTTAAGAGCAAAGAAAATAAACAATCCTAATTTGTAAGAATTCTAAAGCTCTCAAAGTCTGTAGTCCCTAGGAAATAGCACATAACTTGCCTGCACTTCATGATACACTTTAAGTGATGCCAGCTGAAATCTGCCACTCAGTACTAGGTCTTCTTGTCAGAATATTTATGATAGCTATTATGGCCACAGGACACCTTAAGAACTTGAATAAAAAGAAAGAGAAAAATATATATGCCTTTTATCTTCAAACACTGTGAAGTATGTGGTTGTATTTCCATTTCATTTTATCAAAATAGATAGGTTTATCATACTGGAAAAGTATGGCAAATTAATATAAAACATTTCCTTAGCTGGATCATTTCTATACATTCCTAGACACAGATTATATATGGGCATGTATCCTACAGAAAAGACTTCTTATAGGGGGATTATTTTGGTAATTGAATCTACTCTACTGTAGCTATTAGCATCACAAATACTTTATATCTAAAAGAAAATCCTTTCCCACAGGAAGTCAATTTTCTGTTTTGTTCCTTTGTTGTCTTTCCTCATTAATCTGTTAATTCAATAAATATGTATCAAGGCATTGGAGATAGAAAAATGCACAGTATCTTTCAGAAGCTAAGAATGAAGGTGATGAGAAACATGTGAACAGGCCATCTCAATGTAAGATTCAAAGTGCTAAGTTGAACTTCATGGAAAGATATAGGAAGAGCAATTAATTTAGTCTTTGGGTATCTGGGAAGGCTTCCTTATGGAGGTAATGTCCAAACTGAGTCTTTAAAAAAAAAGCATAAAAAATGCCTAAATAGTGGTTCAAACCATTTCATTAGGAAAAAGAAAGAACCTGATAAAAACTAAGCATTGGCAAGATTGTGGAAAAGAGGAATTGTCAGACAATATCAATGGGTGTGTAAATTGATGTTCCACTTTGGAGAAAAGTTTGGCAAAATCTAGTATGTGAAGATGTGCCTACACTTCTACTTTATATTACCTTTATAAATTTATTCTCTATTCCTGTGCAGAGGAAGGGATGAATAAGAATGTCCATTGCCCTTGTACTGATAGTTTAAAATTAGAAACAAGTTAAATGTCCCTTAGCAGGAAAATGGGTAGATATATTTTGTTAGTTCAAACAATTGAATACTATTCATAATTAAATTGAATGACCTAGAACTTATCTATCAACAAGAATTAATTTTAGAAACAATTTTAAGCAAAAAAGCAAGAGGCAGAATGTAACCAATTTAGTACCATTTATATGAAGTATACAAAAATGTAAAACAATTCTACGTAGTGCTTAAGGATTCATATACACATAGGATTAAAATATGTGTGAAAATGAAAACTATAACAAATTAAGGATATTCGTTACCTGTAGAAAAAGAGGGAGGTAAATGTGATTGCAAAATATTATATAGGGGACTTCAAATGTAACTATATTTGAATGTAACTATATATTTTTTCTTAAATGAAAAAAAAAACAAAAGTTCAGCAAATAGCGAAATAATATTTGATAAGGCTATATGACAGTAAACAAATTTTAATGATATTTCCCATACTTTCTATTTAATAAAAATATTTCAGTGGGAAAAATTTATATCTGATTAGCATAGATTGCAAGGAGGGGAGTGAATAATGGAAGAGAGGATTGGAGAGGGTACTGGGAAGAGGAAGCAGCACATGCATAAACCAGGAGGCAGTTAAGAGCTGACATAGTGAGTGGCTTGTTATTCTGCCTGAACAACCAAAATATTTTTGTCTACTTATGAGGGAGACCCAGGAACCAAATATGAGAAATAATTAGATTTGGAATACCTTTTTCCTCATAGTAACTGTTGGCAATCCTTGGCCTAGGCAAATTCAGAACAGTATTTTCCCACACTGCAGAATTATGATTGGATTACATAATATTTGTTTTCCTCACATCACCCACAAATTTTGACTTAATTCACATTAGACAAGTGTGATTGCATTAAGAAAATCTGATGTATTAAAGATCAGACTTTTTTATAGGTAAGTTAAAGATATGGCATAGGTTTCATTTAAATAGAATACTTTGATTAAATGCTTTGATTAAAATGCAACAAAGGTGAAGTTCAGGAAAAATGAGTTATGTTCGTTCCACTCCTCCTCCATATTTTTTCTATGTATTGTGGGATTTCTTACTGCTACGTTGCTGCAGGATGTGTGATTAGAGATGGGTAGAGGAAATTCACATCGTGGCAGTGAATCTCTGATTCATCTGCTAGACAAACATTTCCATTGGAAGAGTATAAACTTACTCTTCATTAGGCATCATTTGCTACAAAACTATAGTCCTCTGGGACTGCTCTGCTAATCTCACTTCTAAGCTAACATAGATCTGGTGAGACAAGAATTATAGAACATAAAGATTGTATCTTCATAATAACTATTCTAGTGATTACAAAGTGATAATTTAGTCAATCTGATTATGTCATGTATACAGACAGTAGCTGAAGATTTATGGAATTAAGCATCTTTCTTATCTGAAATTAATTAAATTTGCCTGTCATACTAAGCAAATAATTTTCCCCATTGTTAGACTAGACAATGATTTCATATATTTTCAGATCATAATACCCCTGAAAAATAAACCAGTGAGTACTCTTTGGGGTAAAAATGGTTTATAGCATTTCTTCATCTCAAGAGTTAATGAGATGATACATAAATCCCTACATCATCACAGTGTGCAATAGGTCACACACCAGGTTCTTAGAAGTTCTTTCTTATTCTCCTCTATAACCACCTTAGCTCACCTAATGAAAGCAAACCATTTGAGAAAACTTTACTAGAATCAAACTTGAATGATTAGGGAAGAATTCAGGGATAAAAGAACATCAAATGGAAAAAAATATATATTTAGCTGGATACATTCAATATACTCTTATTTTGGGCCAATTCGAACTTAATGGAGATTTTAAAAAAATCTGTGATAATATCTTTTTTAAAGGCGTCTAGAAAGACTGACGAAATAAAGATGTAGGGAATTAAGGAGAAAGGGATAGATATAGGAATGAAAGAAAGGGAAAGAGAAAGGGAAGGAAAGAAAAGAAAAAAGTGAAAAGAAAAAAGAAGAAAGAAGGAAGGAGGTATGGTGATTGTTGCACATATTTGTGAATATATTAAAAGCCAGTGAATTGTGTACTTTAAAAGGATTAATTGTATAGAATCTGAACTATATCTCAATAAGTCTGTTAAAAAATAAAATAAAATACAAAAAATGTCATGCACTTTTCTATAGCTGTGATGAAAAGTCAGTATAAAAATATTCATCTTAAGGTTAAATGTGTGTTTTAGAAAGTATGTTCTACATTCTTGTTTCATACATTGGAGAATTTAGAGATCAAGAAGTAAATGCATTGAAAAATGTTAGAGGAAAAAGACAATTCTGACTGCATGATTAGAAATCAGATATCCTGAAATAGTCTCCAAATACTTCTACCAACATTACAGCAAAAGTTTTCTTGGCTTATTGGCAAACACTGTGCAAAATTCTTCATTAATTAAAAGTTGGAAGAAGTTTAATTCAGCCATATACTCATAAGCATGTGTCACGGAAAAATTCTAAAATAATAAATACATAGCTTCATTTATGGAAGTGTGAACATTACTGAATATCTTGTCATTCCGCAGTAATTTTAATTAAAGGGCAAAGCATTTGAACTTTAGAGAAGACAAGAAAATTGGCATTGTCAAAAATTAAATAAAACTTTATTTTAAAATTATTTTATCTTAATAGACTGCTATAATGATCATATGGGTCAGAGAGACACTGCATGATGTTATTTTAACCTTAATGTTGTTGCAAAGAACCTCTAAATGTATTGTTTGTATATTAATTGACCATCATAGCCAGAACCTGCCAGATGGATCAATTCTCTTGTGGAAATGGGCGCTGCATTCCCAGAGCATGGCTGTGTGACAGGGAAGATGACTGTGGTGACCAGAGCGATGAAATGGCATCTTGTGGTAAGTTATGAGTAAAAGATGCTTTTGTAGAGACTGTGACAGAAGAGTCTATCAGTATAATGCCTTTTAAAAAGCTATTTGTTTCTTTATAACAAGTGGACAAGGCAGAAGATATATTAATTTTTATGACTACTTTTTGATACTGAGTGTGCACTTTAATGATAATTTCAGAATATAGACCATTCCTGACTTAGTAACATTATCCTTAGCTAAAATAAATGGATCCAAACATTGCAGATTTTATTAGGAAATGGTTATTATAAGGCTAGCAGGACATTCGCAAATGGTCATTATTAATTTTAAGTCTGTAATAATTAACTTTTCAAACTGAATACCTTACTGAACAACATTTGGAGTAAATGAGAATGGATATGTTTCTTGCTGGCGTGTATATGTTAAGTTCTGAGAACAATAAACAATCCAGGCTTAGATTAAATAGTTGATAAATCATTTGGTTTCTGTGGAGTCATATGATTCTGATTGAAAAAATTCATGATCTGTTTAATTGAATATATTGCTTTTTTGGCTTAAACAACAAAAATTTTACATATTTATTCATTTATTTTTATTTTTACAAACAGTATTTTATGTTGGTGGTATTCCAAGTAACTTTTCACTAATTATGCTACTTTTGACAACAGTAAAAAGATATTGTTATAGTTGAAAATTTAATTTCTCTCATTTATACTTATGCATTTATATATTTTATTGGCATTTGTCTCAATAATATATTTTGAGACATAGAAAGGAAATAAACTGATTTTTCAGAAACTTGTGCTTTATTTCAGAAATTGTTATACATTTTTAAAATTACTATGGGGAAACTTAATCCATAAATGAGCATTATATATTTATTAAAAGCATAATGCAATTGAGTAGAAATTCTTTAATAATTTAACCCTATGTACATTTATAACAACTGAAAATATGTTTTTGTTTTTTTTTTTTCAAACCCTCAATTCAAATGACTCTATTTGGGAGATGCATTCCCTGTTAACCCAAAACTTTCTTTTTTAAAAAAATTTTCTTGTACTAGATTAACAAGTCTGTATAGACATTTGAATTATAACATCTGACAAAAATAATTAGTACTGTTTGACATGGTAAAGAAAACTGTAGGGTTGAAAAGTAGTGCCGAGGAAGAAAACAATAGAGTATTATATAGTAGCAATCGTACATTTTACATGTAGAGTTACAGGAGCCTGCCAAGAAAAATGGGATTGGCTTAGTTCAAACCTACAGTTCAAAATTTGAACATGTTTCCTTTTGCTTGCTGCATAAATTTACAGATACTCCTTTCTAAATGTGAAAAATTCTAAGAAATTAAAAGAGTGTTTAAAGATTGAAGTAGAATCCTCAGTGGGTTTGCCTAATTATGTATTTGCCCACATAAAACCTCCACCTAGTACATACAATTAACTTATTGTAAAGGAAAGTGCAAGTAAAATGAATTAGGTTTGTAAATAGATGCTGGAGAATTCCACTGAAAATTTGACCCTCAGCTCCAGTACCTTCAGCTCTTAATTACTATTAGAAGCATTTCTATACATAGGCTTCTCAAATTTTTAAACTCAAGTTTTACTATGATTTTCAATATAAAACAGTAGTTATTAAGCATAACAGAGATTGTTCGTGGAGCTAAATAAATGATTTCAGAGCCTTCTAGCAGTATTAAATCTATGGGAGCTTGCATATTCCAATGGCAAAGTGAAATATGGTCAGTCCAAATTTTATAATGATCCTTATAAAATCTTGAATTAGTTGAACCTATATTCATGACTAGATTAGTGCCAAATATGATGACTGATTTATTTTTTTTTTTAATGCAGTGAATTGAAAAGTTGCTCTCTGTGGCTTCTCCTCCTATGCCCAATTTCCTTTGCTTGAAAGGACCTCCGCCATATTGAATTAAGGTTCACCTTCATTCAGTTTGGGCACAACTTAACTAATAGCATCTTCAATGGTCCTAGTTACAAATGGGTTCACACCCACAGGATCAGGGGTTGGAACCTGAACATGCCATTGGTGTCAAACAGAAGTCAATCCCCAACACTACCTCTATATTTTGGAGCAGTATTTTCAAAAGGGTCCAATTTGTCTATAAGAGTGGTTCCCCTAACTTAGCTGCCCAGTCTCAGTCATGAGCTAAAGTTTGCTATAGTCTGTATCAGCATTTTTCCATCTTGTTCCTTTCAGTCCTTGGCAATATGGCCACTTCTAACTAGAATTAGAGAAGGTTCCATCCTTCTGAAATCATAATCCTTGGCAAGAGAGAAGGAAACAAATTCAAAACCTCTCCATAGCTCTCCATTCCACAAGTGCGGCCTTCTTCATATGTCCACATTTAAATCATTTGTTGCTTTTCATTGCTATGGAGAGATCTTCTTTAGAACTTGAGCAGCCCTGTGAGGTTGGGACTCGCCCCCAGAATACACTGCAGGAAGGCAGTCAGGAGTAATTTCTGTGAGTTGTTCTGAATCAACCTCTGTTTCAGATCCTCAGGCTATTGTATTATATTTATCTAAAGTACTGTGAAATACTTCCTTATAATCTAGAGTCCACATTAGACTTAGTCTAGTGTTTTCATCCACCAAGCCTTGGATGCTTAGGTCACAGGGGAGAACAAGAAGGCAAAATTTCTGCACTCAGATGTTAGGGAGAGAGAGAGAAAAAATTAATGAGCTAAACTGAGCTGAGATAGGCGCTGAATTACAGGTGTCAAAAGGAAGTGATTAAGACAGGTCAAAATGAAAATAACAGTTAAGCTTCTAATTACTAACTGTGACACTACAAGCAAGAGGCTAAGCTGGAGAGACACCCCAGTTCTCTCTCTGTTCCATTTTCCCTCATACATCTGCATCTGTGAAGACTTGGGAATCATCTTACTGTCAAGGGAGCCCCTTACAAAAGACTCCTGCAGTTTATGGATCTGGGGATTGCAAGAGGGAAAGAGTAGGACAAGAAAGAAAAAAAAAAAATGTAAGTATTGAGTTAGAGTGGAGAAAAGTGTCTTCAAGAACCCCTCACCCCCGGCCCTTGCCCCTCATAAGGGGGCCTCAAGAGAGGCATTGAGGAAGGCCTGGGCTAGGAATGAAAATAAGCCCAAGAACATGGCTGGCCAAGGGGACCTGAGTCCTTGACTGCAATTCCTTCAGAGACTGCAATGCACCAGCCGAGCAGTAAGTCTGGTGTGGAGAGGGCAGCTTCCCCCAGGAGACTTGTCAGCTAAAGCCTTCATAATTGCCTATGGTCTGGACTGAAAAATTACACATAGCATTTTTGGGCAGGAGCTGATCTCCTCAAAAACTTCAATAAAGATAAAAAGAAGTAAAATAATTAAAAATTGTGACACATGCTGTGAAGGAAACAAGAAGCCAGAATGACACTTCTGTGTGATGTCTTCACATGTGAATTCTCTAAATATTATTGCATTCTTTTTAACAGATGATTTATACCTATCCTTTGCTTTGATATGTATAAGTTTGTATACAGTACTATTGGGTCCTTCTATGGTACTGGGTTAAAAATATGTCTATTCTCTAGAAAATTTGTTAATATTTTAAAAATCGTATATTAAATATGAATCATATATATACACATTTAGCTTTTTAAAAGATCAGTTAGTATATAAATGCTTAAAATAAAATTTAAAAAAAAGAGTCACTCTACCTCACCTACTTTATCCTTTGCAGAGGCAACCATTTTTAACTCCTAGCCAAAAATTTTGGTTACTATCTCTACTTTTATAGTAATATGCTTACTATAAAAATCCCCAACACTACCTCTATATTTGGGAGCAGTATTTTCAAAATTGTAATTATCTCTTGACTTCCTTTTGACTAGAACATTCTGTAAATTAAAAGTTTTAAATAAATACTGTATAAGTTAAGAAATGTAATTTCACAAGTTTACTGTATAGGAAATATATATTGTCATAATAACATAAGAACTGTTTATCACAGATAATTAAAAGCAGTGATAAATCTATATAGGGAAAATGGGAAAGAGAAAGAAGGTAAAATACTAATTTTTAACAAAAACACTTCAAGAATTACATAGCAACAAAATTAGTAAAATATCTATTGGTCAGTTTCATAAGTATTTTTAGAAAAAATTTCTTTCAAAATATTTGTATGTGGAGGAGTAGATATCAATCATTTGTAATGTCATTCTCTTTACACAAAGGTGGTATTAGTATAGAGAAAAAGGCTATATAATATTCTCTCTTTGGAAGCTATTGAAACTTGCTGTTGGCCTGAAAAATAACTATTGTGTGTATGTGTGTGTGTAATTCCTTTGTGTATACAAGAAAAATGTATATTTTTCACCTGATAGTTTCAAATTTATTTTGACAAATAGATGGATAGATGGATAGATTGATACCTGGATAGATGATAATGATCAAGCTTATTGATTTTGTTATTGATGTACCGTGTATCATTGTTTATATTCTGCCTGCTTAAGGATAAAACAATAAACCTAATCTCCCTGAAATGTATTTTCCTTTATGTGTAAAATGGCAATTATAAACTCTACCTCATCATTTTGTCATGAGAATTAAAATAGTAATTTGGGAAAACACCAAATGCAATGTTTTGGTAATTAATAGTACTGCTCTCCCCTTGGTTCCCTAATTCTGTTACTAGATTAAAATTAAAGCTGATCTTTTCTATAAGACAACTTAAATATGGGTTCACATATCACATTGATTTATATAAAATTTGAATTTACAATGATTATGAACATTGCTTAAAGTTTGAAATATATTTAGCAGTAGTAGTAGATGTATATAAGCTAATAAATACATAACCACATATTGGGTGCAATAAAACATGTGGATCCCTGACTAAAATTCTCTGACTTTTAGTGGAGGAAGCTCACCACTAAGACAAGGAACCCAGTTGCTGTGGATGCATACTTGTAGACATGTGTCAGTCATCAGGCATGATTAGAATGCAGGTTTAGTCCTGCTGTGTTGCCCCTGATTTACACCACATAACTCCCTTAGGCCCTTCCATTAAGTGCCCTCTTCTTTGTTTTCATTCTGTATATTTTAATGGTTTTTATGATTTCTTCATTGGGAAACTAAAAATAATAATAATAATGTGCTAGTTCTAGAGATATCTGATGCTGTTATTTCTCATTTGCAAGCAGGTTCTGGAAATATGAAAAAACCATGTAAGAGGGACATGGAAGCATGTAAAAAAACAAAAAGGAATTACACACAGTCATTTTCCAGGCCACAGAGCAAGTCTCAATAGCTTCAAAAGAACGAATATTATGTAGACTTGTTCTCATATCACAATTAAATAAAATTAATAATGCTTCTATTTGAATCAAAGAACATCACAAATCATTGATATCTATTCGTCCACATGACCCTCTGGTTTCTCATTTGCAATTAGGATCAGGCAGTATGAAGCTCAATTACAATTTAATACATGGGGTCTTTTATATTGTTTTCATATATGGTGAAAATGTCTATAGGTAGAATAAACAAGTGTGAGAGGCCTTAGAACCATTTATAAGCATAACTATATCTGGAACCAATATTAATATAATAACCAGAGTTTTCTACTTTTGGTGATATAAAGGTAAGTATGAGTCATTTAGAGTGACACTCATTTCTCTTTCAAAGCTTGAGTGTTTTGCTTCCCTTATATATAAAAGAAAAGTCAATTGCCTAGATATTCTAAGCATAGACAAGATATCAGAATTGTAAATGGACATCAACCAATCAACCATAGGACTTAGAACAAAGAATCCCAAAACACATTGTTTGCTTTAATGAATCAATATGTTTAAGCAATTTGATTTTAAAAACTCCTCTTATAAAAATATGCTAATTTTTAATGGCAAAAATGAAGCAAGAATAGCATCCCAGGCAACCTTGACTACTATTTCATGGCATTGAAGTGTCTATTGCGCTTTTATTCAGTGTTACAATTACTAATCTCAGCATATTAGTTAGAATTAGAGAAGTATGTTAAAATGCCATGTAATGAAATTATAGTGGTTTTTTAAAAATTTCTATAATTCTAAAAGTTTCTCATTTCAAAATAAAATTTGTTTTAATTCCTTTTTCTGCTAGAGGACGCTGTACTACATGTACACACAAAAAATTAAAACTTCCTGAAATATAGTCTTCAAATACTCAGTAAAATTAATTTACTTGAGATACTTCTCATTTATTTGGGGTTTTCATATGAAGTATAAATAAATTGATTTTGTCTGCCACATTTCACTGGGCATACCTAATTTATTAAAGCTATTACTGTCTATAATAATCTCTTAAAATGAGAAATCTAAATTTATTGTTTTATCATTAACCTTAGAATTTAATTGAGCATAGGTTTATTTTTAGTATTAATTATTTTAATTGCCTGGGATACCTACCACTGTTGGATATGGATCCATATTCTTTAGATTTGAAGCTTCTTCTGCTGTCGCCAAATGTGCAAAACCAGAAAATGTAACTTCTTCTCCTATCTGGTCAAAATAATACATATATGTCAACCCTTACAGTCCCTTTCTCCGCTTCCCTCCTGTTAAAATGGAAGGAGTGTTCTTCTTACAAAGTAAGGCTCATTCATCTATGTATGTACTGGATCCCATCCTCTCCAGCCATCTCAGGTATCTTTCCTCAACCTCTCCCACTTAACTGATTTCTTCACATCAATAGTTATATATGTTCAAGTTTCCCACTCTTAGAAAAGATAACAACCAGCATAACTCTCCCTTGATCCCATATCTCTCATAAGCTATCACATTAAATATTTCCCTCCTTACAATAATATTTTTGAAAAGTTGTATAAAATTTGTGCATCATTCTTCCATTCAATCTACTACAGACTAGAATCATATTTTCTCCCTAAACGATTCCACCAAAATTATCCTTGACAAGTTCAACAATGAATTTTTAAAACTGAATCTGAGTAACACTTCAGTTTGTATGCTAACTTGTCAATAGCCCTTAACATTTCTGTCCTCTTTGAAATACTTTCCCCTCTTGCCTTTAGTGACAAAATTTCTTGGTTTCCTCCCCCCCTTTATCTGGTTCCCCTGTCTTTCCCTAAATCTCAGATATCTTATCATTATTTTCCTTGGATGAAGGGAACAATTACTTTCTTAATTTTGGGAGTGAGGAGAATTTTCCCACTTCTGATTTAATATTGTAAATTACTAACAGATCTATTCAGGTTTTATAAATTAATTCTTGCCATTCTGATGTTTCACTGCAGTGTTTCTGAACACAGGGAAGTGTTGGATTCCTCTAGGTTCTTAGCTATGTCACATAAAAGGATTTAAGAACACACCAGTTTAATTAGGCCAGTAAAAAGAATTTTTTGGGAAATGGGGGAAAAGAACAGAGCTTGCTGAGAAATCGGAGAGAAGCACAGAAATACGCATCGAGATTTGATGCAGGCTCCTCTAGGCAGACAGAGCGGGCTTTGGTTTGTGTGGTCACATTTTAAGCTACTAATTATTCCTCCCCTTCCTAATGCTAAGGGGAGGGGCCCCAACTGTCACTGGTTACTCCACCAATGGTGGGGGTCAATGGTGAGACCTGTTTGAACTATCCAGGGCCTCCCCTTGACCCAGGAAAGAGTCTCAACTGGGACCTCAAGATCAAGGTCAAGTTCTCAGTGTGGTCTCTTGGCCATGTTGTCTGTCAGCCATATGGTGGCTTGTCTTCTCCTCATTTCCCTGTACTAACCTGCCTCAATTCCCCCCTTAGAGAGTTCATGCTTTTATTCTTAAGGGGGTGCTGAGGGGCCATGGTCATTCTTCTGTAGTTACTTCCTGCTGGTTAAGGCAGTAGTCCCTGCCTGACAGGGAGTAACCTCTCTGGCCTATTCTATTGAGGTCGAGGAAAGATGAGTCTGACACTGTGGTTGGAACTGGATGAAATCCCTGTGTGATTAATATTTTGTTCTGGAAGGTGTTGATTCTGGGAAAAATAAACTTAGAATTTTGAAGATACATGGCCTCACTAAAAGGATTAAGAAGATGGTGGTAGGCAGGCCCAAAAAGGGAGCCAGCCATGACATATTGGACTATGAGAGTGAGAAAGAAAGGCTGAGTTCCTTCAGAGGTTGCATCCTCCTAAAGTTGATGGAAAACAGCATTCTTCCTTGAGTTCTTCTATGCTGTTGGTTAATTCTAGGGAGAGATTTTGGTAGACCTGATTAATTTGGGTATAAACTGCCAATTGCATTTCCCACAGCAGTGGTTATGCTTAGGACAGCTAGGAGAGGTATGAAGAGAGGCACTGCACTAGACATAAACTCACAAAGACAGTATAGGCAACAATAAGACAAGCATATGACAAACAAAATACAGTACTTAAGAGAGCCATTCCTTTATCTTATAGTCATGTTCATTAACTACTTAGAAAATGAATTAAGTTTACCAAGACTTTTAACATGCTTAATATTCCTCTGCATATGATCTAGAATGGAAAAAAATATCATCATAATCAGGCATATAGGTATAGTACTTAATACTAATCAATGTACAAGTTCCTCTTTGAGCTGCAATTAATAGATATAAACTCCAGGTTTGCAATACCATACATGTTATCTCTCCATGGAAGCAGGCCACAATGCCAAATTGTGTTTGTTTAAATTCTACTCAGTACTCTGGTCATTGTTGCTCCAATTGGTATGTCCTTTGCACAGCCAGCATGCTGCAGCACTGTTGAAACTAGAGATAGACTAGGAAGGTAAGGCTCCAGTGTTTCACCAGCCTGATGCATAGCACCCTTTGGCATTATGAAATAGAGCCAGTCTGGAGGCAATGTCCATTGTACATCTGGCTGTATCAAGCCATCGCTGGATACTGCAGGAGTCCAAAACTGCAACGTACTCTCCATCCACTTCAGGAGCATAACCACAGATGTAGTAGATGCCTTTATTATTTTAGGGGTCAGTGACCAACCTAGCCAATAACTCAAATGGAGAGGCACCAAGCAAGGTATTTTTGGCCTGATTTGAATGCACAAGAGGGTTTGACAATAATGAAGTCTATCTCTTTTGATTTTTATAAACTTTCTAAATACTTCCAATGCAGTTTATAACATATCAAATGAACTTAACTATTTTAGTACTTTGCTTTTTACTTCTATATCTTTACCATGATGACATTAATTAACAGGTATTTTACTTTAGCAGTACAGTAAAAACTACTTTCTCAATTATTTTGTGAAAACTGAAGATTCCTAATTGAATCAAGATTATATTTCCTTACCACCACTTTAACATGCAGATTGAGGTGGCCTCTGACGGGTTTCCCTCTTATGAAGTTACTTCTTGTTATTAATATCAATTTAGGTTTCTAATTAATAATGGCTTCTTGGAATTAGTCATTTAAATGCTTCAATTTAGAAGATGCTTTTACAAATGCCTTGTAATTAACCATAACCACATAGAATAGTTATTTTATCTTAAAATAATCTTATTAAATTACAATTGGCAAACAATGAAATTGACTTTATACATTTAAGAAAGGGCATATCTACATTTCTTTCTTTAACTTTATTTCATTAGGTATGAACTTATAACTTTCATCATCTTAAAGATTTAATACATAAGATGTTAATTTATTTAATTGGTATTCTATAAACCTGGGAGATTCAATATAAAACTATATTGAAACAAATATAGCTTACGCAAGGGATATTTTCTTTAATAAAATTCTAAAACTATGAATAATCTTCAAAGCATACTGACTGCTAGGTTCTGGAATATATTACAGTTGTTTAATTTGTTTTAATCACAATTTAGAAAAGATCTTTCCATAACTTTCAAGGACTTTTCCTTTTCTTACTGAAATTTGACAACTGGATTATTAACCACCATTATTTTAAAGCTGGTAAACGTTTAAAATTGGGGAATTACAGGGCAAACTGATTCTTTTTTTTTTTTTTTTTTTACCGGGAGGTCCCAGGTATCGAACCCGGGTCCCTCAATATGGGAGACGGACGCCCAACCAGTTGAGCCACATCCGACCCCCCAAACTGATTCTTAATTCCCTAGCCTCTGTCATACCTAGCACCTCCCTCAGAGCTCCTGCAAAGAGAAGGCCCAGGGGGCTTTGTAGGTCAAAGAGGTCAGGAAAATCTTTTTCCCTTTCCCAATAGTTTCTATTTTCAGATTTCTATATGATCTTTACATCCTGCCTAGCCTAATTTGGGCTCCAGGAATATTCATTCATATATATATATAACTGCATATTTAATTTTTAACAATTTGAATAGAATTCTAAGAATTTTCATTTGTTAATTTGATATTACCATCCCAATGTATGAAGATGTACACTGAGCAAACAGGCAGACACAAATAGAATTAGACATACACACAAAAACTCACTAAAGTTACTTAAAACTTTCATTCTTTTACAAAATAAGTTTAACTGTAATAACATTTAAAAGATTTATTTGAAGGCTATTTCTAATTACTCTAATTTGCACTGTGATCATGCAGTTTTGCACAGGAACTTCATTCCTTTTATTTATTGGCTTATAACCAAATTGTCCCCAATGCTTTAAAATACAATTTTCCTTTACTCCAGAGCTTTGCTTATTTCCCATTTTGACTTTGACAGACCTTGGATGAAAAACACTAATCCCAGTATATACTCATTGAGGTCATTGAAGCCTCAGGGAAGCTGGTTTCTCTCACAAATTGCTCCTTTTAGGAACTTCAACACTCGAAGTGGGCAGCCTCCCCAACTCCCCAGTCCTCAGAGATAACAGGACTCCAGCAGGCATTGGCTGGAAGAATGGACGTTCAACCCTGAGGGTCGAGAATTCCACCAGGTAGCAATTTAGTCCACACTTGGAGTCACAAGAAAAATCAGGGTTATTGGCATCAGTGGAAGGACAGGAGACAGGGGTGTCTCAAGTTTGCTTTCCCCGGAGCCATAGGGGGCAGAAGTTGTCATGAAATAACAATAAGCAAAGGCAAGGGGTGAGGCTAGAACTGAAGTAACCATAAGCAAAGGCAAACTCAGTTTAGAATTACCATCACAGTAGCTGAAGTCGAAGGGTGAGGTGAAACTAGTGAGCTAAAGCAAGGGTGTGGCTAGACCTGGAGAAACCATGAACAAAGGTAAACTGAGTTTAGAATTGTCATCACAACAGTAGGTTCTAAGCTAAATCCACCCAGTCACAGCAATGTCAGATATTATCCTTCTGCTGTTTTATAATATAAAGGTATCTATAAAAATGATCTTTTTTTTTTTCAATTTCTTTCTATATATATATATTTAATGATCTTAACTCTTAGTTACAGTTTCTAGTAAGTTTCCACTAAAAAACAATTTGGGCACTTCTGTTTATTAACTAAGCAACTAAAACAATTTTATTAGTAACAACTTTGCTTTTTCAGCAGCTGAATTAATTCCACTTATGATATCTTTTATACATCAAATTCAATTGCAAGATAGTATTCACATTTAAAAACTCATTTTTAGGTTATCTTTCACTGTTATCCAATTTGTAACAGGTGAACCCAAAATCTGATTTACGCGTTCCTAGGTTTGAGCAGACTAACAAAGTTAAAGAAAGTACAGATTAGAACAGAAGAGAAAATTTTACACACTTAGCTTAGCTTAGGGAAAGACTTAACTTTAGAATCACTTAGACCAGGAGTTCTTAACACAGGGTCCATGAGCTTGAAGTGAAATTTTAAAAATACATTATTCTTGTGGGGCCGCGTTGGTGTGATATATTTATTAAATAATAACACAGTATAGTGTGGACTTAGTAAAGGGTCTGTGGAACAAAAAAGGTTAAGGAGCCCTGACATAGATGCAAAGCTCCCAGGCTCTGTCCAAGGCAGAAACCTTGTGCAGGATCTTCCAGCTTAGTTCCTCCTGGAAAATCCCTGGGGAGCTGCTAAATATGGAGCTAAGGGGTCCAGAGAAGCCCTGTCCTCAATGAGACCCAAATGGTGGCTGCTGTGGGGGCTGTATCCCATTAGTAATCTCCCAGCCAGGGGTAAAGCCCTGCGAGGGCCTTTTTCACTGGAAGGATTGGAGTGTTACAAGGGAATAGGCAGGGAGCTAGGAATAGTCAGGAACATTTTCATCTTAATTGATGGCCCATGAGGAGGTTCCTTATTCTACAAGGAGGTTTAGTAAAACAGCCTAGGTCTTAATTCCCCGTTCACTCCCATCCTTAGGCACAACCAAGAGGTCTTGAGTGCAGGCAAGGACTGAGTAATTGGCTCCTATGTTAAAAGGCAAGCCTGTTTCTGCGCCCCATACCTGCTATTCCTTACCTTCTCCATCTTGGCATCTTGGTTTCAATTGTTGAAAAATGAAAAGGCTGTTTATAAAAGGGAGTTAATGGAAGTTTGAGGACCCAGGGAAAGTTTCTGCAGTTTTCTACAGATATCCAAGGAACATTGGACTTTAGGAGGATCTGTCCTTCTCTAGAGTCAGGATCTACTAAGAGGGTATTTTTATTGCCTCTGCCAGCTTTCTGTGAAATAAAGCTGGGTTTCTAGGTTTGCCTCTGAGTAACTTCCTTGAGTTTATTTAACATTGACTAGTTTGGTGGTACATTTCCTCATTCCTTTAAGGAGACATGGCCATGTGGTCTCTGGTCCTCAGATCTGTTTGTCCTCTCCTTCTCTTTTACATAGGTTTAACTGGAATTCAGGATCTCATACAGAGCCTACTCTCAGCCATACTTTGGCCATGTGGTGTAGCAGGAAAAGATTAGCCTCTTTCTTTTTGACCATTAGTAGGCAGGTTGTCCCAATTTCTGAGAAGGTACCCCAATGGGGAGTCTGCTGGAATGCTGGAAGAGCCACCCATTATCCTAGGGAAGGATAATGTATGCATCAGTCTGGATGGCATCCCACCACTAGACCTGACTGAATGGATTGCTTGCCAAGCCAGCATCCTGGAAATCAAGGAGCCCTGCTCACTGTTCCAAAGTTCTGGGGATTGTGAGCTTTATGTCTCTGGGAGTCCCCAGAGCCTTAGAGGTCTTGGAGGAGTCTGGGTCCAGCTCCCAGACCAAACACTGAAGCTGGGCTGACCTTAGAAAAGGGACTGGCTAGGGACCTTTCTTTTGCCTACTTTGAAGATGGCTACAAGAGAACTCACCTCATGGTGACTCCCCGGGTTTGAGTTCCACAGTTAAACCCAACATTAAAAGCCCGTTAAAAAAACCTAGAGACCAGTCTTCCTGTGACTTGTCAGCAAACAGCCTCAGGGAACCCTAAGACAATCTCAGAGCCCTCCTAGGGCTGAGAAGTAGCAATGCCTCAGGGCACTATCTATGTGGGACTCATGCCTCAGTAACAAATGCATTTTCAGTTTCTAAGGCATTCTAAGGCATCTCACAGACCAAAAATGAGGACAGCAGTAGTTGGAAGATCAAAGGCACTTCTAGTTAACTAGTGGTCTGAGGAAATACAGTGGGTGATAGCCATTCTGAACTCACAGAGAGGGCCTGGTAAACTTCCAGCAGACTCCTATTCCACTTAGGCCCCATGCCCAGTCAGGTCTAAAGGATGGTTTCACCTGCTACCCAGAACTTCCTTGGATCTACATGTTGTGGGGACTCATCCTACCACCTCCAAAGAGGGAGCCAGAAGTCTGGGGAAGACTGAATTTATGTCCTGTGGGAACATATCCAGGAGCCCCTTTAAAATGGCAGAACCAAAAGAGGGCACAGACAGGCTTTAATTAAAACTCGCCAGTCTCTGGCAGGGTTCGGGAGCACCATTCTCCTTTCTTTCTCTTGGCAATGGCTTGCCAAATGAAGCCAGGGAAGTGTTACATTCCTCTAGGTTCTTGGCTGTGTCACATAAAAGAATTTAAGAACACGGCAGTTTATTTAGATCAGTGAAAAGAATTTATTGGTTAATGGGGGAAAAGAACAGAGCTTGCTGAGAAATGGAAGAGAAGGATGGAAATACGCACCAAGATTTGATTCAGGCTCCTATAGGCAGAGAGAGCAGGATTTGGCTTGTGTGGTCACATTTTAAGCTATTAATTATTCTTCCCCTTGCTAATGCCAAGGGGAAGGGCCCCAGCTGTTATTGGCGACCCCACCAATGGTGGGGGTCAATGGTGAGTCCTGCTTGGAATATCCGGGGCCTCCCCTTTTGGCCCTGGAAAGAGTCCCAACTGGGACCTCAAGATCAATGTCAAGGTCTTGGAGAGGTCTCATGGCTATGTTGTCTGTCGGCCATGTTGTGGTTCGTATTCTCCTCATTTGTCTGTACTAACCTGCCTCATTTCTATATGTAAATTCATTTTTATTAATCTCAGCTTACACTATGTTTCCTGAATCTTAAATCGTGTTTTTCATAAATCTTGGGTAATTCTAAGAAATTATCTCTTTGAATGTTGCCCATCTCCCCTTTCTCTCTTCCATGTTTTTAGATCTTCTATTTGTTTAATTTTTGATCTTTTTAATCTGTCCTCTAGGATTCTTAATTTCTTTTATACTGTTTTTAATCTCTGAGCTGCAATTTACCTATGCATGAAAATGTTTGGTTGATTGTTTTTGTAATATCTGAGATGCAGTTTACCAATAAGTGAAAATGTTTGGTTGTTATGTTATCTAACATTCCTCATTTATCTGTCATATTGTGAAAATTCAATATTTTTTCCTAGCTTATCTGTTGGTCTCATTCTACGTGTAACCTAAGGCTAAGAATTAACAATAATTATGATAACTAAATTATTATATAGATGTCTTTATATTATAAAATAGCAAAAGCTTAATACCTGAAATTACTGAAACTAGCTAGAATGGTCCCATTCCTGTTTATGGTTACTCTAGCTAAATGCCTCACCCTTATGTATGCTTACTATTGTGATGGTAATTGTAGATTGAACTCACCCTTGTGTATGCTTATTATTGAGATGGTAACCACTCCACCCACATCTGTTTAATATCCATATAAAAGACCTTGTAACTGATCTTAGTTCTGTATGCCCCTATCCCAAATCCTTGTGACTGACCCTGGTTTGCTACCCCACCCTAGTCAGTCCTATTCACTCCCTTAATGTTTATTAAGGAAGGAACCTGTGTTCAGCTCCATCCCAGCCATTCATTAGCCCCCAATGTTATAAAATATTAGAATATCTGCAGACCAGGGAGGCAGTTTTGGGGCAGAAGGCCATTGTGCTCCATTGCTTTCACAACCAATAAAACTCTTTTCCTCTTTGAAACCCCGGAGTCTCAGGAATTGGCTTTAAAGATGCATTGGGAGAAAAGAACCCAATTTTACTCAGTATCATATATACACTTTCTGATGTTCTCTTTGACATCCACAGCTTTGTTATCTAAATACTGACCATTTCCAGATCTGTCTTTCCAGCCTATTTATAGCTTCTGAAATTTCACCACTTCTGTATTACACCCTATTACAGCCATTCTCAAATGCTTTCAGTTTCTCAAATACTTTATATACTTTATACTCTCTCACTTCTGATTCTTTACACATGCCAGTCCTTCTTCCTGGAACATTCTAAAAGCATTCCTTTTTCTCCTGTTTATCTTATCTAATTCAAACATATTATTCATATCAGCTTATATATTACTTCCTCTTGGAAGTTATATCTAACCATGCGAAATTGCTTTAGATACTTCTAGTGCCTGCTGCAATACCTTGTACTGCCCCATCATAGCATTTATCAGAGACTTATTTAAATCATTTGTTTAAATGTATCCCAAAAGTCTTTCTTACTAGTTCCTAAGCAGTCTAGATAAGGTGAATTCTCAATATTTTATTCTCAATGTTTACCAGTATCATCTATCTATTCATTCTAGGTGATGTATCTTTAAGTTCTAGAACTCTATCTAGTATAAAGTTATCAATAAAATATTTTAAATTAGTACAACTTTTGAAGTAGTTTTTCCCTCTCTTTTACAGATTAGGAAACTGGGTTAGAGATGTTGAGTAACTGACAAAGTCACATTAATGGGTAATGAGACTGAGATTTGAAGCCAAGTTTACCTGCCTTCAAAGACTATGTTGTTCCAACTTGGCATTATACATGGCATTTTACATGATATATAAAATGAGGTTTATATGTGGCAACAATGAAAGAACAACAAAATGAAGACAATTTGTGGTCACTGTTCTCATGTGTTTTTCTCCAAAATGGATTTACTCTATTGGATCTTTTGAAGTTTGTTCTCAGGAACCACAACCAGTGTCAGTATCTAGAAATGTTATTTGCTCTTCTCAGAGGATATAGTTCCGTAATCTTTACATTTTTTTTAAAAAAGCACAGTTTTTCATAACAATAGTTATTTATATCTACTACAGTAGGCTGTATTTAAAATTAGAATTTAAATGAAAGACATTAAGCACAGAATGAAGAATTACATTTTTAATCTTTCCCAAATTCTTTTTAAGCTGTGATATTCTTTTAAAGGTATGTTTTAAAGCTATATCTGCATGGTATAGTGAGAAAATAATGTATTTTTGAAAAAGTTAGACCAGCATTCAAATGAAAACTTTGCCACTTGCTAAGTATTTGATGTGTCCTCAGTCAGTTTATAGTGTTTTCTGCAAATTAAGATTAGCAATAATAATTACAGAGCTACTATGAAAAGTAGAGGTGATGTATCTATAGGGCTAGCCTTGTACCTAACACTCAATAAATATTAATAGGCAATATAATTATTATTCCCTTCTTCAGGTTAAGGTAACACTTTCCTAAATATAGACTCTTACAATATTCTTACCTTGTCATTTATTTCCATTTGAATCTTCTATATATTTTCCATATTAATATATATTAATTATATATCATTAATTATAGAGACCAGATTCATCTATGTAATATGTTTATTACTTGAACACAAACTATGTATTTTGAGGCTTCAATAATAAATTAGAGTTTTTCTTAGAGGAGAAAGCTGGAGGAATAAGTAGGAAATTTCCCAGGTTAGAAAGATTTTGCCACAGACAGGAAACAAATGTAAATTGGATCTGAAATCTACCTCTCTGGGAAACATTTCTTTAAACTTTGTGTAGCAGATAAATATAAGTACCATATCAACCATGATTACCCTTGAGAGACAGAGAAAATTATAGCAATTTACATAATAGCATTCCTATAATTTGGCAATAAATTTTAGGGGAAAGATATAATAGATAAATTGAGCATGCTACCTGCAACAATAGAAGATTTTTTAACAGTCTATTAATCCATATTAAATATCTATGAGGTTGAAGTAACTACTGAGATAAAATATAGTTTTCTTTTCCCTGCTGTAATTGTAATGTGATAAAATACAAGCCACATTGGTTTGTAATTTTTCTCTTTTTCAGAGTTAATCAGATAATCTTTTCAAGTGTCCTGCAATGTGTTTCAAGGAAGATCCAATGTCAAAGGATATTTATACAAAATCAAGAAAGGAAAGATTATGTATAACATTTAAGTCTTTTGTCTAACATAAGAATTCATATTGATATTTTAACAGAGCAAGCATCCAGAATCAATCTAAAATTTTCAGATATCATTTTCAACTTTTTAATTATCAATAATATGAAAGGATAGGAGAAAAGTTGAAAATTTTAAGTGGCTTTTGTTTTATTTTATTTTTATTGGAAAAAAGTATATTGCAGTTAGACTTCATTTTACTATCACCATCAGAGGGAGGAGACTAAGGAATTATGGATACTGTGGATATTAGTGAAAAATGAAGTAACCCTACATTTATTTTTTATGAAACTCTTTTGAAAATGTATTGCACATTTCACTGCCTTGTTAAGCAGAGCAAGCCCAAGATAATTTTAACATTTCTATATTAGTTCTATCATTTCTTTTTTGAAAATCACCTATTGTGTTTTATTGGACTGCTGTAATAACCCCAGGAGTCATTCAGGTGGTGAACCCTATTTCTCGCTACATTAAATGCTTTCAGAGTGCTGGATATTTCTAGGTGGTGTTTCTTCTGGCTTCTTGATCTTTAAGTCTTATAGGACCCAAGAGATCACTTTACACAAGAATTTGAGATCAGAGAGGCTGAGTGATTTATCCAAGGCCACAATGCTGCTTTTAGATGGAAAGAAGAAAGAAAACATTAATGATTTTATTCCTTTGCATTCCCCCATTCATTTAATGCCTTTGTGCTTTTTATTGATTTACCCTCTGCATTATCCTAGTTCCCAACCTTTTTCTCTGTAGGCGTAATTTGCATTTTGGTCCTTTGCATTGTCAGATTACGATGTTGCCAAGAGAAATGATTTAACTAAGTTTCATGTAAAAAAAAAATCAGATATGATATACAATTGTTTAAGAACATGTGTGCATTGTATGTGTAGATAGATGCGTAGATAACGATATAGATACAGATATAGATGTATTCAGTATTGGCAGAAGGTCTATGCCTCTCATTTTCTTACAGATTGAATTTGCATTAACTTTTAGATTCTTTTATCCATTCTGAGAATTTTTTTTTAACCTTTTGGAAACTCATCTCCAGATTTTTGGGGGACATTTTTTAGAGTTGGAATCTATGAGTTGGGAACCATCTTAAATTGACAAATTTCCCCTCCAATGAAGTATTCCCAAATTTCTGAAGTTTTTAGATGTTTGGGGTGATCTATTTTCTCATAATAAAACTTGTGACATTTGTTAATAGGCTTGTAAGTTTATAGGAGAGTGATTACAAAATGTGATTTAATCTATTATAGATGCAAAAGAATGTATTATTATTTTTTAAATCTTATCATAGATCCACATTTTAGAGTCAACATTTAATTGTTTACTCATTTGAATCAATGCTTTGTTTAAAGTCCCTGATTCATGTCTATAATATATCTTCTAAACATTAAACACCTATTATTTATGTAAAGAAGAAAGCATATTTTTGGCAACTATCATGCTGATTCTTGAAACATATACATTACTTTTCATTATTACCCTCTAGAAGTATTGATTAAATTATGGCTTGAGCATATTCAATTTTCTTTCTAGTACTTCTTGTTTGTCAGAATATTTGTTGGGTTGCTGCATGTATAGCTCTTGATACAGTCTTTTAATCTAATTAAAACCTGAGAGTTAAAGATAATATCAAGAATTCTAGATGATTGAAATACCAGCATTGTAAAATCTTGGAATTGCTTATATGGACATAAACTTGTGAGCCAAATGCCAAAATAATGGAAACATCTAGAAGAGACACATTTCTTATAAACATGAAGAAGTACTACTTTACATAATTAAACATCAGTGATTACATACATTTTACTTCCTTCTTTGAACCATAATTATGTTTTTATCACATTTTCTTGAATTTAAAATGTTAATTTTATTCTAAAATTGCTATCTCAAGACATGACTTTGATAGTTATGAAACTTAATAAGGATTTGTTTAATATTATAACAATCTCCGTTTAAAACCAATACCTCAGGTTAACATGCTCAAAGGGAAAGTCATACAAAAGAATTGATTTTTAAGAAGTAAAGAAACAGGTTATCAGGAATGCCATATCAATGAGATCCAATATGAAGCTACCACTTCCCCTACATATTCTTTGTGAAGCTATATCATTTCATCTTGACAGCTGAATCAGCTACCAGTACTAAGGATGGCTGTCCCCAGAAGACTGTTCACTGGCTATTGCTGCTCATTACCCTGGCTGACTGTTTTTCCCCAGTTCTGTTACACACGATAGAGACTTCTTGTAGGCTCCAACGTTGACCCAATGTTTCACCATTTTAAAAGTGAGGATGATAATTCTACCTTTTCTTTTAATTGAAAATAGTACTTTTAAGATAATATACAAGATATATCTTTTTTTTTTTTTTTTTTTTTTTTT
>JAKSZT010053928.1:38259869-38295363 GCA_026826555.1 Tolypeutes matacus
GGACATCAACGAGGACCCGAAACCTGCCGAGAAAGAATGGTGGGACAAGAGACGCAAGGAATGACAGCAAGACAGTATTCTGATCAAGCTGCAAATTTTATTAAGGGAGCAGGGCTTATATGCTGTTTGGAGAAGGGAAGTGAGTCGGGGCACTCCAAGATTGGAGGGTGCTGTTGCTGGGGTACGGGCAGATTTTACTCTCGATGCTGTTGCTAGGGTAGGGGCAGATTTTACTCTCGTGCCCTGCGCCTGCGTACTGTTACAATCACCTAGGCAGAGGTGGGAACCAGAGAACAAAGGAGCAAGGAGGAAGAACAAGGAAGTGACAAAGCAGATTTTGTGCCTGCGCCATGTTGTGCTATGTAGCCACTGGTTGCTATCACTTAGGTTGTTGGCACCTATCTTGGCAGACTCCAGTGACGGCTCCCAACATCTCCTCCCTTTTTCTTTAATTTAGCACAGTACTCTCCGTAGGCTGGCTGAGGAAGTCAAGGCCTCATGAGGGGGGTAGCACAGGCAACGCGGTGTAAAGGAGGGGGACTGTGCCTGTCTTAGGTCGGAACTGTGCCCCGTAAGGAACTGCATTTGAGAGACAGTGTACCTTACTCATTATATGATCAGTCTTACCCGTCATTGGGAAGCATGGCAGCAAGGACATGTCCCTGTCTTAGGTTGACTGAGGGGCCAGTGCAGTTGCCCGTCATTGGCTATCCAGCCCAGCACCTCTGTGAGCGTTTTTGCCTGGCAAGTTCTATGAGCAGAGCAAACCCCTGTGCTAATGAGGCGTGTTTTTTAGAGAACAGTTAGGTTGTGCTTACCTTTGACTGTCTCTTGCGGTGCTTTGTTACGTACTCAGCAGCCTTAAACGGAGGGAGCAGTACACAGATGGTTTGTTGGCATGCCTTGGTCAGCAAGGTGGAGCCGGTGGTAATGTACCTGAATGGGCCTGCCAAGAGCGGAGTCAATCTGATCTTTGACTAGCTGGATAATTCTTTTTACAACCCATGGCCCAAAGGAAAGTATTAGGAGGAAGGTTATCAGTGGGCCTAGTAAAGGGAGCAGGTAGTGGAGGATTCCATTGAATCCCCACGAGGGGTTTAGTAAAGCTGTTTCTCTTTCCCTATTTCTCTTTGCTAGCCCTTCTCTAAGTTGGGCCATGTTGTTTTTGATAAGGCAGGAATGATTAGCGTAAAAGCAACATTCCTCTCCTAAAGCGGCGCAAACTCCCCCCTCTTTTAGGAAGAGGAGGTCTAGACCTCTACGATTCTGGAGGACGACCTCAGACAGTGAGTCTAGAGATTTTTCCAAGTGAGAGATGCAGGTTTCTATACGGGCTAGATCTTCATCTACAGCAGCTCGTAGGTGAGAGAGACCTTGTTGTTGGAGGATGACAGATGTAGTTCCAGTGGCTAAACCCGCAATACCTAAAAGAGAAGCAATGGTGATAGCAGTAATAATTTCTCTTTTTTGTCTAGTTATGGGATCAGAAAGTTGCGTGTCCCAGAACTGATGGAGGCTGTCCCCTGGATGGTAAAGGACATGGGGGAGGATAACAACCAAGACGCACACTTCTCCTGAGCTATTGAGGGCTGTTGTGGCCACACAGGGAGTAAGGCCTGATGAGGAGCACAGCCATTTTGCCCCTTTAGGGGGAATGTAAAATTTATGCTGAGACGGAGGGGATAAATGTCTTTTTTTTTTTTTTTTTAAACTAGTAATATCAGTTTTGCTGCCTTGCCTTTCAAAGTTTGGAACAGTTCCCAAAAATAATTTTCACAAATAACATTGAATGTTATTAAATTTAGTGTCCCATGGTTGTGGGATGTATTTTTATTTTATCAATTTATTGAGCTGTTAGTAAATGTTGTATTACCAAAATTCCAGAAATAAGGATTACTGTTATTAGTGATTATGATTGAATTATTAATGAACTAAAATATGGTTGTGTTTTTAATAGGTTTTGGCATCCCTATAAGGGCCCGATCCTTTACAATTCTATAGGAATCATCAAACAACACAACCTCTGTAAGCTTATGACATATATGTCATTTGTCATTAAGTAGTCTGTTGTGAGAGGGACATGTAAAATTTACCATATTTTCTGATTTATATGGCAAAGAAGGGAAAATGAGAACATAAATTTGACTGTGATTTTTAGGTTGCATGCATACAGAACCATATCCAAAGAAGTAGGGCAGTTTATAAAAGGTAAAGTTAAATTTTCTGTAAGTTTTCCTTCTTCTTTCGGCTTTAAAGGTAGTTATAAGTTATAGGTCCTAGAAAATGGTGAGCCTGATTAAGATAAATTCGGGTAAGACTCATTGTTCCAAATTAACAGCTCTAGAGGAGGTGAGTTGGTTATGTATGTTCAATAAGTGTAATTATGATGTGGTATCTTACCTTGACCTAATACTTTACCTATAATTAATTCATTGTAAAACCACCATGTCCATAGTTTAAGTCTTGGCAGCATCTTCAACTCTAGACTTGATTCTTCTGGAGGGGATCCACTGCTCTTCTCCTGTTTCTGTAATGATAAGAGCAAAACCTCGGCCCCAAAAGTTTTACCTCTCCTTTTTCCCATTTATTGGTTGTTTCATTTTTCCAATATATTGGTTGTCCACATTTTTCATTTTCATTCCTCTTTTTTTTTTTTTTTTTTAACCTCCCAATGTCTTTCTGCTGCTGTGGCATTAGAAATTTGTTGTTTATTAAGAAAATTTAGGGTAAGCAATGCTCTAGACAGATAAGCAGGCCCATTATCAGTTTTTAGCTGTGCTGGCAGGCCCATTACTGCAAAACAATGTAATAAATGAGAACGTACATGTGAGGACTTTTCACCAGCTTGAGCAGTTGCCCAAATAAAATTAGAATATGTGTACCCTGTTACATGCACATACGGAAGGCAGCCAAAAGTAGGCACATGTGTAACATCCATTTGCCAAATTTCATTAGGATGTTCTCCATGGGGATTAGTTCCTGGAGAGAAAGTGGGGGCATTTATGGGCCCACAAGTAGGACATTGTCTAACAATCCTCTTACTTTCTTTTACTGTTAAGTGGGGATATTTATGACGTAAGCCAGAAGCATTAGTATGTGTAAGTTTATGATAATTAGCAGCAGATTCTTTATGAGCAATAAGTTTATTTACTAAATCATTTTGTTAAGTCATAGGGCCAGGAAGTTGAGAATGGGAATGAATATGAGTAATGTAGATTGTTCATGAACAGTTTTTGTAATTGTGGGAAAAGAACTTCTAATTCAGAAGCTGGAGTTATTTGAGCTGTTTCTATATGACAAACAACGTGACAAACATAAGCAGAATCAGACACAGTATTTGAAGGCTCAGAAACATCAGTTAGCAATTGAATAACAACCATAAATTCTACCTTTTAGGCATATAAATAAGGTGTTTTCTAAGATTTTGTAGTTGGGCCCAAATAGCCTGCATTTCCATTACTGCTGCCATCAGTGTAGTAAGTTGGCGCAGCAGAGAGTGGTTGTTGTTTGACAACCTTAGGAAGAATCTATGAAGTACGTTTTTAAAAACTGTAAAAATTTTGAATTTGGGAAGTAATTGTCAATTGTTCTAATAAAATCTGCTAAGGCCACTTGCCAAGAGTTATTGAACTGCCAGAGCTGAGAAAGCTCCTGCTTTGTAAGGTCTAGTATGATTTTATCAGGATCTCTAGCTATGAGCTGTCTCAGGTGAATACAGCCTTTTGATATTATTGCTGAGATTTTTTCAAGATAAGTATGAAATTTTTTTGTATCTTTGTTGGGTAGGAATATCCATTTTATTATGCCCTCCTCTTGCCAAAGCATCCCAGTAGGGGAATGGCAAGATGGAAATATTAAAAGAGAAATTGGAAGATTTATAGTTATCCTTGTTAGTTGGCTATTTTGTACTCTTTTTCCAGCCATTTAACTCCTCTTTTGCTTCTGGGTTTAAAATGCGAGGACTATTTAAGTTAGGGTTTCTTGTTAGGGTAAAGCATAAGTTGGAATTCCTAAAGTAGGCCATACCCAATTAATATCACCCAGTAATTTCTGAAATCATTTAAAGTACATAAATTATCAGTTCGAAACTGGACCTTTTGTGGAGTTATAATATTTCTATTAATAGTATGACCTAAATATTGAAAAGGAACCTGTTTTTGAATTTTTTCTTCTGCTATTTGTAACCCATGTTGAGGAAGAATTTCTTTAGCCAGCTGAAATGATTGTTTCAGCTCTTAAGATTGCTCAGCGGCAAAAAGAATATCATTCATATAATGAATAATCATAACTTTAGGAAATTGTTTTTGTAAAATTTGTAATGGAATGTGAACAAAGGATTGACATAATGTAGGACTGGTTATCATTCTCTAAGGTAAAACTTTGAACTGATATCATTCAGTAGGAGCTGAATGATTAATAGAAGGAATAGTAAATGCAAATTTTTCTTTATCATTTGGATTAAGAGGAATAGTAAAAAAACAATCTTTTAAGCCAATAATAATAATATGCCAATTTGTGAGTATTTTGCTAATTCCTGAGGAAGGGGCCAGCCTCCCCAGGAAGGAACACAACACTCCCTGGGCAGTACATTTCAAGGTTTATGCATCAGTCCCTGGTAGAGTGGCCAGCTCCTCCAGGGAGGAATACAACACCTTTTGAAATATACTTTATTATTTTTAATTTGTTACAAAACATCCTTGATGCACTTACTATTTTAGTTTCCATTTATTATTATTATTATATATACCAGAGGTGGACTAAATCAGACAAACTAAAGTTAAAGCACCTGCCTTTTGATTTTTAGGCAGAGAGGTAGTTTTATAACACATATTTTAAAATAATTAAAATTATGATTAATAACAGTATACTTTTGTTTAATATTACACTGAAACATTATTAAATTTTTAGCAATTTTATACACCTTTAAAGCATTTATATGAACTTTTATTTATACAACTTTAATTGTCATAAAATTAGAAAACTTCTTTAATTGTACAACACTTTTAAATATTTTATTCAACTTTTATCACATGAACTTAACCACTTTCAGTATTCCACCCCCTTCTAGGGAACAAACCAAACCATTTGTAACAGTTTGAAACAAAAAGCGTTTTTTGAGAAAGCTGGTTTAAACATCATGTTCCCCCAAAAGCAACAAAACCTGTCTCTCCAAGGACACGTCAAGGCCAAAGCACAAGAAGCTACTTTGATAAAACACTCTCCCTCCTGCACCCTGGTCACCCAGGAGAAAAACTCTGTGCAAACTTCCACCAAAACAGACCAATCTCTTGAGAAACCCCGAGAAAGAACAAAACTCTAACCCTGTTTTAATAACTTAGTCATTTTATCTTATGATAAAATCACTTTCTTTTAATAATAAAAGCACATTCTATATACCTTCTTTACTTAAGTTACCACAATGATTTTAGAAACTGTTTTTCAACAAACTTCTGACAACATACAATTACCATCAACATTAAACAAACTTGTTAGAATAATGATTTAATTTGTTCATATCTGTTTTTACTATTTTAAATTAATAGCTATATTTATTTATTAATATAAGCACTTATTTAATGTTGGCCATTGAATAAAGCTTTTTTAATAATGTTTATTTATCAATTTAATATTATCATATGGAGGTATCAAAACGTGCAGACACTGAACAACTTTTATATATTTATGGTTAAGTGGTTTATATCTGGAGGGAGTAGTGGAAGGTGTGGGACGGTGAGCGTACATATACTTTTTGGAAGGGGTGGAGTGGTTGTGAAAGGTGGCAAGAGGGTTAAAGGATAAAGGGCTGGAGGGTAAGGGGGAGGCAGGTGATGAGAGGAGGGCGGAAGTGAGTCAGGGCTAAGGTTCACTTCCTTATTTGGTGTATGTGTGTGAGGGGTGTCGGTTTCAGCAGAGGGGGGGGGGGCAGAGGGCGCGACAGAATGTGGGGGTTGATCTTCAAAAGAAATTAGGCTAACCGGTGACTCTGAACGCGAGCCAGCCTGCGAACTGACTTGCGAAGTGGCAGAGGCTTTTCCTCCGCAAGCTGAAGGAGAGCGGGAATTAGATTGTAACACATTCTCGCCCTCTGCAAGGAGCTGCTTGACGTCTGGGGGTGCTGGAGACACACCGATCATATCCTGAATCAGCCGCCAATAACTAAAGGCGGTGACAGGCACACGTTCAGGTCCAAAAACTTTATAGTAATCATTTAGACAATCATCTACTCTGTTCCAACATCGACTATCTATTGTGCCCTCTTCGGGAAACCATGGACAGGTTTTGAGTACAACTTGAAAAATTCCACTAAACTTTTCTTTTTAACCTTAACTCCTCGCGTTTTGAGTGCCTCTTTTACTTGGCTAATGAACAGCAAATGTGAAGATTCCGCTTGTCCCATGACTAAGGAATGAAGTGAAGCAGAGAGTTTCACTTACCCGCTTGGAGAAGAAACGGCGGGTTGGTGCAGCGCTTTCTCTCTTCCGCCACTGGGAGCCTTTCGTCGGCTGAGGTGCTGGAGAGCGCTCTCCTTCTGTGGTGAAGCGGCGTTCTTTTCTCGATCACAGGGAATCGTCGGGCCCCACGTTGGGCGCCAGTTGTCCCGGCCCGCAGGACATCAACGAGGACCCGAAACCTGCCGAGAAAGAATGGTGGGACAAGAGACGCAAGGAATGACAGCAAGACAGTATTCTGATCAAGCTGCAAATTTTATTAAGGGAGCAGGGCTTATATGCTGTTTGGAGAAGGGAAGTGAGTCAGGGCACTCCAAGATTGGAGGGTGCTGTTGCTGGGGTAGGGGCAGATTTTACTCTCGTGCCCTGTGCCTGCGTACTGTTACAATCACCTAGGTAGAGGTGGGAACCGGAGAACAAAGGAGCAAGGAGGAAGAAGAACAAGGAAGTGACAAAGCAGATTTTGTGCCTGCGCCATGTTGTGCTATGTAGCCACTGGTTGCTATCGCTTAGGTTGTTGGCACCTCTCGGCAGACTCCAGTGACGGCTCCCAACAGTCAGTAAGCTATTTTTTTAATGGAGCCACTATCTGGAGTATTATATGAAGTCCTCAACGCTTAAAATAGAAATGATCAGGAATAGGCCTAAAAAAGTGTGACTTCAATGATTAGTGAATTCTTGGAAGAATGGAAGGAGACTACCCATCTGCAGTCAAGATTCATGAGTAGCGTACTTCATGCTGCAGAGGCCAGTGCCCATCCCCTGCTGGCAGCACAAGGCACCTTGGGAGCTATTCCCTGGAATGGGAAGCTCCATTTCCCAAAAACCAGGGTGGAAGAGATGCTCAGGCACTGACTCCAGCTACTGTTTAATAAATTTGGCTGGCTAAAGTCCAATCCTAAGAACAGCTAAAGTTTGAACCTGACCAAGTCAGAAAGAGCCCAGTATCCTCCATTTTAACTCAACCTCAGGCATTAGGGGAAGCAGGGCTGATTGAAAAATCATAGTGATGCTAGGGACCAGCTTCCATCTACCCCAGCTAGATTGCTGCCATAGCTTGGGTTCCAGCCCTCCTCCAGCAGGGAGGAAGCTGAGGGGACCTGCACCAGCCTCATTAGGAAGCTGTTGTCATTTTTGGTCCACACAGACTAGACTGTTGGGCACCCATGTAGCTACATCCATGTCCACAATAGGGCAGGAGTGGGGACGATGTTTCTGCAGCCTCTCTAGGCAGCTGCAGGCACTTTTGGACACCCGTGGCTCCATTCCCACTTCCAATAAGATAGGAGGGAGGATGGTGTTTCCTCAGCCTCTCCAGGCAAGTGCAGCCCCTTTTGACCTTTATGGACTAGACTTTTGAATACAGCTGTGGCCCCATGCCTGCCCCCAATTAGGGAAGAGGAGGCACAGTGATCCCTCAGCCACTCTGGGCAACTGATTCTGCTTTTGGTCTGCTTAGACTAGACTGTTGGACATATATGTGGCACCATGCCTGGCCTCAACAGGGCAGGAGAAGGGATAGTGCTCCCTCACCTTCTCTGGGCAACTGTAGCTGATTTCAGCCAGCACAGGTTAGATTTCTGGGCACACTTGTGACTCCATCCAGCCCCTGACAAAGCAAGAGGGACAGTGATCCCTTAGCCTCTCTGGGCAACTGAGGCCACTTTCAGCCCACATGGACTAGACTGTTAGACACATCTGTGGCTCCAAGCCCTATTCCTGAAAGTGCAATAGGAGGGACAGTGCAAAATCTCACTCTTTTTGAGAAACCACAGTTTCTTTTGGTCTGCACAGACTAGACTGTTGGGCATATTTGTGGCTCCATTCCTGTTCCTGACAGGGAGGAAGAAGGACAGTGCTATCTGGCCTCTCTGAACAATTGCAGTCACTTGCATACCACACGGACAGGATTGTTGTGCACATCCATGGCTCCATTCATGTCCTGGCAAGGCAGGAAGGGGGCGGTGATTAGTAGATCTATCTGGACAACTGCAATAAGTTTTGACCTGCACACCTTAGTTTACTGCCCACACCTATGGTTCCATCCCCACCCCAGGCAAGAGAGGAAGGGATGTGGAGATTCAACATTCTCTCTGGGTAACTACAGATGGTCCAGGTCTTTATAGTTTGGACTACACATGGCTGTGGCTCTGACCCTACCCCTGGCAGGGGAGAAAGATGAGAGAAGCTTCATTGGTTCCTGGGATTAAGGTACCAATTGCATTCTTGGCTCCCACTCCACAACCTGCAAGGGAGAAAAAGCAAGAAACAGATGAAAAAACTGAAAAACTTCAGACTGGCTAACCACGAGCCACTATTAAATTCCAAATTAAGTTGAACCAAGTATCAAAAAGGGACTGTAGCACAAAGCCAATCAAAGAGAAAGCCCTAGAATAAAGAGAGAAACTGAGCCCAGAATAAATCAAGTAAATCAGATGCCAAGACACCCACAAAAAATTACAATCCATATCAAGAAAAGAATGGAAAAAATTGAACAGTGTATCAGGTAACAAAATGATGGCAAGAGACATGCAAACATACATGTCATGGGTGTCCCAGAAGGAGAAGTGAAGGGAAAAGGGGCAGAAGGAATATTTGAGTAAATAGTGGTAGAAAATTTCCTAACCCTTTTGAAGGACATAGATTTCCATGTCCAAGAAGGACAGTGTACTCCCATTTAAATAAATCTGAATACACCTTCTCCAAGACATATACTAATCTGAATGTTAAATGCCAAAGATAAAGAGAGAATCCCAAAAGCAGCAAGAGAAAAGTGATTCATCACAAACAAGCAATGCCCAATAAGATTAAGTGCTGATTTTTCATCAGAAACCATGGGGGCAGCAAGGCAATGGTATGATATATTTAAGATACTACAAGAGAAAAATTGCCAGCCAAGAATATTTTATCTTGCAAGATTGCCTTTAAAAAATGAGGGTGTGTTTAGAATATGTACAGATAAACAGAAACCAAGAGAGTATATAATCAAGAGAATGGCTTTGCAGGAAAAACTAAACGGAGTGCTACAGCCTAAAAAGAATAGACAGAAGAGAAACTTGGAAGAGAGTCTAGAAATGATTATATCAGTAAAAATAACTAACAGTGTAAAAAAAATGGTGAAAATAAGGTATGACACATAAAACACAAAGGCCAAAACAGGTGTTATTACAGTAATAACATTAACTGTTAGTGGATTAAACTCCACAGTCAAAAGATAGAGAATGGTGGAATGGATAAGAAAATAGGAGCCATCTATATGCTGTCTACAAGAGACTCACCTTAGACCCAAGGATACAAATAGATTGAAAATGAAAGGCTAGATAAAGATATTCCACAAAGCTGTTATTAGAGACAAGAAAGGGCATTATATATTAATAAAAGGGGCAACTCACCAGGAGAAAATAACCATAAATGTATATGCACCTAACCAGGAGGCCCCAAATTACATGAAGCAAACAGTGTCAAAACTGAAGGGAGAAATAGATATTTCTACAATAATACTTGGAGACTTCAATATACCACTCTCAACTTTGGATAGAATATTTGGGCAAAGGATCAATAAAGAAAACAGAGAAATTGAGAAATAGGATAAATGAACTAAACCTAATATACATATACAGAACATTACAACCCAAAACAGTAGGATATACATCCTTCTTAAGTGCTCATGGATCTTTCTTCAGGACTGACCATATGTTAGATGACAAAACAGCTCTTGATAAATTTTAAAAGTTCAAAATTACACAAAGCACTTTCTCTGATCATAATGGAATAAAACTGGAAGCCAACACCAGGCAGAAACGGGAAAATTCACAAATATTTGGAGATTAAACAACATACTATTAAGTAATCAGTGGGTCAAAGAAGAAATTGCAAGAGAAATCAGTAAGTATCTCGAAACAAATGAAAATAAGAACATAACGTATCAGAACCTATGGGATGCAGCAAAGGCAATGCTAACATGGAAATTTATTGTTCTCTATGCTTACATTAAAAAAAAAAAGCTAAAATCAGTGACCTAACTACATAGCTGAAGGAAGTAGAAAAAGAGCAGCCAACTATTCTCAAAGCAAGCAGAAGGAAGAAATAACAAAGATCAGAGCAGAAATAAATGAAATTGAGAACAACAACAATTAAAAATCAGAGCGAATTAACAAAACCAAAAGTTGTTTTATTTTTGAGATCTACGAAATCTATATACACTTAGCTAGACTGACAAAGAAAAAAAAATGAAGATGTAAATAAGTAAAATCAGAATGAAAATGGGGACATTGCTACTGACTCAACAGAAATAAAAGAAATCATAATAGGATACTATGAACAACTGTACTTCAACAAACTAGACAATGTTGACGAAATGGACAATTTCCTAGAAGCATATGAACAATATACACTGACCCTAGAAGAAATGGAAGACCTCAGCAATCACAAGTAAAGAGATTGAAACAGTCATCAAACAACTCCCCCAAATGAAAAGCCCTAGATCAGATGGTTTCTGAGGAGAATTCTACCAAGCATTCAAAGATTTAATACGAATCTTAATGAAACTCTTCCAAAAAATTACACAGCAAGGAGAATTACCAAACTCATTCTAGGAAGCCAATATCACCCTAATACCAAACCACAAATAAATAAAATAAAAATGATAGGGGTGACATTTCTACTGATCCCACAAAATAAAATGGACCATAAGAGGATACTATGAAAAACTGTATGCCAGCAATTTAGACAACCTAGATGAGACAGACAAATTCCTATAAGCACACATACAACCATCACTGAATCTACAAGAAATAGAAGACCTCAACAGGCCAATTAGAAGCAAATAAATTGAATCAGTTATCAAAAACCTCCCAAGAAAAAAATGCCTAGGACCAGATGGCTTCACCGTGCATTCTACCAAACATTTCAGGAAGAATTAATACCAATCCTGCTCGAACTCTTCCAAAAAATTAGAGAGGAGAGAATATGACCTAATTCTTACAATGAGGCCAACATCACCCTAATACCAAAGCCAAATAAAGATACTATTTTAAAAAAAGAAAATTACAGACCAATTTTTCTTATGAATATAGATGCAAAATTCCTCAACAAAATACTTGCAAATCGAATCCAACAGCACATCAAAAGAATTATACATCATGATCAAATGGACTTTATGTCAGGTATGCAAGGGTAGTTCAACATAAGAAAATCTATTCATGTGATACATCATACCAACAAAACAAAGAGAAAAATCACGTGATCATCTCAAATGATGTAGAAAAGTTATTTGACAAAATTCAGCATCCATTCTTGATAAAAACACTTGGAAAACTAGGAATGGAAGGAAACTCCCTCAACATGATAAAAGGCATATATAAAGCCCCACAGCTGACATCATACTCAATGGTAAAAGACTGTAAACTTTCTAACTAATAACTGTCATCACTGTTATTTAAAATTGTGCTGGAAGTTCTACTCAGAGCAGTTAGGCAAGAAAAATAAATTAAAGGCATCCAAATTGGAAAAGAAGAAATAAAACTTTCACTATTTGCATTTGACATGATCCTATATGTAGAAAGTCCTGAAATATCTATAGCATAGCTACTAGAGATAATAAATGTATTCAGGAAAATGGTGGGGACAAGATCAACATATAAAATTCAGTAGTGTTGAGGAAAAAAACATAAAGAAAAAATCTTAAATAGTAACTAAAAGAATCAAATATCTAGAAATATATTTAACCAAGCTAGTAAAGGGCTTGTATACAGAAAACTACAAAACATTGCTTTAAAAAAATCAAAGAAGATCTAAATCAAAGAAAAGAACATTCCATGCCCATGGATTTGAGGACTAAATATCGTTAAAGTGTTAATCCTACCCAAAATGATTTACAAATTCAATGAAAACCCATTCAAAATTCTAGCAGCCTATTTTGCAGAAATGGATAAGCCAATTATCAAAATTATCTGGAAGAGTGAGGGGACCTGAGCAGCCAAAAACATCTTGAAAAAGAAAAATGAAGTTGGAGGACTCACAGTTCCTGACTTTAAAGCATATTACAAGGCTACGGTGGTTAAAAAAAAAAAAAAAAAGCATGGTCCTGTCACATGGATCAACATATAGAGTAATGGAGTCTAAAACTTCATAAATAGACCCTCACACCTATGACCAATTGATTTTTGACAAGGCTGCCAAGTCTACCCAATTGGGAAAGAACAGTCTTCAACAAATGGTGCTGGGAGAACTGGTTATCCATACACAAAGAATGAAAGAGGACCTCTATCTCACACCATATACATCAATGAACTCAAAATGGATCAGAAGCCTAAATATGAGAGCCAGGACTATAAAACTCCTAGAAGAAAATATAGGAAAGCATCTTCAGGATCTTGTGTTAGGCAAATGTTTCTTAGACTTTACACACAAACCATAAGCAATGAAATTAAAAAGTAGATAAATGGGACCTTCTCAAAATTAGAAACTCTTGTGCATCAAAGACAACCTACTCAACAGAAGAAAATATTTGGAAATCACATATCCAATGAGGGTTTAATATCTAGAATATATAAAGAAATCCTACTACTTAATGATAAAAAGACTAGCAACCCAATATAATAATATGGGCAAAAGGTTAAATATGCTTTTCTCCAAAGAGGTAATAGAAAGGGCTAAAAAGCACATGAAAAGATGCTCTTTTCTTGTTTCTTAATAAACTCTTTACTCCCCTGCCTACCCTATGGCATGTTCTTAAATTCCTTTATGCAACATAGCCAAGAACCTAGAAACCCAGAGTGTTCCGCTAACAATATATCTTCTAGAACCAATCAAGTAAAGACATCAGAGGGTCTTGACTGGGCCCTTCCTCTGCACATCTGCTTCTTGCTTCATATGTCCTAATTAGCTTTAAATTATGCTAATAAATACTGAAAAAAATTTTTAAAAGATGTTCAACATCACTATCTATTAGGGAAATGCAAATCAAAACAGTGTGATGTCATTTCACAACCACTAGAGTTGCTACTATTAAAAATCAGAAAATTACAAGTGTTTGAGAGGATTTGGAGAAATAGGAACACTCATTCATTGCTGGTGGAAATTTACGATGATGCAGCCAATATAGAAGACAGTTTGGCAGTTCCTCAGGAAGCTAAATATAGAGTTACTTTAGGACCTGGCAATCCCACTACTAGGTTCTATATCTGGAAGAACTGAAAGCAGGAACAACAGCAGATACTTGTACACCAATGTTCATAACAGCATTATTCACAATTGCCAAAAGGTGGAAGCAACCCAAATGTCCATCAACTGATGAATGGATAAACAAAATGTGGTGTATATATATAACATAGAATAGTATTTTGCTGTAGAAAGGTATGAAGTCCTGATGCATGCAACAATATGGATGAGCCTTACCAGGGGATTGCTTTGGTGTAGAGAATGGGGAACTGATGCTTAATTTGTACAGAATTTATATTTAGATTGATTGTAAAGGTTTGGAAAAGGATGGTGGTGATGTTAGCACATTATTGTGAGTGTAACTAACAATGCTGAATTATGTATGTAAATGTAGTTGACAGGGGAATTTTGGGGTTCTTTATGTTACTAGAATGAAAGTTAGGACATAAAACATGGCACTATATAATACAGTGAACCCTGTTGTGGATGATGGACTGGGGTTACTAGTACAAGTACTTGAATGTTCTTTCATAAATTATAGCAAATGTACAACACTAATAAAATGTGTTAATAATAGGATGGTATATGGGAAGGAAATGCAACTTATATAAACTATGGACTATAGTTAATTGCACTATTTTAAGATTCTTTCATCAGTTGTAATGAAAGCTGATGGAGTTAAAGTTTACTTTTTTCTTCTTCAAGTTTTTAAAATGTCTATTAAATGAGCTCTTGTATTTATGATTCCACTAATATTCTCCTGGAAGCTAAATGTAATATGGTACCACAATAATGCAAAGTGTCAATAATAGGGAGGGTATATGGGAACGCTGTAGCTTTTACATGACTTTTCTGTAAACCTACAACTTCTTTAATTAAAAAAAAAAATTGTGCTGGGTAAAATAAACCCAACACAGGATACTACATATTATGTGATCCCATTTATATAAAATGTAAATATCAATAAAACTATGGAGACAGGAATGGATTGCTGGTTATGTAGGGATGGGGAAGGATAGAGGGATTGAGTTGTGACTGTTGAGGTATGCGGATTTTTCTTTTTGGAGCAATGAATATGTTCTAAAATTGATTGTGATGACAAATGCACAACCTTGTGATTGTACTGAAGGCCATTGATTGTACACTGTAAATGGATTATGTGGTATGTGAATATATCTCAATAAAACTGCTTTAAAAAAACAAATATATTTTATGATTCTAAGTCAGCTGTTTTAGAAAGAAAAACAAATTATTGGCACAAAATATCTTTTGTTCTAGCTGTCAGAAGTATAATTTTAAAGAACCTGGACCACAGATTTATTGTAGTGTGTCAAGTTTGTCCTGCCCTATGTCAACGAGCTGATGGAGTTAAAGTTTACTTTTTTCTTCTTCAAGTTTTTAAAATGTCTATTAAATGAGCTCTTGTATTTATGATTCCACTAATATTCTCCTGGAAGCTAAATGTTCTGGCATCGAGCAACTTTTGTAAACTCTAAATGAAAGTATCTTCACCACATATGAAATAAGAAAAGTCAAACTTTCTCCTGAGAAAGATTAGTAAGTTGCTCCAAATTCATTGAATGAATTGTTTGTCAATCATAATTTTCTTTGATGATTATTTCTTTTTATTTTTATCAGTCACTCTTGATTATGTGATCTTTATATGACATTGTCTTCTGAATCTACTAATTCTTTACTTTAGCTAATCTCTTTTTAAAATCTTTTTTCTATGCTAATTCTAAGTTTTTGTTTTTTCAGTTTTGTTTTTTTTTGCCATAGTCATCTAAAGGTTAAGAAAGGAGGTCTTTTAATTTTATTAGGTAAATTTCCATTTTGAAATCTGATTTTTTTGCTCTTGCTCTTTGGGTGTTTGTTTTGTTTTTATAGACTCAAAAATTCACACTTCAAAAAAATCTTTCTAACTGTATGATGCCAACTAAACTAATGTTATTCAATTGTATTTTCCTTTCAACTTGTAGAATTAGACATGACTATCCTACTTTGGTTCTCTGTATTCAGAAAAGACTTTTCTTCTCTAAAACATATACCCATTACCTTGCGGCTCCCGAGTGTAAAGCTCCATGCCTGTTATTTACTGTGTGGAGGTTGAGTCCGCTGATGTAGGGATTTGACATATATTCAGTTTCCTGTATAATAATGGTTCCAAACTGTCCTTCATCAAATGATTCTCCTTGTCTTTCAACCCCTGGAAAGTACTCATTTAAGAGTTGATAGCAATGTATATCCTCTGTCCTCAAGAAGAAGTTAAAGTCACTCTATTTATTTATCTAATGTTTTCTCTGTGCCTTTTTTGAGGGTCAAGAGAGAAGTGCAGATCAAATTAGCATATGAGATACAAATTAAATCAAACACAATCAATAATATGTTTCCTAATTGGACATTTATATATCTTTCACAGAATTTCCAACTTGTGAGCCGCTAACTCAATTTATATGCAAAAGTGGAAGATGCATTAGCAGCAAATGGCACTGTGACTCCGGCAAGTAGCAAATGCTCACTGTGCAGCATTGATTTGATTGGGGGCCTGGTTATCTTGGCTGCCTTGTCTCCTTCATGGTAGTTTGTAAGAGAAGCTTGCAGAGCCAGGTAAAACGGCGAAGACAAGTGATGAGAGGGAAGCTGTCTCATCAGTGGGAATTAGCATTAACGATAATAGAGGACTATCATAGTCCTATGAGATTTGTTTTCAGGTATTAGGCTATATATAGTCTTAAGTGCAACATGAAGTAAAGGGGATAATTGAGGAAATGACCTAGACAATGAGGTTCCCCAAAGCATTTATGTAAAATGCTCTGTAACCTCAGTATGAAGTAGTTTATAAATTATTATGGAATTATCCAGATGGTCTCAATTCTGTCACCTTCCTTTTTTATATACAAATGATGTTTTTTCTTACACTCTATATTTATGATAAATTATGCCTAAACTTAAAAATCCAAAGTCAAGGATATTTTTTCTCTAACTGTAGCAGTTGATACTAAGTCAGAAGCAAAACATTATAAAGATGAAAATAATTCTTCCATTGTTAATGGGAGGTATTGACCCATTGATTCATCATTTCTTTTTCAAAATCTAAAACAAAACTGTGTGTACCAGAGAGATGTTAGATGTTAGATATTTCAAAAGAATACATTTCTCCCTGAATCAGTTTTCTCGAACTTAATGTTGATGCTTCATTCCAGATGATGACTGTGGGGATGGAAGTGACGAAGTTGGCTGTGTTCACTCTTGCCTTGACAATCAGTTCAGATGCTCCAGTGGCAGGTGTATCCCAGGCCATTGGGCCTGTGATGGTGACAATGACTGTGGAGACTTCAGTGATGAAACCCAAATCAATTGTACCAAAGAAGGTTTGTAATTTTGTAAATCTATGAAATCACATTTTAAGATGATAAATAATATTTTGAAGTCATTCAAAATGAATATCATATAAAAAGAAATTGCTCATCAGATAAAAGATATACATGTGAGACTGTGTAAAATAACTTGCTCAATTCAAGAGTTTTCTGTCTTTGGTTTCTCACCTCAATACCTTTGTATCCCTTCATATTAGATGCATTTCTTACTATTTTTTTTTTTTTGTCAAATGCTTTATTGCATCTATTGAGATGACCATGTGATATTCATCCTTTATTCTTTATTTATTTAAAAAATTTTATTGAAGTACATCATTCATATATGAACATACATAGACAATAAGTGTATAGTAAAAGTTGTGAACTTACAAAACAAACTTGCATATCATCATACAGAGCTCCCATACATCTCCCCACCACCGCCAGCTTCCATTTGTTACAAACTGTGAAAGAGCATCATCAAAATATTACTAACCATAGGCCCAATCTCACATTATTTAGCTTTTACTTACTATTCTTTTAACTCTTTCCAACTTCAAAATTTCCAAACCTCAAACCAAGGCCTGAAAGGAAAAAAACAAATAAATAAAAGCAAGGTATAATTTTTCCTTTTATTTCTTACCAAATTTTATTTCTTATGGTTTGAAATAATCACTTATTATATGGTGATATAATCTAAATTGGTTGACTTTCTGAAATGCGAGACAAGAGAGGAAGATCATGACCCTGGCTTTCAGCATATTGATGGGCAGCCTGTCATTCACATTGGTTATTTTGCAAAAGTAATCAGCTATAGGATATGTTAATAAATTATAAATTACGTTAGAAATATCACAGAAAAAAATTGTTAGCCAGTAAAACATTCTGCACACTCAGTACCACTTTTATGTAGCAGTTTTCCTTCTGGTAAGAAATGAAAATTATTTGTTATTCATTCTTTAGTCTACAAATATTTATTGAAGATAAGGCACTGTACTAAAACCCAAGGAATAGATTAAAAAGATGGAAAAGCCAATTGTCAATCAATTAAAAAATCTGGCATGAAAACAAACAATAAAATTATTTATTTAAAGGTGTGGAGAAAACAACCATATACCATGCCATCATAAAAAGAGAAGCATTTTCAAAGTGTTATCTAAGAGATATATTTGTCTTATGCAAACATTTGACAACTTAGAAAATAGAAAGTTTCTAAAGTGTCTTACCTGACCTCTGACATAGATTCCTTTTGTCTCTCTTTTGTTTCACCTCTCTCTCTTAACTGTAAATGCTGGAAAAAGTGGCTATTAAAGAAATTATCTACATAATACTAGATTTTTAAAAGAAAAACTCTGGCTTTGTCATGAATTTTCAAAGACATTTTTTTATTGTTGTTTAATTTTGGTTTTGCTGGGATGACATTGGTTACAAAAGCAGTAGCGATAATCCAAATGTGGTCAAACAATGGCCCATGAACCACTAGGCAGTGAAACACGGGGCTTTGTGGTCACTGGCTTTGACATGATTCATGTCCTTCCCTGGCTATGGACATAGAAGCTATAATGAAAACAGAAAATGAATAAATTTTTATGGCAATGTCTTATAAAGTTTTACTTGGGTATACTTGAATTCAATTTTGCTTCAAAACTGGGAACAGAGTGAATTATATATAAAGCTACAATTTAATATTATCTGTCTCTTTTATTCTCCATTATGCAGTAAGTTAACCAATCTATCTTTGTAGTAACTGTCTTAAGTCCTTTCTCTTTATTTCATTCTTATGTCCTCTCACTCAGTTTGGTTATTCTGACAGTTTACATGAACTAGAACTTACTGCTTATCATTAATCGGGCATGGGGGTAAAAAGTGAATATAAAGATTTTTCCTTTTTCTTTTCTGTATATTTGAAACATTTATCTGGGATCTGGTTGACATGTCATTATTAAATTACACTTTAAATATAAAACTGCATTTTCACCTCCTTACAGATGTCTTTTTAGGCTACTCATGGGGTATACATCTGTGGCTTGCTGGCACTGCCCCCATAATATTCTGTGAAAGATAAATTGCCCCAAAGTTAATTTATTTTCATCTCAGAAGTGAGGTCCTATCCCTCTCTTCTGTATGTATTTATCTCTAAGTTAAAATTACCATTGTACATTGAGAAATTTTGAAGACATTGCTATAGCCTCATGTCCAAAGTGAGTAGCTTACCCCATTTTAGGCTCCCTAGGTAGGTTTTCTGTTTTAGATAATTATAGAAGCAGTGACTATTTAATGTGAATGGCCTTCCTCCTTAGAGCATCTCAATTTCACTAATCTATCACTGTAAAGGATATACTGTCAATTTGAATGCCATTCATTTCTTAGATGATTATGGAAAAATACTAAGAAAATGATCCAGATAATCTTCAGAATTCTTGGACATGTTTCAAGCAAAAGAATGAGACATTTTTTAACTAATTTATATTTATCAGATTATAAATTGTACTAGGAATCTGTAATCAAGTATTCTACTTATGAAAACTTAACGTTGAGAAATATAACAATCTGATATGACTTTGGTGCAGGACAATCCAGCAGATCTCAAAGGTAATTTAAATATTTTTACCCATTAATATTTGACTATATATTATGGTATGCAAATTTTACAATAACCATGACACATAAAATTGTTAAAGCTGATCAGGAAAGTCATTTGCACATGCAGGTATTGTGAAGCCCTTACTAAGGTAAGGTAGAACTGTAATGCAATTAGTCATGTAATTCAGTCCCAAAACATGCTGCAGAAGAAAGATCAGGGGATTCTGGCTAAGATTCAAGACTGGCTGTCAAAACTGATCAAATCCACCATATAATTGCTCAGCACTTTGTTATACACTGCCTGAGTAAGCAGAGCATATGTTGCAGTTTGTCTCAACTCAAATAGTTTTCAAACGTGTGGAAATACTCTTGAACTAACTTTTAATAGTAACGGAGCAGGGAAAAACAGGAAATGGAATGTTCCACACACAATCTCCATCCATTTCTTCTAAAATTCTTCCTATAACTGAAACTACTTTCAAAAAAAGAATTTATATAGTAATGATCATTCTTTTTCATAAGCAATATGATAAATTCAGAAAAAATGTATAAATGGATGGTCCCCACTTAGATTAATGTGTACCCATCTCCTTCCCTCTTAATGTGGTACTGCTCTTTCTTCCCACTTCCACACTCCCTTACCAGGCAAAAAAAAGAAACAATGCCTTTCACAAAAGTGCTTTGTTTTCTTAGAGTCACTCTTACACATATCTACACACACACACACACACTACAAACTAAGATGGAATAGAAAGACAATCCACAGCGTATTGATTCCCTCTTTTATTTCAATACCTGTTTCTCATTAATTTTGCTCCTGTTTCTTTTTTGGTTCTGAATTCCTTGGTTGGTACATATTTTTATAGTATTTACAATAGCTATTTAATGAACAGTTTTCCAAGTGGAAAAATAAGTGAGGCTGAACCTTCATTATAACAGCATTCTCTATAGAAAGAATTTTGTGTGAGGGAAGCTTCTCCAGAGCCTTGGACATGACCATTTAAGTATTGAAAGTTCTTGTAAAAGGTGGTTTTACCTGTAAAGACATTAAGAATAGGCTAAATTGAGACTTCAGTGCTTTCTTACAAGTCCTTTAACACTCTGGCTAGAATGACAAAATAAGGATAATCTAGACATATGCCACATCTATAAAATACCAAATGTATGGAATTAATCTCATGTCACTGTTGACAATTTTATTCATTTGAATTATGTAAACATTCGTTCTTACCCTCTTTTTGAAAATAGTCTCAATCATATTTCACCAAAGGAATAAAGCATTTCTAAAATAAACATATGCAAATGCTTCAGCATTTTTGGGCAGCTATTCCCCCACATCAATTTCCATTCAGAAATTGTAAAAAATTATACCAAATAATTTTTGCAGAGACCTGATGAAAAGAAACAGGATTTCCCTTCAACAGATTTGCTTATGGTTCCTCCTAAAAGCAACTTAAATATTTATCAAATATTTGGATTCTGCTGTATTTTGAAGGGGCATCTGATCCTGATTTATGGCCATTGTTCTTTAATGCCTTCTGTTTGGCTGTCTAAAAAGGGAATATTTACTGCCTGCTCCACTAAGTGAACAAACTGGGTGATGCTCAACATATGTGATCTCTTATTTACATTGCAAATACAAATTAAATGCAAATTTAAAATTATGTATTGACCTTCAATTTTGACTTATTATAAATAATCTTTACCAAGTTCCCAAATCCATTAGGCAGTTAAGTGTATAGGATTATTAATATGTATGAGCACACATGCTCATATTCTTCTGCTTTAACTGTTTATCTTTGTTTCTGTGTTGAAAACTTCCACTTTTCTTTGGGGCTTTGTCCTCATTTATGCATCAAATCCAGTCATTCATTCATTTATAATTCATTCAATTATTCATATTTCCACAGTCAAGCACACTATCTGATATACAGTGTATGCTCAGTATATAGTTGAATGAAAGGGTGTATTTCTTGGCCACAAAACTTGAGTATAAACTCAAAATCCATCTCTTATTTGTTCTGTCTTAAATATCTAGTAGCTTTTTCTCTTTACTAGCCTTCCCCCTAGATCCTGGAGCTTATTTTCATGATGATGTACAAGATTAGGTATACAGATCTAGTCATTCACATTTCCTTAGTACAATGCAATTGTTTATATTTACCCGATAAATGCTTGCAATTTCAGCTCATCATCCAATAGAACAAAACAGATGGGGGAGTGGATGTGGCTTAAGCAGTTGAGCGCCTGCTTCCCACATGGGAGGTTCCAGATTCGATCCCTGGTGCCTCCTAAGAACAAAAAAAAAACAAACAACAAACAAAACAAATGGGGAAAAAAAAAACAATTCAGATGAGCCGATGTGCTTCAGTGGTTGAGTGCCGGCTTCCCACAAACGAGGTCCTGGGTTGAATCTCCAGCCCTGGTACCAAAAACAAAAAACAAAACAAAACAAAACAAAAAAACAGATGAAATTCTTACCTTATCTTTTGTTATTCTTTAATTCATTATACGTGAGTCTTCTCTACCCAAGAGCTAGTAAGGTAAGAAAAGTATACAACTTTTTGTAACTATTATTTAACAATAAGTATACAGTGACAAGATTCCATTAATAATAATACAGGGGTAAGTAAAGGAAATTAACTTATATTGGTGACCCATTAATTGCCAGGTACTGTACATTTGTTACTTAATTTAATACCCATTTAATACCCACAATACTCAGAGAAGTTAAGATACTTGTCCAGGCTACAAAACTAGATTTCCATCCAAAGGCTGTCTGCTCTTTATTCCTACATTCAGTAGTCTGGTTCAGGGGATGGATGTCGTTCAAATGTTTGGGTGTCTGTCTCCCATATGGAGGGACCCGAGTTCTATCCCCAGGACCTCCTGTTAAAAAAAAAAAAAAAGAAAGAAAAAAAAAAGTAGTCTGGTGCTGCAGCTATGGAGTATAGTCAAACTTTTTTAAAATTTCAAACTTTATATGAATTAACATTTATATGATCCCTAAATAATTACTACCTTGCTTTCAATTGCATATACAATTTCACTTAATGATGGGAAAGAAGGACCTTCTTACTTACGAGAGGTCAATGTGATAATGATAGAGGTCTAGTGCCCACAAAGAGCACTGGAAGGGATCTGGACCATTATATTCAATAACCACAGTAAGTCTATCTGTCTCTCTTTTTTTGTTTCTATTCTCATTTCCCTCCCACAATTCACCTTAATGCATTGGATTTCTGGAACATTTTCTTTGGACTAGCTGTGGACATTCCCACACAATTTATTTAATCACCCAAAGAATATGTTTGTCCGTCATTAAAGTTTTATCTCATAGCCTCTGAAAATTAGGAAACTGGAAGAAAATCAAAAGATCTTTTAGTTCAGGTCTTTTATTTTGCAGATGAGGAAAAGGGTTCAGCTAGATAAAATCCTATCCTTACATGTGTATAATAACATATCCCTCCTGGAAGGAGCTATTAACATTCTGTATCAGAGATGCTGAGTTCGAGGCCTTTGAACCCATAAGACAATTGCAAGGGAGATTTTCACTTCAAATGATGATGCTAAATTCTTTGTGGAAGATCTAGGGAGGGCACAGTACTACCAAAATCCTACCAGTAGTGGCTGAAACCACAAAGAACAGCATAGGTATTACAACTTGATTTGCAACTGAAGATTTATTTGTTACACATTTAGCCATGGAGAGAATGGAAATTAAAGCTCAGATCTCTTGACTTTCTATTCTGTACCATATGCCCTGTTAGCTGAACTACCAGGATTTTAGCAGCAGAATTTGAGTCTTACCACATAGAAAATAAGACACCAATAAATACTGTCCACAATCAGATTCAGTCATATGTTTAGTTTTACTTTCATGAAAATATTCTGAGGATACTACCAAAGCAAACAAAAACCTAGTATTAGTTCTTAATTGCTGAATTTTATTGAGAATAAAGAATGGGCTTTGAATTTGGATAAATTCACAAATTATGTTATAGACTCAACCAACCAGCCTTCTGCACTGAAGTTTCTTGATCATTCTCTTTCAATGAAAAATATATATATTATATATATATATGATATATATATGATAAAACCAATGAAAAGCAAATTTAAATTCCATCTAGTTTTAGAGAAGTATAATATCTATTTTCAATGAAGTACAATTTTCTGTCTTTATTCTCTCACAAATTGATTTATTTTCCATGGAAAATGTTAATACTGACATATCAAAACATTGTTAATTATTAATGCATTTTATCCATAAGAAGTCTCTTTTTGTTTTCCAGAATAAAATAGCTCCTTAAAGATCATTTTAAACTTTACATTGCTAACAACTGTATATCAAGAGCAAAGGGTTTTGACTCAATAACAAAGTCTGTTTTGAACATCTATAAAGTTTTCAGCAATATGCTTATCAGGGAAATTAAAGGAAATCATATAAGTGCAATATAGAAAAAATGAAATATTAGGGAAAAGATTCATAAAAATTGAAAAAAAGAAGCCAATTATCCTCATTTTTACTTAGCAGAAAATTAGTAAGGAGCTGACATTCCTAGATAAATTTAGCTTTTGTATTAAGAGAATAATTATGCAACTTAATGTTAAACAGCAACATCTCTCATGATACTTAAAGGTTTAATTAATGACTAAAACCAATATGTAATAAAAAATAATGTCCAGAATGAATTAATTTCCATAGTCTTTAAATTCTGCTTTTCCCATTCTCAAATTGTGGTTATTGAGCAGTGAAATGGAAGGACTTTGGGCATGGACATTCAGCAACAAAAACAAACAAACAAAAAGAGACAAAGGGCATGAATAATCTAAAAAATAATTAAATCACTTCTCAATAATTGAGTGGTGGCCATGCATTTGTGAGAGTAAATAAATAAGCCATGGGAGAGAACTTTGCCTTTTTCTGTAGAAGTAGTTTGTATTTAGCTTTTTTTCAGAATCTTCAGCATTTGTTTCCTTACTTGTGTGAAACTTTAGCTGAATTTCTACATAGATATTGTCTTCCTGTACTGAAAGCACCAGATTCATTCACTTTTTGTTAGGGCATTTATTTGAGCTCTGAGTTGTTATTTTGGAACACTTGGGCTCCTCTAGGAAAATTTATTGTTATTTGCATCTAAGACCTTTCAGGGGAGCAGATGTAGCTCAAGTGGTTGAGCGCCTGCTTCCCATGTACGTGGTCCTAGGTTCAATCCCTGGTACCTCCTAAAAATATATATATATATAATATATATATATATGTGTGTGTGTGTATATATATATATGTATGTATGTATGTATATATATATATAACCTTTCTACAACTAACTTTGGTGCTTAAAATCATCCACCTAAACTACTCCAACTTCCTGGCATGTAATACTTACTAGCATGAGAACCTTTCAGCACAGTGTATTTTTGTTGTTATTTTTTATATGTATGCATTCCATTGGGAGGTTCTGTGAATTATAAATGAAATTTAGAACAGTTTAGAACAGTGATTGACAAACTTTTGCTATAAAATGTCAGATAGTAAGTATTTTAAACTCTGTGGGCTATACCATCTGTCACATCTACCCAACTCTGCTGTTATAGTATGAAAGCAGCTATAGGCAATATGCAAACAAATGAGGGTGGCTGTCTTCCAATAATACTTTGTTTACAAACCAGGCAGTGTACTGGAACTGGTCTACAGGTAGTTGGTTGCTGACCTATGGTTTAGAACACAAACAGAGACATATTTTAAAGGAACTATAATCCTGAATAATTCTTTATGTCTATTTTTCAAAGAACATCAAATTTATGAGTCAAAGACAGGGAATAATGGGGAGAAGAGAGGGTCAAATAAAGGAAAGATTAACCATTAATAATTTTAAAAAATAATATTTTCTGACTGTTCCTCACATGTATATCTAATATGTGTGTGCTTATGTACATTCTCATGACATAATGATGTTCTACATTATTTTAAAATATTATATTAAACAATTTCATCTTTATTCCATTTTTTTTAAATAAACATTTGAGGGTCTACTCTAAGTTAGGCACTTTGCTAAGCAAAGCAATATATTCCTAATGTAAAATATCCACACTGCAATTTGTTTTACTTATTTAATACATGATATCTAACACATCTAAGATAGCTGATTAATTTGAATATTGAATACAAATATAGATTTCCCAAATACTTTACATAAGATAATACAGCAGTTTAATATTACCTATTCACTTCTATTTAGGTTATGTAGGAGTTTATCATTCTCATGATATATTAGGTTCTAGATCAGGGGTTCTTAACCCTTTTTGTTCCATTGACCTCTTTGCCCGTCAGGTAAAAACCACAGACCCCTTACTAAGTCCACACTATACTGTGTATTATTTAATAAATATATCACACCCAAAACAATATATGGGGACAAGAATAATGTGGTGGTGTTTTTTTTTAATTTAAATTCAAGCTTACGGACCCCTTGTTAAGAACTCTTGTTCTGGATGAAATATTCATGGGGGAGTTCTAGGTATTAAAATAAAAATATATATATATATTTTTATTTTTTTCATATAAACTTTATTTTAAAAGAAGTATTAGATTACAGAAAAGTTACATAGAAAATATAAAGGATTCCCATATTCTCCACCCCCTCCCCCCTTAAAATGTAAAATTTTAATGAACTAAAAACAAGGTTTTCTTTGTTTTACATAGATTTGACTTCAATAATACTTTAACTTACTATGGTAATATTTAGTACCCTGAAATTTTGCTTCAATAAATTCTTTGAATGTGTGTGTATATGTATGTGTTTTTTAGCACTAAAGGTAATTGAATCCGTGCTTAGTTATCCACACATACTTTTCTATTCATTTCTATTCACCTTTTGTAACTGATCCAGACAATAAACATGTAAAGATCTAAAACCTGGTCTCTTTTTTATCATTAAATTACCATTAAACCCAAGCACTCCTAATTAGTTTTTAAGGTCCCACCCAACTCCTTATCATGGTAAACCCCAGTGGAAGTTACATCTGAGGGCAAAAGGAGTTTATTGGAATAGAAGGCCTAGGAAATATAGGTGTGTGTTAGGAGGGAGAGGAGGGAAGTGACAGTAATATACCAAGAGACATGGCAAATCTAGTTGAAACCTGCAGGCAGTCATCAAGGTCCAGTGGCACAGGAACAAGTTGATTTAAGAGACAGGATGCAGGCTTGGAGGCATGGATAATTCTACACTCCAGTACAGAGCACTATAATGTACCCCACCAGTGTCAGCACGGGCTCCAGCCAGTCAGCCCAAAGGATAGAAAGTAGATTTTAACAAACACCAGTATCCTTGGGGGATTTCTAAACACCAGGGACAGCCAAACTTCCTTAGGGGGATGTTTAGGCTAACCTCAAGCAAGAGTAGGCAAAGGTTACATCCACACTCCTTGATATAAATCAGCTTGTCAGTTGTTTCACAGCCGTTGAAGAATGTCTAGGAATCTGGAGCAAACAGCTGCCATAGGTGCAGGAATTAATTCATAGTGATTCTTTGAACAGCCAGAAACAAAGCAGGGACTGACATGGTGATTATAGCAAATGCAGGAAGTTTTATTGTACACATGCAATATATAGTGGTTTTTTTGTTTGCTTGTTTGGTATTTTTACTTTTCAAAGCACTTAAGGTATAAACTCTATTAAAACAATAAGAAAAGAAAAGATAATTCCCAGATTGGGCTCACAATTTAAATAATCCATTGTATTTGCAACACCATTATTAGTTATTTTCTCAGGGGACTTTATTATTTTTACAAACCAAAAAAAAAAAAAAAAGTATCCTGACTAAAAAAGTAGTAGTATAAATATAATTTTCGCAGTGCGGATTTCCATTTCTTAACTTGAGGAGGAAAAAAAAGTCCTTTCTGTCTCTGTACAGTTTCTGGTCTTCTAACTACAAATATTTAGTCACAGTGAATTCATTTAAATATTGGGATAAATTCCACTATTGGTTGCCACACTTCCTCTAGGGCTCTGCATTTATTTATCTGTTAGATTTCCCAAATTGTATACTTGGTTTAAATAGCTTCAGGGCAAAAATACAATAAGATTGTATTAGTTAAAGTATAAGCAGCATCAGAAACATGAAAACATAAGAGTAAAACAGCATGAGCTTATACATATAAACACAGTCATCATTTTAACAGTCCATTGGGACAAGCCATGTTATGATGATGGATGGTGTGCCAAGCCCCGAAGCTCAGGCAGCTATGCGGGCCTGGAACCTAGTTGCAATGGTCATCACAGACTCCTCAAAGGGGCACAGCTCTCTGTCCAGGGGAAAATCAACAACTGTAAACAGAAGCCAATTTCATTTGTCAAGAAGTTAAAAGGAAATAAAATGTCATGACTTTTTTCAGTGTTTACTGACAGAAGAGGACAGCATTTCTAAGCATTAACACCTACCCAAACCTAAAAGAGATTCAGAAATAGATTTTGTTTGGAGTACCTTTGGTTTATTGTGAAAGAGGGAAGGAATATAAAATATGTGTGTATGTACATGTTTGTTTGTGTGCATGATAGTTCACCTATTAGTTAACCTATTAGTTTAGCTGACTAAAAGTTTACCTGACTAGTTTACCTGGCTAAAAAGGAGATTTTTTCCCCCCTTTCTAGTTATTGTCTACAGTGCTCCCAAAGTGAGGTATCTAAACCGCAAATCTGATCATGTCATAATGCAGCTGAAAGTCTTCCTGGGGTCCCCAGTTGCCTTTTGGATTAAATCCAGACCATTTAGCATACCATACAAGGCATTTCAAGGTACAGATCTTGCCAGCCTTTTAGCTCTCTCTCTCCCCTCCTCCTATCACACAGTATACGAAATTTTATGAACGCTGCTGGTTTTGCTCAAAATCTCTTTCATCTCATTTCTCTTTCCCCTCTGCCTGACTCTTAATCATGACTCAGAACTCTCTTCTTATCTTCAGGTTATGCATGTTTGTGTTCTAAGTTCATAACTTTTATTGTACACTTATGGCTATGGCTTACGGATGTTTATGTATGAATGATAAACTTCAATTTTTTTAAAAAGTAAAAAAAAAAAAAAAAAAAAAAGAATGCCTCAGCTGAGTGCTTATGACACTCTTTCCCATCATAGCACTTACGACGTTGCTTTGTAGCTGCCTGTATTACCTGCTTACCTGTATACCTACAATTCTATAACATTTTTAAAGGTAGAAACTGTGCCTTTATTTTTTACGTAGACTCCAACAAAAGCTATTTATCTGGGTCCTTACTTCCACTCAAACCCCATAACATCCATTTATTATACAGCAGCCAGTAAAATCTTTTTAGAATGTAGTTTAGCTTATACCATCAGCACTCCTTTGCTTCAAATTTTCCAATAGCTGATACCTGCTGAACCCATCTTACATCTGTTGATAAAGCCCTAAAAGTTCCAGGCTCTGCCTACCTCTGGGATCTCATTTCATATCCTACCTCCCTTCACTTCTTTCTTTTTCTGGATAAACTAAAGCTGTGTTCAGCTGTAAGCCCTTTCCACTTGCTATTCCTTCTGCTTAGAAAGCTATTGTCAAAACTTTTTCATGGCAGGCTCTTTCCAGTCATTTTGTTCTCATCTCAAACGTCACCTTCTCTGAGCCTTCTCCAATCACCCTTTTCAAGATGTTGCCAAATACCCGTCACTCATTGTGGTAGTCATTGATGATGTACAGTGCATACTTTAATTTCTTCCCTTATCTGGGAACATGAGTAGATTATACTCCCTCAGACCTTTGTGACTGGGTGGGACCAAATATCCCCTCAAGGTGACTAGTTTTGGAAAATGAATTGATCAGAAGTGATATATGTTCCTTCCAGGCCTCATATGAGACCCTCCAGATTTCTCTTTTCTCTCTCACCTGGCAACTACAGACATTCAAGGTGGCCACTTATCCATCAATTTGGGTCCTTGAATGACCACAAGGAAGACAGCCCACCTGTTGACCTACAATGGATATGTAACATGAGCCATAAATAAATCTTTTCTATTATAAGCTCCAGAGATTTTGAACTTGTTTATTATCACAGCATAATTAATCTAATCTCTTAAATTCTCTATAAATTTATTCTGAACCATTTTCTTCAAAACACTTATTAATTTATAGACTAATCAAGTCTGTTTACTTAGATAATTGTTAATTTAATGATTACATGCTTCCTTCTACCTTCATATAAGCTCTCTGAGAATACTAAATCATCTGTCTTTTCCTTGCTCTATCCTAGTGCCTGGATAAAAGAATGCCTAGCATATTGATATAAATATATGTTGAAAGAGTCAAAGAAGGAATTATGTAGACTAATATTTTCATTTTAAAGTTGAAAATAATTTGGTGACTCTTCTAACTAGACGTGTGATCATGGGTACTATTACTTATACCTTCTGATTCCTTGAATCTTTATTTTATTGGACACATACTCTGGGATCTTGGGAACCTAGGTCTTTAAATCCACCCTGGCTCCAGTTAGCTGCACCAGGAGCTGGGCCGAGTACCTGGCTGCTCCTGACACATAGGTAGGGAGTGAGGATGGTAGCTGCTGACAGAGAATGAAATTTACCAGTATTTAAGCAGCTTATCAGTCTCTTCCTCCTTCTCTTGCCTGGATGCTGCACAGTGTTCTATCAAAATAGTTGATGCAGACAGTTCCTATCTGTTTAATAGTTGTTCTGAGGCAATGATTCTTAGAGCTACCTACTCTGTCATCTTCCCACAATCCTCTCTCCATTTTTACATTCTTAAGCCCCTACAAGAGAAAAGTCTTACAAGAAGTAATGGTATGGTGGTAAGTAGAACAGGCTATAAAGCTTAATTATGTAGGTACAAATTTTGTCTCTGTTACTTATCATCCAAATGACTATAAGCAGATTGATTAATACTTTCCATTTCTGTAATAGAATTATATTAACCTCATGGACATTTTTTGAAAGTCTAATTTGTGCAAAGTTGTCAAAAGGAGGTTTTATTTATTTTCTCTTTTTTTCTTTCTTTTTTTTTTTTTTTTTTTTGAGTTGGTGGTAGGTTTGTCTATTTCATGGGAGGGAGGTGACAGGAAGTAGTGGGGCATGAGAGGCCTTGAAGAGGGGTTCCCAATCAGGGATCAGGTATTTCCTGACTGTGACCTTGGGTAAACTGCTTCATTTGAGTCTCTACCTTTCCTTGACTGTACCATTATAATAAGTCTGCCTCCGTGGGTTCACTGAATGAGATGAGTTAGTGTCAGTGAAAAATGTTTTATAAACTGTAAAGAGTTGTGGGCATGCAAGGAGTTTGGTATTTTAATGGACAGAGAAACAACTCCGTTCCAAGCACCTACAGCTTTTGGCTTGGTTTTGAATCGCTCGTTTTTAGGTATGAAATTGGTTTGTTCTAAGAGGGGTCGCAGAACCTACCAGCTCTGGCTGCCTGGAAGGATGGAGCAAATGAGAGGATGGCCAGAAGGGGCTTCTTAAAGGTGGCGCCTCATCTGTAGTCTTTGGGCCTTGGGCCACGCCCTGAGCCTAGGAGAAGCCGAGGGTGCCCACTTTCAGCCTTTACCCCCAGTTCCAAAGGCCTGGAATATTTGTTTCTGGCTAAGCGGTCTACTTGGCTATTTGTCCCTTTGCTTCCACTTTCCAAGTGACCCCTCTGCTGACAGGAGTCCATTAGTGCAGAACGCTGCCTCTGAGGAGAATTAAAAGTAACCAGATTCCAAACTCACGTAAAAGACCACTCTCCCTTCACAGAACTCCAACAGCTGGCAGATGTACACCTAGAGCTAAGTTCTCTCTACCCCCTTGCCCTCTTAGGAATGCACAAGCCATTCTTTGCTCCCTGACAAAAGCAGCCCAGGGGATGGGGGAGGAGGGAAGGGTACACAGAATAAAATTTGAAAAGAAATGCTGCAGAATCAACCAGGGGATCATAAGAAAGCGTAATTATTTCCATTTTCCTAAGGAGGTATCTTACATCAGAATTTTTCAAAACTAAATTAGTCTCCTCCTTTATTTTAATATAAAACTCAAACTAAAGCCCTTCCTTTCCAAAAGATTTTGTGCCTGTGCACACAGTTCTGATTCGTCAATGGGGAGGTGGAGAGGGAGGGAGACCCCTTCGTAGCCTTCTCTTTGTCTGGGGATGAATTCCATACTTCAGAAAGCAGTTCTAGAAATGCCTGGGACATCACCCTCCCCTTAGCACCTAGGCCCAGAAGTTTCCATGACTCACCCACAGTCACTGTGCAGCCCAGGTGTAAGTTATGGAAATTCTCAGTGGAGGAAAAATTGTTCTTTACCCAGGAAGGATGCCCCATTGGAGGAAAGGAAAAAAGGAGCACTGGGGCAAGGAAGATTGGGATGAGGAGAGAGGAGAAAAACAAAACACAGAGAAGCCCTCAGCAGAGTAGGACCCAGCTCCTGGAGGTGGGGTGATAGGGTTTTATTTATTTTTAATCAAAATCAAGAGGAGAATATGGTGATCCATTATAATCAATGTGAAGCATATGAAAAATAGAATATCATACAATCTTCAAGGCAAATGGAATGGTAAATAAGGAAATATTCAGGAAAAAGTGAGATTGATCTTAGCATTCTTCAGAGTCAAGGAAAACTCTGAGCCCTCTCCTAAGGGAAACTAACTATACTTGTCAACATAAAGCATCAGGTATAAATTGTGTGATTTTATAAATCTCTCAAAGCCTACTCATGAATTCCCTGATTTCACAGACCCCAGAATAAGAGCCCATGTGTTAGAGACTTGCTTTTTTAAAAAAAGAGAAGAAGAAGAAAGTGGGTCTTAAAGAAAATGATGGACATTAATAGGTGATATGTTGACAGAAAGACAATCAAGGTGGGAAAATAATATAAATACAGACTGGGGGCAAATATGAGTGACGTGTGACAATTATTAAGAGGAGTATTGTTGCACCATTTAGATTTGAACATTTATAAAGGTGTACTCTATTTCCTTCCCCACACTATAGCCTAATTATTAAGTTATTGTTATCTGGTTGTTTGTGGACCCTAATTAGGTAGTGTATCAGCTAATACAGGTTTAGACATGGGTAGCTTAAGAAGAAAAAACAAGCACCAGGCCCCAGAGAAATATCACATTTGCATTTAAGTTTATAAGGTAAATATTTATTTAGAATAATAAAGCAAATGAGTGGGTTCACTTATGAAGCACAAATAGATAAGCCTAACAATCCAATGCAAAGAAAATGCAAATGAAATAATAAAAAAAAATTAAAGCTAAAGGCAGCATACTCTCCCTTCGTTGATTCTGCTTTGATCTTTGTGATCATAACTTATTCTCAGCTGTAAATAGCAATGAAATAAAAGCTAATACACTAGTGTTCAATATCTCAAGTTGCTATAGTTCTGAATCTGCTATAGGTTACCAGTGTTTTCTTGATCAGGTTCATAATAATTTCTTCTCTTTAATTTTATAATTTGCAAAATTAGAAGTTTAAATTTACACTTTTTTCCATGTCTATGAAACCAGGGCTCTATTTGAAAATGCCATATCCTTCCTGATTACTAAGTGTACCAAAATTGCATGGTTTTCCATGATTCTCATCTGATTCTCTCTTGGTTGCAAGGGCAGCCAAATTCTACTCGTCTCTTGTTTTCTTTTTTTTCCTGGAGAGCCATGCCATAACTAGAGTCTGAAGCAATTCCTTCTCCTGAGTAACACTTTACCTTTTGAAAGTCTCTGGATCAGGTTAATCTATCTAGATTTCTGAGCTAACAATTTTCTCCTCGAGAATTCCCACTTTCTGCCATTGAGATAAGGGCTGAGGGACTACATTTTTTAAAAGAACCAGACTCTTGAAACCAAATCCAAAATATGTTCAAAAGAGTCAACCATGATTCTCACAATAATTAGTAAGACATGGGCATTCCTATTTTTATTGACATTTTTTGAGGCATTAGAGTTCCTGGAGAAATATAAGATAAGGAAGAGGAATGAAAATATGGAATAGAATTTGATATATGCTGTTTCATATAATAAAATTTTTCTTGAGTTATATAATTCATTGTAAATTATATTCTTTTCCTCAAAACTTCCTTTTCATATCACTATTCTGCTAATTTATTTCCTTAGCCCTCTGATCCACTTCAGAAATAATGTAAGCTATTATCTTGAAAGATTAAAACAATATAAATTTATAATAGGAAGGACATAAACAAAGGCAGAATAAGGGTTAGTAATATAAAATTAGTCAGAGAGTGAGATAGGTCCAAATTCATATCAAGAAAAATGATCCATAAATTTGGCTCTAAGTTGTAAAGAGTCATAACAAAGAGGGAAATATGATCAGTTTCAGGATTATTAAAAATATCTATAAAAAGGATCTATAAAGAAGAAAAAGAAACTCATGTGGCCAAGAGAGTAAAATTATTATTAATATTGAGGCAAGAAAGAAATAAAATTTTTCCTATAGCTTTTCATAAAAATTTAATAAAAGAAAGAAAATGTAGTTAGCATTTTCCCTACCCCACCAAGGGAAAAAAATCTACTAAGGTAAAAACAATAAAAATGAGTATCTTAGTCTCTCCTCTATACCTTTTTCCTTTCTAAGATGACTTATTAATAAAGATCAAATCAGTAATATAGATGCTTTGTGGAAGGGAGAATAAAGCAGGGAATTAGAAATGATATGCTAATATAACTCCATTTCCATATATAATTTAGACTAATATAATTTAGTCCAGCCTCATAGAAAGCAGATATCAGTTGTATGCCAGCCCAACAGTCTTCCTACTATTCAAGGAATCGCAAAGTCCAGACTTTTATGGGAAATCTTCAGATATTTAAAAGATCAATAGTGTGTTTGCAAAATTAAACAACTGAGGGATAGACTCATTATATAGCTACCAATTTGCAACTCCTTTTTGGAGAATGTAGAAAAATCAATAGACTATATCTTCCATTCTAGATTAAGTATTCAGAATTACTGAGTAGCAATTACCTAGATACAGCTTTTGTGTATTATTCGTTGAGTTTGTACTACATGTTATAAAATTCAGCTGAGTCAATGTTTGTTTTGTTTTGTTTTCAAGGACATTTCATTTCAATGAAAGTTGGCTTGCTTACTCACCACAGAATTACATAGCTGAAGGGTCTTGGAAGTCCATTTGATTTGTCTCCCTTCTTCTCTGAACACTAAAATCATATAGGATTGTTGAGTCACCATTAAAAGACCCTAGTTTGAATACTTCACAATACTTTGTATATGAAGCCAGTACTAAAATAATTCTTCATCGCAGGGGTGGTTAAGCCATTCTTCCATATCAGGCACTTGGGAAAATAATACCATTTTATATACATCTTTCCATGTCCAGAGACCCTACCATCTTTACTAACTGCATGTGTGCACACAAGTAATGTGTTTAATAAGGAAGACTCTATATCTCCAAAGTGAGAATGATTTGGATGACTAGGAAAGTAGAAAAAGTCTCTGTTTTTGGAAAGGAATTCTTTTGCTTTAGAAAGCAAATCTAAACCCCATGCTTTCTCTGTAAATTGAGTGTGGTCATTATTGTTCTTAACAATAGTTTCTTTTGAAAATTAATACTAAAGCTTTGTTATGAATTAAAAACCCTATTTTCTGCCAATAGAACTTCATTAATCTTACTTCAATAGGGCTAATTTCTATTATTTCAGCATTACTGATCTAGGAATATCTAGGAAGTAAAGACAGTCCATCTGTGCACCTTTATAATCTATTACCTGGCATATTATAATTGTTGACAGTTATTTAATAATTAAATAATTTAATCAGGTACTGAATGATTTATGCTATAGAAAAAACAACAAACAAGTTTTTATAGTTAAAACAATCATTTTACAGACATTTAATTTAATCCTTACTACAATGCTACAGGCTTTTTACTTTCCAGGTGAACAAACAGAGGTTTCAAAAGATTA